>CAJINV010000005.1:6125206-6559506 GCA_905178155.1 Amoebophrya sp. A120
CTTTTTGCTTTTTTGTTGTTGCTGCTGCTGGTGCTGAACCGCATTAGAAATTGCCGCTTTTGGCCTGTCGTCGCCGCCTGTCGTTTCGCCTCTCCTTTCGCCTGTCGTTTCGCCTCTCCTTTCGCCTGTCGTTTCGCCTGTCGTTTCGCCTCTCCTTTCGCCTGTCGTTTGGCCTCTCCTTTCGCCTGTCGCCGTCACCTCTCGGCGTCACCTGTCGCCGTCACCTGTCGTCTGGGGTATGTGATCACAGAACCCGGAAGTCAAGCAATATAAATATTAATTCTGTGCGATCTCTGTCATGCTCATCCTGCATGAGAAACTCCCGCCCGACTTGGTCAAAACTGGACGACTTTTGGTACTCATGCAACACAGATTTTTGCATGCTTCACATTTAGCATGACAAGTTGCATTCTTCCAGACCCAGACATTTTTACATTTGATATTTCAATGCACTCGTCGTCGGGGTATTTCTTCCTTTGTCCAGAGGTAATATTTCCTCGTCTTCATCTTCATTTTGTGCTTCTAGAAGTACACCTTCTTGCACGCTATGGAAGCGTCAGGATTGAAATCGTCAAAGTTGAAATAATTTCTCATGCATAAAATGCAAGGCATAAAGTGCCTCTCTTGCAGGGATAGCAAGTGAAGCCGACTGTCAGCCTGTTTGGGGTCTGCAACAGAGATGCTAAAGCAGCATGACAAAACACGCCTTCTGTCCCTAAACAGCATGAGAAACTGGATTTAGAAGGTGCCGAAATTTGTCATGCACCGCTTAGAAATTGGGCTTCCAACTGGTATCGATTTTATGCATCACAAGTTATTTCAACTTTGACGATTTCAAACCTGACACATCCATACACGCCGTCAAGATCATAAACATTTCCACTGGCTTTGCCGTGTAGTTCAACATCTGCGAATGTCGATCTGTGTACGCCTTCTAGAAGTGAAGAAAGTGTTGCGCGACGACCACTTCTTTCAGTATCCACACTTACTAGTTCTTCATCTACATCTTCCGGTAGTTTGTTTGATGTTTTTGTACCAGCTGGTACAACTGTCGTGGGTGAAACAAGGTTTCGCGTTGTCACCACTTTTTTCCTCTGCTTGTTCTGTCGGAGCAGGACGACTTTCACGGCGGTGACGGAGGAAATGGAAATAACTGGCGCCTTATTTTGGAACAACAACAGGAGCGACCAAGCAGCGTGGAACAACAACGCGAGCGGGTTGCTGTAACACGTCGGGATAATTTTTGTTGTTGGTCCTACACAAATAAAGTAATCCAAAAAGACTATTTGTCAGAAGACCGCTGGTCTGATGTTCCACGATGAAGATCCTTACTGTTTTGGTCCCGTTTGGACGCAAGAAGATGATCAAGATGATGATCAGATGATGATGTACATAGCACCTGTTTCAGCACAAGATGAAGATGTACTTTCGCAATGCACCGATGCAAGTGCATGAACTCAGTGGATTCATTTGGAACGTTGTACACCTCCACAGGCTTAGGAGTTGCAGAGCTGAAGGCTCTCAGAACACAAACAACACGCATGCGATCCCGCATGCTATGCACACTACGTATTCGCTTTCCAACCGTAATCACGTCGTGAGTTCGCACAACACAATGATCATGTCGTATATCCATCGAGGGATTCTGAGTGGCGTTCAGACACTATTTCTATCGCGCTCAAACTAATAAACAATGAATAGGCAGCACAAATAGGCGGAGCATTTTCACTGGGGGGTAAAGCTAAAGCAAAGGGAGAAGAAAACGAATAATTTTTTTCGCATGTAACTGGTCGTCTGTTGTGACCAGCACTACTTACAACTCGTGCGTCTGGGGCAGGTGAAACGTAGTTGGTATGCTCATTGGGTATCAAGCAACAGGCGGGTCTGAGAGATGCAATGCCCTGATCTTGTCGTGATGTCGTGTTTCATAGAGTTAGAGACGATGTTTCAAAAATTTGTAGATACAAAGACGGAATCCAGTTATAACGCAGTAGTTTAGGCAGGTAAACGAGAACCACACGACTGGTGAACGATTTCATGACCTCCGTTGCAATTATATAGGACGACACGACTAAACTGGACGAAAAAGAGAAACGCAACGGTGCACGACGTCAAACGAAGGCAATGTCTACTTCTTAATCTTATCAAAATGCGCAACACGACTGATAGCACAACGATCTTCGGAATTAATATTTGTTTTTCTCAATAATTCATTCCCCGTGATGAATGAAGAAATAAAATGGGGAATTTTAATGGGTGAAGTTGATGCTTGTCGCGCTCGCGACCCACCTCTACTTCCAGCGATGAAATGGAAGCAGATGAGAAGTACGACTCGCGAATACCGCTTCTGTCCAACATCTTTTGCAGCTACTTCGATGTGTAGCTTGTTTAGATGAGCTGCTGTAATCTTCATGTTATCCACGGGACAACTGAAGCAAGCGAGTGATGTAGAAGCTTTCTTCAACATGCAGTGCGAAGTGCAGAAACAGCATCTGAAGCAACGGGAGGTCGTGAGAACTACGGCGACCCCAAAAATCTCCTTGCGACAGGCGGCCAGCTGCTCCTCGTTCTCATCGTGTACTAGATCGTGGTGGTAGCTATATGCAACTCGAATTCCAGCCCATCAGACGCTGGCTCAAGTAGAAGGAGAAGCAGGAATAAACTACTAGTCGACGGTCGTGCTGACACCACGACCTCCAGGTAGCACGTTTTATTCGCTGCTTCCGTCCAGAAGCATTAACCTCCATCGCGTTAGTACATGATGCAGCTGGATGTCCTCGTCGTCGTGGCGGTGCACAGCATGATTGTAAAAACACCGTCGCAGCTCGTGATCACAAGTGTGGATGTTGACCTCGAAGTACTACGCATCACGTTATCACAACGTGTGGTTGTTGTAGTGGTCGTCGTGCTGGTTGTTGTCGTGGTTGTAGTTGCGGGTACGGCCGTCGAGGAAGATGTTGTAGCTGCGCTTAGTTCATCTGCATTATGGGGTTCTCAAACGTTACGTGCTCACGCTCAGCTCTTTATAATGCAAAACTGCCACAAGCAGCCATACAATCAAGGTCTTCTCGCATGGCAAATTCTCGAAGGGCTAAACAGCACGGGAACAATCCGTTCCAGATTTGTAGTGCAAAACGCGCAATCTTCCCGCTTTCGCTTTTGCTGTTTTAGCATTACAAATCCATGTAACAGTTGAGAATGTAACGTTCGTTGAGAGCGCCATATGCGTCATTGTCTCCGTCTGCCTGTTCCTCCAAGGCGGTCTTTTTGCGCAGCGCGGCAAAATCCACTACAACTGTTGGGGATGAACTAGTGCCGGCGCCTCTGCCTCCAGTATTATTTTATGAACTGCAAAAGCATCGTACTCGTATAAATGCATTACAAATTTCCTCCGCATGAGAGAGAAAATCTGTAATGTTGATTTACCTCGAGAAAAAGATTTGTAATGCATGATTGTAATACGAGTACTATACTTTTGCACAGGATATATTTGCACCAGTAACGTCTCCCGACTCCATAGGCGCGGGTAGGATGGCAGTCGTGACACCATCGGAGGACGGTGGAGGTGGATCTACCGCTGAGTCATCTTCTAGGAGGTGGCTGTCCTCGTCGGGGCCACATTCTAGTAGAGCGGAGGAGCTGGAAGGTGTACTTGTAGTTTTGAAAGCACTCGTCGTGGTATTTCTTTCTTTGTCCAGAGGTTCCTCGTCTTCATTTTCATTTTGTGCAGCTTCTAGTACACCTTCTTGCAGCACGCCGTGAAGATCATAAACATTTTCACTGCCCTCGCCGTGTTCAACATGATCTGCGGGTGATCTAGTACTGTGTACGCCTTCTAGAAGTGAAGAAAGTGTTGCGCGACGACCACTTCTTTCTGTATCCGCACCTACTAGAAGTTCTTCATCTACATGATCTTCCGGTGGTTTGTTTGATAATTTTGCACCAGCTGGTAAAACTGTCGCAGCTCGTGATCACAAGTGATGTGGATGTTGACCTCGAAGTACTACGCACCACGTTATTTTCACTCCCATGTCCTCGCCCGTGTCCCATCATGTCGCCCGGTCGCGACCGGGCCGGAATTTGATATGCGAAGATGAGAATGAGCGTCTAGTTATTTCAACATAGCGCCAACATGATTGACGGCGTTGCTATCTAGTTTGATTTCAAGGAATGATTTTTACGTAAGTAACGCTAGCTACGTATGAGTCTAGGTTGTAATGATCCAAATCTGATAATCATACTCTGTTGCGACGAGGTTGTTCACCGCGAAGCTTATGCTTCACCTTTCCTGGCTTCTATCCTGTTCTTGGGTCGTCTTCGTTCTGCCCCAGGCCCAGCAGCGCGACGCCGACGTCCTCGCAGGAAGATCTTCCGCACCACAAAGTCTTCTTGGCAGGACGAGCAGGAATCAAGAGCCAGCTCCAGCTCCTCGGTTGACAAGTGCGAAGAGAACGGGCTCCAATTTTTCCTGGCTCCTGACGGCGCAGAGGACCTACAACTCCAACTGCTCGCTGTGACTCTCTAATATTTCACCTCGTGCACAAAGCAAAGCTGCGTGTACAACTAAGTACAGCTGCAACGACCACGATCTCCAACCGTACTGCAGGATGTTCTTGAGGAAAAAATGCAGTCTCGAAATAATTGCCGTTTTCCAAATCGTCCGTTCTTGACTGGCTCACTCCCTTCGAGGACGAGTGGCAGGTCCTGGTTGACGACAAACGGCCGCAAAGTCCTCCTCGCGGTTGTGGTTTTTATCGTGCGATACAGCAGCAGTTGACGAACAAAGTTGTCGAGTGTAAAGATGGGGAGGTCCTCCGGGTGTCGTCGGTCGTGGGTGTGGAGTAGTAGAGTATGCGTATGGATATGGAAGATTATTGTTACAACTAAGAAATAAGCTTTCACCTGATTTCTCTTCCCTAAAGCGCTTAGCAGCTAAGGCCTTTATGAGGATAGTAGTTCATCTTGGCTCAACATTCCGTGAATTTCTTATAAATTTGTTCCCTTGATGCTCCACCGCTATAATTTTTAGGCGGTCTTTTTCTTAGTGCCACGACGAGGATGAACAGCTATGTGAAGATCTTCTTTTGAAGGCGAACGATAAAAATTTGATGCTAAGTATACCTGGTTCCGCCGGGTACAGCTGTCGTTTTTGTAGTGCGTTTTGCCATATCCTGTGCAAAAGCATCCTACTCGCACAATATTATTGCATTTTACATCAAATTGAAATTTGCTCAACGTGAGGACAAAGTCATGCAGATTTCGCTATAGGAGAATTCTCCCCATGCGGTATTGCAATAATTGGTACGAGTAGCACACTTTTGCTGTATGCATATCCCAGCTAGAAATCGCGTACCCTGTCTTATCCGTGGGCGCCTTGCAGCCCAAGCGACAGCAATTTCCGTCTTGCTTACACTGCGTCACGCCATCGGCCCGATTGTTGCACCAATTTATGGAGTCATACGGCGTTTGGGGCGCTGTCCCGGCGTATGCATCGCAAATATGTCTGGGTCTGGAAAGTAGATGCAAGGTTTGTCATGCTTGGCTAGCATGACTCTTAAGTCTGTCATGCGCGTGGTGACCGAAGCCCGCCACTTTTCTCTCATGCAGAAGCTCACTTTGTCATGCAGAATAGACAAGACTGTAGACTGTACCAAAACTTGTCACGCTCAGCAGTCAATTGGGGTTTTCTCCTCTTTCTCAACCAGCATCACAAGTTTCCAGACCCAGACACGTTTGCATTTGATACGGCGGCATTGAGGAGCAGCCTATCCTGGAAATAGGCTTTGGAACTGCTGTATGCAATACAAATTTCCTGTAGACAACGCACAAACTGCATGACAAATTTTAGTACCAAGCTGGACAGCATGCCACTTGTCATGCTGAATAGGATTGGAAGAAAAGTTTGTCATGCAGAAACCACATTTGTACGTCGTGTGTGGGAATAAATTTACTGTGGATATGCTATCCTTGTACAAACAAGCCACGTGCTTGCACATCGGCCAACACCAGCGGTTCTCGTAATATTGCCCATCTCCCTTGTCGCTGGTCTCCCACAGGTGCCGCAGACCGGGTTCGTAGGCCTGCTGTCCGTCGTCGGTAGCGGGCACTATGCGGACGTGGTTCATATTGGCCGTGCAGGAAGCGCTATGAACCGCAAAAGCATAATTGCACTAGGAGTGATTGCAATACAAATTTTTAGCTCAGCATGACAAATCGAATTTGTCATGCTGATTGAGCTTGGAAAGAAGATTTGTCATGCATAATTTCGACAACTACCACTACGACGAGCACGACACTTTTACAATGCATAAGCGCAGCGCTCGGCGTGCGGCGCCGGACAGGAGTGGTCATTCATCTCCGTACCACCCGTGCACTTACACTTCGGCACGCATATCGCAAGAAAAAACTGTTTCACTGTAAACTTGTAATGCAGAAAAGGTATCCGAGAAATGTTTCTCTTGCTACACATGCATAGAACATTGGATTTTTAGCTGTGTTTTCCCTTAGCAATCTCGCACGGCAAATTTTCTCTGTGATGTAGAACAAACTTGTGATGCACAACTTGCAAAATCCTTACAGTGAAACACTTTTTTCGTATGATAACGCACCCGTCCGGTTCAATCGTGATGCGATTCTCGGGCCCGGTGCACCGGAGCCTGGGGGCGGTCTTCGTGACGAAATCCCCCGCGTTGCACTGAAACTTGAAATTTGCAGCGTTGTAGTTCGTCAGATCGGTCGCCGATTTGAAGGCCGCGCCGCTTTCTGGGTACAGGCTAGGGTCCGACAGCAACTCCGTCCAGTTCGGGTATGAGAGTGCACGACTCCCCCTCCCCCTCATTTGTATTGCATGAAGAGCTGCAATACAAACACCAGCACACGTGGAGCCTGTACATGAAAAATTCATGCACCTAGTGCAGTACTGTTTGGGCTTCTGGAATCTTGTCATGCAAACAGTGCCACAGGGAAGCGAAGCGAAGCACTTGGGTTTGGGGTTTTGCATGACAAATGAGGGGGAGGGGGTGGAGTTGTGCATTGTCATATCGGGAAAACGTCAAACATAGCTTTCACCCAAAGATGTTCCGGCTCTTGGCAGCTGCGGATACAACAGGTACTGACTATGACCTGCTCAAGCGCTACAATCTCAAACGTTACTTACAATAGAGTCGCGGTTTTGTATTGCATGATGAGCATGACAGACTCGGACAGCATTCCGCTTTCTGCAATACAAATTTCCCCAGATTGTGCTGCGGATTGGGACTCCCGAACTTATCAGCGCAGTCCTATGAGAGTTGGCTAGAAGATAATGCACTTTTTGCAACACAAGTTCCAGATTCTATTGTAACGTTTGAGATTGTAAAAACACCTGAGCAGGTTATACTGACGTCCGCAGCATTCTGAATGTCGCAGTGGTTCGTTTGACACTGCAGCGCCGAAGTCGGGTTTCGCTTTTGCAGGTACCCTGTTAAGCCACCGTGGCAGTCCAGCGCCGAGGCCGTGCACGCCTCTTTCTGAATTGCAAAAATGTCTGGGTCTGGAGGATGAATGCAGATTTTTGTCATCCTGTTTTTGCATGACGCAAAATGTCGGTCATGGAAGCCCTAGCATCACAGATTTCGAGAAGCTTCCGCATTGCTTAATCCGCATGACAAATCCCCCATTTTGGTGACAGGAAGTGGGCACCTTTTGCTGCCTATGCATGAGAGATTTGTCTGTGCTGTGAAATGCGCATCACAAGTTCGCATTCTTCCAGACCCAGACACTTTTGCAATGCATACTCTTTACAGCCCTGCAACTTGATCAAGCCGCCCTCGCTTGGACACTGCATCTGCACCGTGCTCGAGACCCCCTGGGGCTGGTGCGATGTTGCACAGGAAAAAAAGTCATCGCTGACAGTGTGTATGGATGTGTCAGGATCGAAATCGGCAAAATCGAAAAATTTGTGATGCGCAAAATGTAGGGCACTGAAGGCCTGTATTGGGGAGCAGGTAAATGAGACCGATTGTAGGCCTGTTTAGGGGTATGCAATGTGCTGCCAGAGTAGCATGACAGGAGGAGTCTTCTTTGCCCAAAGAAACAGCATGACAGAATGGATTTCGGTGCTTCCGAAGTTTGTCATGCGCCACTTGGAAACTGAGGCTCCAACTGGCATCGATTTTGTGCATCACAAGTTTTTCGATTTTGTCGATTTCGATTCTGACACATCCATAGTGTGCCAGGTGGTCGTACTAGTAGGCCGCCCCCGATCGCCCGAGGCTTGCAGGATGGGCTTCCAAGTCTCGCGGTCTGTCGCAAGAGGCGCTTTGAATACGTATCCGTACAGCATTTCGGTCTTTGTCGTGCCCTCGGGATACCGGCACACCTGCTGACAGCAGTCGTTGTCGCGACACCCAGTGTCGCTCTGCGGCACGCGCGTGGTGCAGTAGCCGTTATCGGTCGGGTTTTTCGTTCGCATGTAGAAGGAGGTGGACCCGTGCCCGTCTCCCTGGTAGAACTCATTTTCGCAGTCGATCGAATCGCAGCTCGCCCAACAGCCGTCATTTATGGAGTTCTCAAATCAGTATACATTCTCAACTGTGTTAAATGCGAGAATGGAAAAAGTGAAAGGAGGCAGATTTTTGCGCCTTTTGCGTTACAGGCTTGGCGGGACGAATTCTAGTGCTATTTAGCGCATCGAGAAGTTGTCACGCAAAGAAGGCTTGAGGATCGTGTGAAGAGAGATAGTGTTTTTGCATGACAAACCATGTAACACCTGTCGAGAATGTAAGAACGTTTGAGAACGCCATATCATTTAGCCCGGTTTTGTACTGTGCGTCCTGTCCCGCCTATCCAAGAAAAAAACATTGTAGCTGTAACTTTTATTTTGGAGAAACAGCATTACAAATTTGTCTGGCATGACAGCAATAACCTGTCGCGCGCAGATAGTACGTGAAAACGGCCTAGAATACACCTTGCGATGCATGCCAAGCATGACAGACGCAATCATCTTGCATGTTGCGCATCACAAATTTACACTAACAACGTTTTTTTCTTGGACACCGCCCCTGCGCACGTGAGCGACGGATTCGGGCCGCGGTAGTCCGGGGTGTTGCACTGTATTGCGCTGCTATGAACTGCAAAAGCATCGCACACGCACTAGTATAAGTTGTATCACAAATTGGCTTAGCATTAGTGATAATGCGGATTTGCCTTAACACAAAGATTTGTAATGCATATTAAATGCAATTAGTACGAGTACGCTACTTTTGCAGTGCATAGCTGCTCTTTACCCACCCGGGTGAGTGTCCAGGGTCCATGGCCGCGGATTGTAACGCACTTGACCAATTCACGACGTAGGACGCGTCCGTGCTGCTTGGCTCCTTGCAGCCCGCGTTACAACAGGTGTCGCGGTCCCCGGTCCCGCCACAAACAGTGCTCGAACACTGGCCGGGGGTGCCGTGCTTCACAAAGTACTTTCCGTGCTGTCCCACCGGAAAGGTCGCGCAGAAAACGCCCGTGCACGTTTGCGCGCAACAGGTATCGTGGTCGGTCAGGCTCCAGGTGTGGCCACCCGTGGAGAAATACCGGTTGGTTGTAGACGTGATGGGATCGTCGAACCAAGTGTCGGGACCGGCGAAAAGCGCCACGCCATTCAGTTTGATGCTGCTCAGACACAACCCGTCACTAGTGCTGTGGTCAATGTTTAACGACTGCACAAAGCTACCCGCATACCCCATATTCACACTCGCGGTGCGCTCCTGATTTTTGTTGTTGAAGTTCAAATTTACTGAGAAGCCGTTTCCAATTTTGTCCTTAAGTTTGACCACCAGATTTGCGCTTGATTATCAAGTGCAAAAATGTCTGGGTCTGGAAGAATCCAACTTGTCATGCTAAATCTGAAGCATGCAAAAATCTGTGTTGCATAACGACCAAAAGTGGTCCAGTTTTCACCAAGTCGGGAGGGGGTTTCTCATGCAGAATAGGCATGAGAGAGATCGCACAGCACCTGTCATGCTAGGTCGTGCATTCCAGACCTCGTGGGCCATGGAAAAGCTGCATGACAAATCGCGCATTCTTCCAGACCCAGACATTTTTACATTCCATATTGATTGCGCGTTGTTGATGTTGCAGGATTTTGCTGCGACGGAGAGGTTATCAAATGCAAAAGTGTCTGGTTCTGGAAGAATGCAAGCTTTCCCATGCATATTTCTCATGACCCATGATGCCTGTAATGCATGACCCAGCATCGCAGACTTTTAGAGGGCTTCCTGATGCACCTTCCGCATGACAAATGCCCTGTCAGTCCGTGTAGCACAAATTGTGCCCCTCTTGTTGCTGGTCACGCAATACAGATTTTTGTAGCATCCAAATTCAGCAGCACAAGTTGCACCCTTCCAGACCCAGACATTTTTGCATTTGATAGAGGTTAGGACCTTCGAAGATTCTACAGTCCGCGGTCGCGCAGAGGAGGTGTGACCGTGACGGTTTATGAATATGTGCAAAAGCATTGTATCGTACTAGTAGTGCAAAAATCGCAATACAAATTACGTAGCCCCCCAGCATGAATTTGTCATGCTACTTTGACTTGGAAACAAGACGACTTGTCTTGCATGACTGCGATTACAACTACGAGTGCGATACTTTTGCACGGGATACGCTTTCGGCGTGTACGACTGCCCGCAGTTGGTATCAAATGTAAAAATGTCTGGGTCTGGAAACTTGTGATGCTGGGTGGCGTCTCATGATGAGGCTACAAATGCTGGCTCAGCATGACAAGTTTCTGAGTTCCTAGGTGTTGCCTATTCTGCATGACAAACTGCGCTTCTGCATCACAGAAAAACGCAGTTCTTGGGTAACGTGCATGACAGATTTAAGAGTCATGCCAGACAAGCATGACAAACATGAATTCTTCCAGACCCAGACATTTCTACAGTTGATAGTTGGTCACCGCGTCGCAACTCTGCCGACAGCACTGGTCCACGTCGCGGACACGTTCCGAGGTTGAAACATAGTACTTCATCGGCGTGCAGAGATTGTCACTACAAAGCAAGTTCTGCAGGGCGGGATCTCCAATCGGTTTCACGCGACTAAACATGGGAAGCAGCACGCAACTGTGATAGTCGTCCGTGCGTTTCATGTAGTCAGAGTGAAACCAGTCCTCGATGGTGCCCACGTTGTTTAGCGCCTTGCATTCCGGCGGGTCGGTTTGCGCAATCTGTTTGGTACTCTTGGTCAAGCGACAAGACGCACCCCGCCGTCCGGTGGGGGAGTTGCATTTGCTGCAATACCCGCTTTCGTTGCAGGTGCTCCAACTTTCCATCGGCCTCGTTCCACAGCCCGAGCACACAGGGGTCTCGATTGGCGCATAATCGTCGGAGCACATTTGTTTCGCGGTGGGGTGCCGGCACGTCATTCTACAGCACCTCTGCTCGTCGGCTGCTTGTGCGGCGCTGGCGGTCAACGTTTATCAACTGTAAAAATGTCTGGGTCTGGAAGCACAAGAATGCAAGATTTGTCATGCATATTTCTCATGACCCATGATGTCTGTAATGCATGGCCTAGCATGACAGATTCTGTGCGATCTCTCTCATGCCTACCCTGCATAGGAGACTCCCTCCCGACTTGGCCAAAACTGGACGACTTTTTGCAATCATGCAACACAGATTTTTGCATGCTTCAGATTTAGCATGTCATTCTTCCAGACCCAGATGACATTTTTACGTTTGATAACGTTCCCGCTTCGGCAAAGCCGCCGACCCGGCACTTGTGCCGCGAGCAGTACTGGTTTGGAATGACAGCAAATATCCTATGTAAAAACGTCCCCACCCCATCGTCTAGACAAATCCACAAGCTTTGGCTGTTTCGCATGACAAATTTGGACGCGTAGTGTAGTGCTGTTTCAGCTAGTTCAGCAGCATTACAGATCTTATTCTCTCATGCTGATTGGAGCATGACAAATTTCAAAACAGCATTAGAAAATGCTTCTCATGGGGCCCCGCATGAGAAACATTTTAAGCATGCAGATTTGCATGACAACTATGGTGTGGGGACGTTTTTACACAGGATAGCAAACCCCCCTGCTTCAAGAGGGCACGCGTTTGCCAGCGTGCATTTCTCATGACAGTGGAACAGCGCAACTTTCCCCTCCTTGCTTGCGCACTGCCCCGAAGGGCTCTTCCCAGGCGGCAAGGTGTGCGTGGAGGAGACACAGGATACATAAGTTGCCACCGACTTCCAGTTGCCGTCCGGGGGGATATCATATGCAAAAATGTCTGGGTCTGGGAGATTGCGAGATTTGTCATGCTAGTCTGGCATGACTTTTAGATCTGTCATGGACGCTTCCAAAGAGCCCCATTTTGCTGTCATGCAGAAACGCAGTTTGCCGTGCAGAATAAGCAACACCTGTAAGCTCAAAAGCGTGTCATGCTGAGCCAGCATCTGTGGCCTCTTCATGATACGCCACCCAGCATCACAAGTGTCCAGACCCAGACACTTTTACAATCCATAGGGGAGAGCCAGCGCTAATTTCTTCCAATTTTGCCCGGCGTTCAGTTGGTACCCATGTTTATCTCCCTGGGCAACTTCGCAGCCTTTCTCGCAGCAGGTGTTGAGGTCGCTGTTGCCGCAACTGTACAATCCTGTGCAAAAGTATCGTACTCGTATTGCAATCATGCGTCTTTATCTCAAGGTAAATCCGCATTACAAATTTTACTTCTCATGCTGAGGAAATTTGTAATGCATTTATACGAGTACGATACTTTTGCAGTTCATATGTACCCACCGCACTTGGGGGAGCCAGACTTGACAAAGTACGCGCCATCCGCGCCTATCAAATGCAAAAGTGTCTGGGTCTGGAAACTTGTGATGCTGGGTGGCGTCTCATGATGAGGCTACAAATGCTGGCTCAGCATGACAAGTTTCGGAGCTCCTATGTGTTGCCCATTCTGCATGACAAACTGCACTTCTGCATCACAGGAAAACGGAGCTCTTGGGTAACGTGCAGGTGCATGACAGATTTAAGAGTCATGCCAGACAAGCATGACAAACGTGAATTCTTCCAGACCCAGACATTTTTACATTTGATAGCGCCCCACGTGTAGCCATTGCAGAACGCTTGGTCACAGCGCTTCACTATGCATTGCAAATATCGATCTGGGTCTGGAAGACTGCCAGGTTTGTGATGCTTATTCTGCATCACGACCCACGGAGCCTGTAATGCATGACCTAGCATCACAGATTTTTAGAGGGCTTCCTGATGGTTATTCCGCATGAGAAATGCCTTCTCCACGGGACGTAGCACAAACTGGACTCATCTTGCTGGTCATGAGGCAATACAGATCTTCATCTTTTTACAAGGCAAAGACAGCATCACAAGTTGGATCCTTCCAGACGCCCAGGGTGGATATTTGCAGTTGATATTCACACAGCACCGCTGGTTGTCGCTGCTGGAACAGCTCTTACTGAGGCACGAGATGTCCGAGGCGCTGGGACTGCGCGCGTAGCCCGCGGGGCAGCTGTGGTCGTCGCACATCTCGTTTTCCACGCAGCAAATGGCGCGGTCGTTCTCGTTGCACGTTGCCCCCTGGCAGTAATGTGGCGCTCTCAACTGTTACATTCTCATCTGTTACATCATTTGTGATGCAACAATGGGAAGAATGAAAGGGCGGGCCTTGCGCGTCTTGCATGACAGATTTGGCACAGACTATCAGCCTGTTTGGCCTTTCCAGAATTTGTCATGCGGAGCAGCTTAATGGTGTAGATGATAATGGTACTTTTGCATGACAAATCATGCAACAGTTGAGAATGAATGTAACAGTTGAGAACGCCATAAGTAAGAGTTACCGTTCTGGTTTGTGTACTTCTTGCCGTTTTTGTCGCCGCACCCAAAGGTCTTGCATTGTGCGTTTCGGTTGCAACACAAGGCGAGGTCTCTGGAATCGCTGCACGCGTTCGCCCAGCAGCGATAATTGGCCCGCGCGGCGTCGTAATGCCATCCGGCGCTGTCACATCGGCCGTGGTCACTGTTGCCCTGAGAGCATTTCGGAGTATGTTGGCAACACCTCTCTTTGTCGCTGCTGTGATCACAGTAGTGATTCGTGCAGAGGGTCTTCGCTATGAACTGCAAAAGTATCGCATACGCATTCGTATAAATGCATGACAAAAACAAAATCCCTCAGCATGAGAAATAAAATTTGTCTTTCGGATTTGCCTTGAGAAAAAAATTTGTAATGCATAATACGCGTACGATACTTTTGCACAGGATATCCGCCGAGTCCTTATTCATCCACCCGCGGCCCCACTTGTTGCTACAGCCGTCCGGGTTACTACCCCCCTGGTCGTGAGTGTATTTGCATTTGTTGTTTGCGTGGCAGCAGGCATCTCGATCGCCGCTGTTGCTCAAGTTGCAGTTTCCTGGTGCCTGCGTGGCGCAGTTCTTGCTTGACGGGGTACTTTTCTTCCGGTACCCCCGCGGGCAGTTGCCGGCCTCGGAACACTTCTCGTAGCACCCACTAAGCACCAGGTTGGCGTTTGCCGAAGGACACCGGTATTTGGCCGTTCCGCGGTACTTGCTGGAACACTGAAAAAGGACACTGTTGGTCCCCGTGGTTCTATCCACGAACAAAACTGTGTTAGTGTACTTAATTCTCTTTGGCCGACAGCATCACAAATTTGCTACACATTGTGATGCGTGGCTTGTAAGGTTGGTTCCTAAACCCTGAAACCTAAACAAAACCCTTACCCTTTCTGGATCGATCTTGAACAGCAGATGAGGGTGGTGGCTGGATCGAAGGTGAGACGGTCGCGACGGTAGCCATCCCGTGCCGGCGACGGTTGGCCATGCGTGGCTTGTAAGGGAAAACATCACACATGAAAAGAGGACTCCATGTTTGTCTGGCATGACAGGTGTAACACTGTTGCATGTTTTGCATGACAGATTTACACGACTAACACAGTTTTTTTCTTGCATAGGTTCGTGCCGCGCTTCCCGGAAAGGCGGCCGTGGACTGCCCTGGGTCGACCAGTTTAGTCCAGAAGGTGTTTTTGTAAAATTATCCTGAAAAAAGACATCCCCGACCCATAGTCAACAAGATGGGAAATCTGCTAGACAAACCAACAAGCTTTGGGTGTTGCGCATGACAAGTTTGGCCTCGTAGCGTAATACTGTTTTAGGTAGTTCAGAAGCATCACGACAGATCTAGCACGTCATGCTGATTGGAGCATCACAAGTTCCGAAATTATACCAATCGAAAATGCTTCTGATGGGGCTCCGCATGAGAAACATTCTCAGCATGCGGCTTTGCATTACAGCTACGGGGTAGGGACGTTTTTACTCAAGATAAAGTTCCCGCATTGTTCCCGATGAAATAGGCAAAGCCAGAGGCAGAGAAGGAGCTTATCCTGTGCAAAAGTATCGTACTGGTAGTATTAATTATAATTTACAATCATGCAATTACAAAATTTTATCCCAAGGTAAAACAGCTTCACAAATTCCATTTCTT
Source organism: Amoebophrya sp. A120 (assembly GCA_905178155.1). Lineage (NCBI taxonomy): Eukaryota > Dinophyceae > Syndiniales > Amoebophryaceae > Amoebophrya > Amoebophrya sp. A120. The sequence goes on from CAJINV010000005.1 coordinate 6,140,683, forward strand.
GTCATGCTGAGCTAATTTGTAATGCGATTACCACTAGTACGATGCTTGTGCAATTCATAGAGCTTGGGATCTTGCACTTTTGCAAGCAGCAGGTTCCCCGGTCGCCGTTCCCGCTGCAGGAGGTCGCGGACGCGCACTGGCTGTTCACTTTTCCAGGGTCCGCAAAGTAGTTGCTGCCGCAGTTCATGAGCGCACAGGTCGCGTGGCAGTTCCGGAGCTGCAGCGAATAGCCGGCGCCCGCGCATTTGTACTCGGGTCCGCTCCCCAGGGACTTGAACCCCGTGCCGCACTGTAGCCCTCCGCCCTGCCACCCCTGCCGCGCAAAGCCGTCGTCCCCCGGTCGCGCGGCGTGCGTTTGGTATGAAAGTACACAACTCCCCCTCGTTCTCTTTTCTCATGCAAAATCCCAAATCCAATTGCAATTGCTGCCTTCTTGTCCTTGTGGCATTGTTTGCATGACAGATTCCGGAAGCCCAAACAGTAAGTACTACACTTCGCTCATGAACTTGTCATGCGCAGTCTGGATGTGTGCTGGTGTTTGTATTGCAGTCCATAGCATACATATGACTATGAGGGAAGGTTGTGCACTCTCATATTTGGCCCCGGTGCGTCAAATGGGTCCAGGAGGACACGCCGGACCCTGATTTCCACGCGTACCCTATCCTGTGTAAAAACGTCCCCACCCCATAGTCAAGATGGGGACTTTGCAACACAAACCTAGAAGTTTTGGGACTCGTCACGCATCACAAGTGCCAGTCCGTAGTGTAGTGCAGGCTAGCAAGGACACACGCATCACAAATCCATCTGCTTATCCTGGTTACAGCATTACAAATGCCAAAACACGAATAGAAACGCCTCGCATGGAGATACGCATCACAAATGTTCCTGTCATTGCAAATCTGCATCACAACTCTGGGGTGGGGACGTTTTTACAAATGATATACCCCGTGCTCGAGTTAGGGCCAGTGCACTTCTGGACGCAGCACGTGTCGCGGTCCTCCTCATCGTCGCACTGGTGCGAGGAGCATGCCGCGGCCCAGTTATGCTGTGCAAAAGTATCGTACTCGTAGTAATCGAAGTCATGCATTACAAATCTCCTTCTTAACCTAAATCCGCATTACAAATTCCATTTTTCATGCTGAGGGAATTTGTCATGCGATTTCTACTAGTACGATGCTTTTGCATTTCATACCAGTCTGTCGACGGCCAATCGGACCCGCACATCCCGTCGTTGGTGCGCATCAGCGTTTGGCTTCGGCACGCGTCGGTCATTTTCAGATAGTGGCGGTCGCCCGCGGTGCGACGGTCAATGAAGCCGCTCGTCGGAAAGGCGCCCTTTTTCGTCCAGGTGTAGCCGGAGTTCCCCTGATTATGAACGAGATGCGTGCATTTATGACTCCCGCTTTCCCGTTTCGCGCAATTGTCGCGGCCCTTGCTGAACGAACCAGCCACCCCGCCATGAGGAATATATCAAATGTAAAAATGTCTGGGTCTGGAAGATTGGAACTTGTGATGCTAACTTTGGACTCTAGAAAAATCTGTATTGCATGACCAGCAAGAGGAGTCTAGTTTGTGCTACGCCGCGGGGAGGGCGTTTGTCATGCGGAGTAGGGATCAGGAAGCCAGCTCAAAATCTGTGATGCGCGGTCGTGCATTACAGACATCCTGGGTCATTGAAAACATGCATGACAAATCTCAGAATCTTCCAGACCCAGACATTTTTACATTTGATAGAATATCTGACCCGCTTTTGTCGTAATACATTTTCAAAACGCACTGGTTAAAATTGGCCGTGTTATGGAAGCGTCATGATTGAAATCGTCAAAGTTGAAATGCTTTGCCATGCAAAAAATGCAGCCCACAAAGTGCCTGTCTTGCGGAGTAGGCAAGTGACGCAGATTGTAAGCCTGTTGAGGGGTAGCAACTGAGCTGCTAAAATAGCACGACAGGAGCAGAAGTCTTCTTTGACGAAACAGCATGACAACCTGGATTTCGGCTCTACCCAGATTTGTCATGCGCCACTTCGAAACTGGGTTACAACTGGCATCCATTTTATGCATGGCAAATCATTTCAACTTTGTCGATTTCAAACCTGACGCTTCCATACGTGTCGCACCGCTCGTAGCAGCCGCGGAGAACGAGCGACCCGGATATCCTGTGCAAAAGTATCGCACTCGTATGAATGCATTACAAATTTCCCCAGCATGAGAAATGAAATTTGTCATGTGGATTTACATGAAGAAGCAAATTTGTAATGCATGAATGCAATTACTACGAGTGCGATACTTTTGCAATGCATATCCGAGCTCGCCGGGCAATTGTAGGAGGGCGTGTCGGAGCGGTGCGTCAGGTGGCATATCGTACAGAAAAAAGCTGGCACTTGTAAAATGCAAAAAATGAATGGCAGAAAATGGTGTCATGGGCGAGCCCAGCATAGAGTGCTTTTAGGGTATGCAGTACAGATTTTTCTGTGTTGTGTAGTTTCAGTTTGTTATTTTTGCATTACAACATGTACTATGTAGCCTGCCTGCTTGTTTCTGTGGGATATGGCAGAGGAGTTGCGAAGAGGTCTGCCACCCGTCCCCGGGCGCTGCCCGGTCACTTTGCCCGCACTGGTAGAACCTCACGTAGGCCCGGGGCTGCACCACGGTCGTCAGGGCGGTGCCCCCGTAGTTGCTTTGTTTCTCGTAGCGGTAGCCGTACTTTGCGGCGGTACTCGGGTCGCTACACTCGGCGACCTCGCAGCACAGGTCCCGATCGGCCGTATTGCCAGCAAGGTTGCACCTGGGCCGTCCGTCGCACTGTGATGTGAACGTGGTGGTCCTTTTTTTGTAGCAGCTGGGGCAGTATCCACACTGCAAATATGTCTTGATGAGTCATCTCGATCTAGAAAAATGAAAACTTGTAATGATGGAGCTTCCTTTGCAGGGCTAGAAGTTCAGCCACAAGCATATACAAATTTCAGCTGAGTCGCCTTTTCATCATGCGTAGCGGGCATTTATTTTTACAACTGTGTTTCTAATTTCAAATGACGAAAGAGGTCACGCTGTAATTGTTAATCATGCAACACAGATTTTGCTGATTGTTGTAATCAAAATCATGCAGCAAAGATGATTTAAGCGCATGTGTATCAGTTCAACTGGTCCCGCGGTTCAACAATGTGCCTACCAGTTCAATACCGCCCCGGGGCCTAAATATCCTAGAACAAACAGGGCATTTGATATGTTCGACGCCAAAAGAATATGCAGGTAGGGGAAGTTGTAGGGGGGGCGTTCCTGACCCAAAGGCACGCTCCTGATCTCTCTGGTACTTACTCGACCCGGGGGGTCAGGTATCACCTGACCCCCGGTTCGGGTCTGTACCTGCAATGCCGCAGCGCCGTCGTTTTAGATGGTGCTGCGGCACAGCATCGCACACCGTGACTGATGGGCGCCACAGGTCTCAAGCCCAAATCTACTGTCACTACAGAAAAGAGTAGCCATGTTGACTGCGATCGGCCCTAGCGTTCGACCGCTTTCTGTTTGAAACCAGCACCGCGCGCACAGCTTCGGTCTTCGTGCGCCCATTGATCGGAAGCAGCGTCCCTAAATCCTACGACCGCCAGCCGTCCCACCGTAAACAATAGTCGCGCAGCGCCTCGCGCCTCACAAACCAAAATCGCGCGCGCGCGCGCCAAAAGACAAGACCTTGCGGGGCTTGTTGTGCCTCCTCGCGGGCCTTTTTTTTCGCGCTCTCTTTTTGTTTATATTTTATTCTTTGGCGGCTTTTTTACTACTTTTTTTTTGCCCGCCTCGGGCGCTTCGTTTTTTCTCATGTCGGCACTGCAGCCGCACACGTCGGCGCAGCACTGCTTGTGCGGAGTGAGTGTTGGCCCGACCTTCTCCCGTGCGCATACTTTTTGCGACATATGGCGCCCGCAAGATATGCTCTGTAGCTCATCGGGATTCTTTTCTCACGTTGCCTGCTCTTTTTTCGGGGTTTGGCACGTGCACTACGTATGGTTCTGTTCTTTTTCGTATGCCCTGAACCTTCACGAACTAGTTCGTGAACTGGGGTACACTCTCGAACCGATTCACATGCAAACCAAGCGTATACAGAACTTCATCCAGCGTCTTTCCAGAATGTGAATGAACAACTTCCACCAGACATATTTGCATTGGATAGGCAGTTATCAAATGTAAAAATGTCTGGGTCTGGAAGAATCCGAACTTGTGATGCTGCATTTGGATTCTAAAAAAATCTGTACTGCATGACCAGCAAAGGGAATGCAATTTTGGCTACGCGGAGAGGGCATTTGTCATGCGGAATAGGTATCACGAAGCCCTCAAAAAGTCTGTGATGCTAGGGCATGCATCACAGACATCGTGGCCCATGCAAAACGTGCATGACAAGCTTCAGAATCTTCCAGACCCAGACATATTTGCATTTCATAGCAGTCTGTATAGGGGTCGTCGCACTCTCCGAACTCAGGGTTTTTGCAGTGCGTGAGCTATCCAAAATAAAGACGCTCCCACCTCAGTAGAGTCGTCATGCAAAAAATCTGCATGCGTAAAATGCTTCCCATGCGGAGCCGCCCCATGAGCAGCATTCATCGTCTTTTTTAGTTGGGTTTTCAAATTTGTGATGCTCGAATCAGCATGCGGGGCTAGACCTGTGAAGATGCCGCTGCACTCGCTCACCAGCATCGGACTTCGACTACCTTGCGTCGAGCCGAAATAACTTTTCATGCGCAACAGCCAAAGCTTGTTGATTTGTCTAGCAGATGTCCCACCTTGACTCGTCTGGGGTGGGGACGACGTTTCTGCGCAGGAGGATATGAGCTCCTGATTGTATGAACTGCAAAAGCATGATCGTACTCGTATAAATGCATTACAAATTTCCTCAGCATGAGAGAGAAAATTTGTAATGCGGATTTACCTTGAGATAAAGATTTATAATGCATGATTGCAATACGAGTACGATACTTTTGCACAGGATAGATTGGGGTTCGGCACCATTTCCGGGCACGCGTTGTACAGTGTGCAAGTCATCGAGTAGTAATCATTATGGGAGTGTCAGAATTGAAATCGACAAAGTTGAAATAATTTGTGATGCAGAAAACGGATACCAGTCGGAAGCCCTATTTCCAAGCGGTGCATGACAAATTTAAGTAGAACCTAAATCCAGTTTGTCATGCTGTTTGGTTAAGGGCGACGTCTTTTGTCATGCTACTTTAGCAGTTCTATTTCTACCCCTCAACAGGCTTACAATCTGCCTCCCTTGCATCCTCTGCAATAGAGACAATGTCTGCGTTGCATTTTACGCATTGCAAACTATTTCAACTTTGACGATTTCAATCCTGACACATCCATAATCATCTCTGGTTGCGTAGAACTTGCAGTACCGATCCTTTTTGCAGTTTTCTTTGCATTCCCACCAAGCCCAGGACGTATGGCCTGCTTGCAAATCCCAGTAATCGAAGTCGTAGGTGTGCTGTGCTTCGTGGCATATGGTCCCGAACCCCGAACACCCGGAACTGGAATGACAGAAGTGATCATAACTGTACTTGGGCAAGCGTGGCGGATTGTAGCCGGACCAAGTCTTTGGCGTGCAGTCTGAGGCGTAGTAATGCCCCTGACCACTATACATAGGTCCTTGCTTGCATCTTTTGTTCTGAATCGTGGCGTCTACCCAACAAGACCGGGCCATGGTTTTCTTCGTTCTCGTTGTGCTTGATGTAGTCCCGGTGTTCAACAATACTTCGCCTGGTGTCGTGCCGTCGGGCAGGTGGAGCTGTTCCGAGCTTTCTACTTCTGTTTTCTGTTCCTCTCGCCGCCGCTCGAGCCGGGCTAAAAGTCCCGCGGACACGTTGAGGTGCGAAAAATTCATGGTGGCAAGATTGTCTGCGCTCATTATTTTATCGCAAGAAAAAATGACTGCTCCATTGTAAATAACTTGTGACGCGGGGGGGGAGCAGGACCCAACAACACAGAAGCTTTAGCTTTTGGCATCTGCGAGACATGTAAGACAGCGAATTTTCTGGTGCGGTTTCCCTTAGGAATATTAAACTCGCATGGACAATTTTATTTGTCATGTAGAACAAACTTGCTGATGTGATGCAAAAGTTGCAAAATCCTATACAGTGAAACACTTTTTTCGTGTGATAGATCTTTTCCCATTTCTCGACTTCCGCCCGGCGAATCGCTCGCCTGTCCTCCGCGGCTTTTTTCGGAACTGTCGGCGCCACCTGCTCCTCGGATGGCGGTTTTATTCTACTTGTCGATGATGTAGTTGAGCTTGAAGTTTGTTGTCGTTCCTCCAGCCCTGGTCCTAGTGCTAGGCCCGTGTTAGTACTCTTTATTTCGCCGGGGCGGCGGCTCGTCTTTTCCTCGTCCTCGTCGTGGTCATCTCTTCCTCGAAGGATTCTTGCTGTGTTGTATCGTATTTAAAAACACCCCCACACCAAAATTGTCATGCAAATCTGCATGCTGAGAATGTCCCTCATGCGGAGCCCCATGAGAAGCATTTTCTATTCGCGTTTTTAGATTTGTCATGCTTCAATCAGCATGGTATACTGGATCTGTGATGCTGCTGAACTACCTCGAACAGCACTAGACTACGAGTCCAAATCTGTCATGCAAAACAGCCAAAGCTTGTGGATTTGTCTAGCCGATTTCCCATCTTGACTATGGGGTGGGGACGTTTTTACATAGGATATGTTGGTGCTGTTGTTTACCGGAACTGCTGGAACATCAAGCTTATTTTCGCCTAGTACTACATTTTGGTCCTCGTCGACGTCCTTGGGAAGTAGTTCTTCAAACGACCTCTTGTAGTCCTCCACAACCTCGCCCTGCTGCTCAGTTGTTTTTTCCTCCTTCTTCGTCCCCTCAGAAGTGGTCGTTCCCTGGAGGTCCTCGCCGCCTTGATGTTGATGCTGGTGCACATCTAAAAAAACATCCTCGGAAATAAAATCCTCCTCCACGACCTCCTGCTGCTCCTCTACTTCTCGTCGCATCACCTGTTGCCTCACTGCGGCGGCGTAGAAATGAAAAACGGTCGGGCTCCTGGCGCTATTCCGCGTAGTACTGCTCGTGGTTGATGTTGATGCCCCCGTGGCTCTGCTTCTACTCCTAGATCTAGACCATGCATCATAGTAGGAGCTGCTGTTGTCCGCGTCCCACTCCAAACTAGCTCTCCTCCAGGCGTCAGCAGCTGAAGAGGGCGCCGTCGTCCCGCGAGGCGTTCTTCCCGGCAGGTCGAAGAACGCGTTCCGTGTTAGAGGCGCATAAAAGTCGTCGTGATCGCATGTAGTGGTCCAACGACTCCTGACCCACTGCTCTCCATCCTGATCAACTTCTGCTCGCAGAAGGGTCTTGAGGACAATCAAGGGAACGATCGAAAATAGGAGGAGCTCCTGCAGGTGGAGGGCCAAAAACCCCAACGATGAACAGGCGTAGAGCGACTTCACTTTCACCAGCCACGCCCACGGGTTTATCAAAAGTAAAAATGTCTGGGTCTGGAAACTTGTGATGCTGGGTGGCGTCTCATGATGAGGCTATAAATGCTGGCTCAGCATGACAAGTTTCTGAGCTCCTAGGTGTTGCCTATTCTGCATGACAAACTGCGCTTCTGCATCACAGAAAAACGGAGCTCTTGGGTAACGTGCATGACAGATTTAAGAATCATGCCAGACAAGCATGACAAACATGAATTCTTCCAGAACCAGACCCAGACATTTTTACATTTGATAGGGTTAAAAGTTTTACGATTCGCAAGAACTACGGTGGTCTCCCCGCCGCTGCGAGAGGACCAATTTTTGTGGACCGCTATTTTCCTCGTCTTCGCACCGGTGCTGGTGGTTTTAATTTCATCGCGACAAGGAGAGCAGCTCAGTTCGCAGCTCCGCTTATTTTCATCGTCTCCATTCTTTCCCAGCAAACCGCTTTCGCTTTCTGTCCCAAGAAACCGCTTTCTCTTCCTGCGAGATCTCGTGCAGAACAAGAGCGTGCAGCTGGTCGCGCTGCCCACGCAGCATAAATTCTTCCGCTTTATTTTCCGCCAGCTTCTCCCTCTGCAGGAGGAGCCGAATGCGGAAAAAAACATGCTTGTCGCGGCACAATGGGGGGGCAGGAGACGAGGTGGAGGTCGTGCACGATGCTAGGAGACTAAACTGAAGTTAAAAAAGGCTAAAGCCAGTGGTCGTAAAAGTAGTTTTAGTTTTTGGTTGAAAGACGTGCACCGGAGGAGTGGTAGTTAAGTACTCCTCTAGGTCGCGGTGGATAGTCAACCCAAATCCCTCTTGGACGATGAAGAGGTGAAAATGTAAAAGCCATGCATTTTTTGTTTTTGAAAGTTACCGTACTAAATAGAAATAATTTTTGCAGACAAAGAAAAAACTCAAGTATTCAGTACGTGAAAAACGGGAAGCAATAGGTAGAAATGGGCAGCACACATATAAATGACGCCGGAAATTCGCCAGCGACCTTCGGAGTAGAGAGTTGCACTTTCTTGATTGATGTAAACGTAACTCTAGTGAAAGATATGAAAGAAAAAAAACAAGTTGAAGTTGAATACCGTATATGAAATTGTGCGCGTCTACTAGGTCTGTAATTGTAAAAATGATTCAGCGAGAACTTTGCCGCTCGTGTCGAGTTATATTACTTTCTATTTTGCTATTAAGGTGGCACTTTGTCCACGGCTGCTCACCTGCCTGTTACATACTAAATAACTAAACTTTGCTGTATAAAAATGATAGTACTTTGTTTGGTTTTTCAGAAGATTTGTTCATCTTATTTCTAGAGCTATTCTTGATGATACAGATACGATTAAGGAAAGCGAAAGCGACGAAAGCGGCCGCACAAGCCTCCTTAGACTTGTAGTTGAAGTTGTTCCGTTTCTGGTTGATGTGGGACGAGTACCACTACCACAGCGTCCGTCCTCGAAGATGACAGTCGTTGTAGCAGCTTCTCTCCTATTTCATTTTCATCTTCGCCGGAGTTGTATGTACGATAATCACGCCACTAGGCAAGTAGAGTTCGTTGCAGGGCGAGATGAACAGGTGCTGTTCACAATAACAACGAATGACGAGATGAAGGGCGAAGATACAACTTATCATACTGCTGTCGGAGGAAGTGCTGCCGCCACCATTCTGCTTTTTGCACAATAAGAATGATTTTTTTTTTAATCAACGATAAGAATAAGTATAAGATCGATGCCGCTGCAAAAAATAACCTAGCAAGAATGCACTTTATTGAGCTTTTGAGTTGTTCATCCGCGAGGCAGAAAAATTCGATCGATTTTTCCATGAGAGTGAGCTGAACCAATGGAAAATAGCGGCAGGAATTTCCGGACAGCCCAGCACAACTTCATTGACGTTGTTCATCATGATGTCCTGCTGCGCTTTTTGTTCTAGATCTTCAACAATCTGGAGGCTCCCCAATGAAAATGTTGGAAATAACAAGTGCCTGACGCGACAACAATGAATCAGTATCAGACCGGCACCGGCTACGAAAACAGAAAGACGCAATAAATAACATGAAAAATCTTCCTGCGGCGGCGCCACTAGGAAAAAGGACGTCGCAAGAACTGTTCGGCGGCTCACGTTTGGTTCTATATCACCTGAAAAGACTGACGATGACGAACAATTTCAGTCGGCTTGCTGTCGTGTCAGATTTCCCCTCAGCGAGGAGGCGCAGCTTCCGGCAACGAATGACCTGCATCTCGTCGTCACAGCCGCCGACGAGAAAAGCGTCGCTTTCCTCTTGATTTTTTATTCTTTCATTCATTTGTCTTTGCGTTGTTTCGAATTAAAAACGAATTCATAGAAATCCAAAGAGCGCAAAAGCAGAACATGATTTTCATCAGGTGCATTTTTTCTGACATCTCGAACGACCTCAACACAATTATCAATTTGGAACTCTGCTCGGACTATACATTTACATCGTTTATAACTACCTTAGCACAAGAAATCAAACTGTGACAAGAACATCGACGACGGACCAAGACGACGTACATAAGACACCAGCAGGTGGTGCTGGAATACAACAATAATTCAAACTGAAATTCGTATAAAGTTACATCTTTTTCTTTCGTTCTGCTGCACGGTAAGAAGATGAATAAGAAATGCGTACTATATTGCTCTACTTGTAAAAAAACCTACTTGCGACCACCACTATTTAATGGATCGCGACCACAACCACATTGAAGTAAATCTCCCTGCTGTCGAAAACAAAATGCTTTTCGTTTACATTTTGTTCTTTTTGCTCAAAAACAAACTAGAATTGAAAAAAATCACAACGGGTAGCTCCTCGAACTTCTAGCCAAGAAGGTTGACATGAAGATGCTACAGCTGCCATGCGTATAGCTTTTTCAAAGGGCGCCAGCTGTTGTAGTTCAGAATCAGATATGTTGTTGATCTTTTCTTCCTATACGGAAGAGCGATATTTTTGAATTGCGCCGTACTTACTCATTTGCAGCCTGCCAGGGGTTTGTTCTATGTCAACGTTGGTGCTCTACGTTCAGTCATCCACGCCCCCTAACATGTCCTCATCATCGCTCGGGGGCTTTGGTGGCTCTGCTTTCGGCGGATTACCTGCTCCCCGGGGGCTCCCCGCCGGACTGGGAGCGGCGGATCCGCCTGGTTTCGGTGGCGCAGGAGGTCCAGCATTTCCTCCTCGCGGGCTAAATGCTGATTTTCCGCCGAACGGTGACGGCTTGTTGCTTCCCCCTTTGCTGAAGGCTGAGGACCCCCCACCGAACGCCGAGGATCCCCCGCCCATCTTCGATATGACAGCGCACAGCTCCCCCTCGCCCTCATTTGTATTGCATGAACAGCAAGACAAACACCAGCTAGCACACGTGGGGCCAATGCATGACAAATTTGTGTGCCTAATGTAGTACTGTTTGGCCTTCCGGAGTTTGTCATGTTGGAAGGCTAAGGGCTGGGCGTCCCCTCGTAAACTATTCCTACAAACCGTAGCCTTCCGGAGTTTGTCATGCAAACAATGCTACAAAGCAGCGACTGCGTGGATTTGTGGTTTTGCATGACAAATCAATGAGGGGGAGGGGAAGTTGTGCACTGTCATATTCGAGCCTCCTCCTCCAAACGCCGAAGAACCACCGCCGAAGGCGGACGAACCGCCGCCCATCTTCGAGCCTCCGCCGAACGCGGAGGAGCCGCCACCGCCAAACGCGGATGACCCACCAACTTTAGATCCGAACGCCGATGATCCGCCGACTTTAGATCCGAACGCGGATGACCCTCCCACTTTGGATCCAAACGCGGATGACCCACCTCCCATCTGGGAGCCGCCTCCCATGGCCGCGCTGCCGCCGCCAAATGCACTTCCGCCGCCGCGTGGACTCGGGGGAGCGCCTGGTGGCGGGCCGATGGTGGCATTGGTGCCCTGCTGCGCCCCGCTGCGGGGGGAACTGCTACCCCCCGCTTCTCCGGGTTCGCCCGCAACGGAAACACCGCCGACCTGTTGGCTCGCGTTCTTGTCGGCTTTTTTGTCTTTCTTTTTCTTCTTCTCGCCCTTTTTTCCTTTAGTCCCAGGAGCAGCAGTACCGGGTTTTTTCTTGTCGTCTTTCTTTCCACCTGCTTTGGCTGCGGCAGCAGTACCGGGTTTCTTCTTGTCATCCTTTTTCTTCTTTTTCTCCTATCACACAGAAAAAAACTGCCAGGTTATATATATTTGCAATGCAAAAATAAATAGACAAAAAAAATTGTATTGCGTATCCTAAACAGCATGCTATGAGGCCGCCCATGACAGATCTCTCTGTGTATTTATTTTTGCATTACAAAGATGCCCTGCCAGTTTGTTTCTGTGGGATATCTCCCCGTCATCGTCGTCGTCGTCCGAGTCCTTATCGTCGTCGTCTGAGCCGGAGCCAGAATCGTCGTCGTCCTTATCGTCGTCACCATCACTGGAATTATGCATTGCAAAAGTTATTTGCTATCGTGCCTACTAGTGGAAATTGTTCCAATACAACTTCATTGCTCTTCAGCACAACACCACATAGAAAAATTTGCAGCAATGCGGTGGGTTTATTCATCAGTTACCCTACCAGGAACCAGAAGTAGAAGATTTGTACTGCATGGCGTTGCACTTCCAATTTCTCCTTACGAGCGCGACACAAGAACTTTTGCAGACATCAGGATACGAACTACTGCTGTCCGACGAATCATCTTCATCGTCCTCCCCGCGCATTTCCTTTTTCGGTTTTTTCCTTGCTTTTTTCGCGAGCTTTTTCTTCTTTTTCTCCTCGATTTTTTTCTTCGCAGAGACTTCCCTGTCGTGTTCCAGTCGTTTCGGGTGCGGCCGCATCTCCTTGGACAGGTTCCACTTAAACCGCAGCACGTAAAGCACCGACGCGAAGAAGACCAAGATATGCATTGCAAAAGTATCGTAGGTACTCGTAGAAATACATTGCAAATTTTCTCAGCATGAGAAATAAAATTTGTGATGCGAATTTACCTTAGGAAAAAGATTTGTAATGCGTGATTGCAATACGAGTACGATACTTTTGCACAGGATACAAGAACTGCACACACAAAAAGCTCCGGATGCCCAGTCGCCAGTCGTACCCAAAACCCGGATCGAAGCTGTCCCAGGCTGCACAATATGCATTGCAAATATCGGTGTGGTTCTGGAAGAGCTCTGTGAGTTTGTGATGCTAGATGCCGGATAAGTAAGTAGCAGGCATGATCGCGGAGCCTTCCGAGTAGAACTTGTGATGCTACGGCTCGCATTCCAACTACCCTTCTGGGACATGCAAAAGCAGCATTACAAGCCTTACACACTCTTCGTCTTCCAGACCCAGATATCTAAAAATTTGCGGTTGATACACACCACGTGGCATTGTTGAAGTAGTTGTAAATGCCGCGGAGTCCCTCTTTCTCCGTTAGCTGTGCCAGGCTGAAAGGGGTCTTGTGAAGATTTTTTTGACTGTTCATCATTTTTCTCTCCTGATTCCTATGCATCTCTATCTGTATCTTTCGCCGCGCTAGTCTCGCTTTCTTTGTTTGGCTCTGGGGTATAATTACTGTGTTTGTTCCGATGCCAATCGGTGGCTCTAAATCTTTTAGTGTGCTTGTTGATATTCTTCTCGCTGCACCACGAGCTTCGGTACTGCTCGTACTTGCGTCAACATCTTCCAGTACTTCTTCTAGCGAAGAAGATGCGTGCGGCCGTGAAGAGGACGTGGCTAAGAAAGAAGAGAATGCACTTGACGACCCAGTGCTGTCCTCCGTCTCATTCGTCCCGTTCAGTTCCACGCCCAACTGCTCGTCGACGTCTGTTCGCGGGATTTCCAGCGTCAACATCATTGACTCTTCCGTCATACTAGACAAAGCCGTTCCGTCGGTTTTGTTCTTTTGCTCCGCGAGCAGGTGCTTCGCCAGGTATTTCTGTTATGAACTGCAAAAGCATCGTACTCGTATAAATCGCATGACAAATTTCCTCAGCATGAGAAAGGAAATTTGTAATGCGGATTTCCCTTGAGAATATGGATTTGTAATGCAAGACTTGCATTTATACGAATACGATACTTTTGCACAGGATATCTGTACGAGTGCGTCGATTTTTTCTGCCGTCGAGTTCGCTGTCGGGACGATTTTCTGGGAAACAACCTCGGTCTTCTCGTCCACAGTTATGGCGTTCTCAAACGTTACACTCTCAACCGTTACATGGATTTGTAATGCAAGAACAGCAACAGTGAAAGTGGCGAGATTGCAGCTTTCGCATTACAGATTTTCCACAGATTATCATGCTGTTTAGCCCTTCGAAAATTTGTCATGCGAAGCACCTTGATCAAGTGGAGGCTGATGGCAATTTTGCATGACAAATCCGTGTAACAGTTGAGGATCTGACAGCTGAGAATGCCATAACAGTCGTTTTTATCGTCGAGTTTTTCAAAGATCTCGACATGGCGATCTTCGCGTCTTCGTTTGTGGACTGGAACCAAATGGTGAGCGCGAATCCGCCCCGAGGAAGGTCGTCCAGGTTTTCTTCTACCTCCGGGATGTTGTCTTCTGGATTATTGGAGGAGGATTTTTTCTCTAATTGTGCGGGATCTAGCGGGGGCTTCGCCGGGACAAACCCACCGGACACCACCGCGATGGAGGTTTGTTGGAGTTTTTTTCTTCTCTTTTTCCTCTTCAGCAGCTCTAGCAGGGAGGACGAGGAGCTTTTATTTCCTGTAATAATTCTGCCATCCTGTAGAAGCAACTCTTCCTGTAGTAGCGACCGCTGCGCTGGGTCTTTAATATCTTTATTCTTGTTACTACGCTGGTCATCGTCCCGGCGCAGCAGGTGATTCTGCTGCTGCTCGTGGTGGTCTATTGTATCACCTGCTCGCTTGTTCTGCGCTATTCCAGCACTCACAGCAGCTGGCTCAGTATCATCTCCACGACCTATTGCGGCTTCTATAGTAGCGTCTAGGTGGGCTATGTCCTCCTCCTCCTCGTCAGCTCCTCCATCCGCTCCTATCTCCACGAAAGAAGAGCTTCTGTTAGAAGACGATGATGATATCAAAGAACTACTGCCTTCGTTCTGTAAAACGCCACTGGAATTTGCCAGGTAGTCATTCAGCGCGATTTCCATCGCGTCAAAGGCCGTGCCATTCGCCTGAAACTCCAGAAGATCGTTCTCCTGCAGCATAATCCTTACCGCCAGCTCCGAGGCTCCGGGGGGTAAGGCTTTCTGCTCGACCACTTTTTCGCCGGGGATAATAGCGTGCAGGACCTCCGCATCGACCACCTCCACGTATCGGTTTTCTTTCAACCATGTCCACACCATCGCCCCCTCGGCGACCAAGCTTGCGTCAAAGGTTTCCGTCGTCATGGTGGAAATGGTGTCGTTGGTCTCGGCAATCCGTTCGAGGTAGTGGGTGGTCGTGTGTGGGAAGATGTCGCTGTCCGTCAGCTGCGTCTATCCTGTGCAAAAGTACCGTACTCGTTGTACTGATTGCAGCTACGTATAAGAAATTTTTTTGCTAAGCTAAATCAGCATGACAAATTTCATGATTTGTCATGCTGCGCCACTTTGTATTGCAATTACAACTACTAGTTGTGCCATGCTTTTGCATTTCATAGCGTCCACCTCTGAGCGACTCTCTGAAGTTTTTGCCGTTGTGCGAGGCGGGCTCTGGATAGTGCAGTCTTCGACGAAGTACTAGATGCAGAACTGCGCGAGGACGAGGATAGCTCTGTTTCTAGAAAGGAGGCAGCTGCTGCATTACCTTCTTCCTCTCCGCTGTTACCTTCTTCCTCGGGCGTGACCATCAGGGCGGCGATCTTGCCCGCGATTCGCTCTTGATAGTCGTCGTACTCCATCACAATCGGCACGGCGATTGCCTTATCGAGTGCAAAAGTACGCACTAATCGTAATCCCATCGCAATATTGCATGACAAATCTAGTCTGTTACCTGAATCTGCATGAGAAATGGCACTTCCTTGTCAAAATCCTGAAAAAATTTGTCATGCGATTCACCCTAGTACGGTACTTTTGCAGTGCATATGCCTCGTCCCTTCTGTATGGAATTCTCGCACAGGAGACAATTTGGTTCAGAACTTTCGGCTCCTCGTTACTTTCATCCGAATCACCTCCGTCGTCAGAAGAAGCTTGATCCGCGGTGCTGCTGCCGCGGTCTCTTCTCTCTTTCTCTT
The DNA here is from genome assembly GCA_905178155.1 of Amoebophrya sp. A120. Classification (NCBI taxonomy): domain Eukaryota; class Dinophyceae; order Syndiniales; family Amoebophryaceae; genus Amoebophrya; species Amoebophrya sp. A120. The sequence continues at coordinate 6,156,329 of CAJINV010000005.1, forward strand.
TCTTCTCCTCCCCACCCTCTAGATCTGCATCGAGGAAAGAAGCGGCTGCAGCAGCACCAGAAGTACTCGAGGAGGAAGCTAGAGAACTTGCTGCAAGTGAACTTTCCTCCTCCACGACGGTCGTAGTTGTCGTCGTCGTCGTGGGTGGTGGATCGAAATCCACCAGCAGTGTGTACAACGGCCCGCCTTCAAAATACTCCGGGTTTTTGTATTCTGTGAACAGCGGGTCGTACTGAAACCCGTGACACTTTTCCTTCAACGCGTTGCACGCCTGCCAGGCCGAATCCGGACTGTAGTAGTAATCCGGCGTGCTGCGGTCGTCGCAGTAGTAGAAAAAGTGCGCGACCACCGTCGTGGTCGTCGTGTCGGTGGTGTAGCCTGACTCTTCTGGGTCACCTAACGCACTCTATCCCGCGTAAAAACGTCCCCATCCCATAGTCAAGTTGGGAGCCCTGCAATACAAATGCAGAATCTTTAAAAGCCACGCATGACAAGCTCCTCTCTGTATTCTAGAGCAGCTTAGCAAGGACAGCCGCAGTACAAATCCATCTGCTTGTCCTGTTTACTGCAGCAAAAATTCCAAAACACCCGTAGAAATGCCTTACGTGTAGCTGCGCATCACAAGTCTTCCTGGTTATTGCAAATCTGCATGACAACTCTGGGGTGCAGGGGAAGTTTTTACATAGGATACATTCGACCCGGTCCACACGCACCCGTTGTCGCAACCGCCGCCAGCACTTTTGCACAGCGTGTCCCCAGTTGCCTCGTCCCGTACGGCTGTGATCTCTTATCCCACGAAAAAAGTGTTACAGTTACACATTTGTTGTAATTTCAGCATCACAAACTTGCTTTGCATGACAGAGGAAACTTGCAATGCAAAGATCATAAGGGAAAACACGAAGGAAACGAGTCTCCAAAGCATTTCCTGCATGACAAAGGTTGTCTATGTTGCCGGTCGTGCAACACAATGTGTAACTGTAACACTTTTTTCTTTGCATATCTCTTCCAAGTTGCACAGTCTTCTGTTTCCCAAATTGTGGCAAATCTCTATCCTGAGTAAAAACGTACCCACACCAGAGTTGTAATGCAGATTTGCAAAGACAGGAAGACTTGTAATGCGCATCACCATGAGAGCCATTTCGAGTCGTGTTTTGGAATTTGTGATGCTGTGAACAGGATGAGCCGATGAATCTGTGATGCGGCTGCACTTGCTAACCTGCACTACACTGCAGAGTGCAACTTGTCATGCGTGACTCACAAAACTCCTAGGTTTGTGTTGCAAAATCCCCATCCTGACTCTGGTGTGGGTACGTTTTTACTCAGGATAATCTCCACCGCTTCCTCGAAGCTTACCGCTGCGTCCGCTTTCGTGCAGCTGTTGGCCGGGGTGACACAATCAACATTGACAGAAGTGTATGCACTGCAAAAGCATCGCACTCGTACTAGTATTGCAATACAAATTAGCTCAGCATCTGCATCACAAATGAAGAAAGTTCTCATGCTTATGTTGCATAACTGCGATAATTTGTAAGTACGAGTTTTAGAAGTACTTTTGCACAGGATAAAGTGGTGGAAACGACCGGATCGCCGTTATCGTCTAGTTCTCCGGTCTCGGTCTCGGTGGTAAACGTTTTGCTAAACGCTGTTCGAAACGAGTCTGTCACGGAATCTTCCTCCCCACAGCACCTGACCGCGAACCGACCGGTTTGCTTGTCTATTGCCGTCGGTGTGAAATCCGCGTTGCAGGTGTTGGTTAAGGCGTTCCCGGTGTCCAAGTCCACCCCCGGGCTGGCTGCGCCCCGAATGACGAAGGCCGAATGGGAGTAGGGAAGAATATGGGGGCGCCAGGATTGAAATCGACAAAGTTGAAATAATTCGTGACGCATAAAACGGATCCCAGTTGGTGCCTTCTTTTCCAGCGGCGCATGACAAATTTGGGTAGAGCCTGTAATGCTGTTTGGGTAAGGAAGACGCCTTTTGTCATGCTACTTCAGCAGCTCTTTTTTCTACCCCTCAACAGGCTTACAATCTGCCTCCCTTGCCTACTCTGCAAGACAGGCATTTTGCGGGTTGCATTTTATGCATCACAAAGAACTATTTCAACTTTGACGATTTCAATCCTGACGCGTCCATACAGAATTCTTTCCTCGTAAATGGGCAAGTGCTTGTACTCGATGCAGCACGTTTTCAAGTCCAGGTAGCTACACTTTCTGTCCACGCAATAATCCAGAATCGACTCCGAACTGATCGACAGCTGGTACGCGTGGGAGATTGCCCCCGCCCCCGGGTTGATGGCCGTTCTCTCGCAGCCAAAATCGTTCGCGGTCTTCCCCACCTGGTAATATTCATCAAAATACGCGGAGTGTAGAATCCCATACGGGTCTGGCGTATAGCTTTCCCAATCCGGGCAGACCCCGCGTCTCTCGCAACACTGCTTTTCATTCAGCACGTTGTCGCAATTCCGAGAAAAACACAAATTGTCGCCGAATTTGTAGCCCTCGGGGTTTTCGAACTGATGAATCAAGGTCTCGTGTCCCGGGTGTGGGTCTGGCACTTCGATTTCGGTTTGCCCGTGCCCGATGAAGCCAGAGGGAATTTTTTGCAAGTTTAACAGCTGCAAATGCGTTTTGTTCAAGATCTCATCCCTTGTCTGTTCGAAGTCGGAGAAGAGGTGTAGGGTGACTTTCGTGTTGTCATTCGCATCGCCCACCGCCCCATACGCGGTTGTCGCAGACCGGTGCACGGGAATGACTGTTTTCCCGCTGTTTTCCGGTAATGATTGACTATAAGCCGTCACGACGGATCTATTCGCCACGTACTGGTCAATCTCGATATCCCGCGGCTGACACTGGAAGCTCTTCAGATCGTCGATCACATCCTCCCCGAAGAAACCGATATCGCAGGTCGGGTAATCGCAGCATTCTTTTGTACCTTCCTCGAAAGGGAAATACGGGGGAAACCCGGAACTCGCCGGCACAGAGGTCGAATTCGATAACGGCCGGCCAAACCCCCGGTCGGCGCAATATTCGTCGGCCCTAGTGGTTCCGGAGCCATCGCCCAGCGGATCCGTGTCCGCAAAAGGGTACCGGTGCGCCGTTGTGGCGTCGACGGGCACATCGGTCCCGACAAATTGGAAGTCGGTTCCGAGCCCCATGTCTTGAATCGATCCACTTGCTTCTTGGAATAAATCCCCACTGTAATTGATGTCCCCGTAAATCGTAGTTTCCTTCTTCCCGTCATACAGAATATAACAGTGCATAACTCCCCCTCTCCTTCATTTGTGATGCAAAATACCCAATCCGCCCTTTGCCTCTTGGCACATTTTGCATGACAAGTTCTGGTAGCCGAAATAGCACTTTAATCCAGTGCAAATTTGTCATGCAAAACCGGCATTCTTGCCGATGCTTGTATTGCCGTTCACGCAATACAAATGAGGGGGAGGGGGGGTTGTGCACTGTCATACAGAAACACCCCGCCGCACTTGTCCCGCGTTGTGTAGGAGAAATCTCCCTGGTAGCAGCTATCCTGTGCAAAAGTATCGTACTCGTAGTGATTGCAGTCATGCATTACAGATCTCCTTCCCAAGGCAAATCAGCATGACAATTTCCACTTGTCATGCTGAGCGAACTTGTATTGCAATTACTACTAGTATGATACTTTTGCAGTTCATAGCAGCAATTCTCCGCTGGTAAAGGCTCGTGCGGTTCGGGGGCTGAATCGTAGTGCGGGTAGGTTTTCCAACTCGGATTCCGCTCCGACGCATACAAAGGTTCGCCATAACCCTTCGAGCTACAGGAGTCTTATCCTGTGCAAAAGTATCGCACTCGTAGTGATCGCAGTCATGCATTACAAATCTCGATCCCAAGGCAAAACAGCATGACAAACTCCATTTCTCATGCTGAGTGAATTTGTCATGCGATTTCTACTAGTACGATACTTTTGCAATGCATAAATCTTTGTGGGTGTCCAAATGTTCGAAGCAGTTGTCCACACACCCACTGTTCACGATCGTCTGACCATGAGCAGGACACGTGAACACCGGCGACCCGTAGAATCCATCCGCACAGCGGCCCCAGGGACTTGCCAAAGTGGACACGTCGATGGGGTTGCTCGGACCGCCCTTTCCAGACCCGTCGTTGATGTCGATTGGGTAGAGTTCCAGAGACGTCAGCGCCGCCTCCCAATCGAAAGCCGGCTCACTCGAGGACATCCCGGTACCGGTCACATGCATGAAGTAGGGGTAAGACAAGACCACGGCACTCCTCGGCGCCGCTGCGTGGCCGAGGTCCGGCGGCCGGCGGCAGCCCTTGATACAGCACGTGTTTTGGCAGGATTCGATGGAAAATTCCTGATCATTTTCCACGGCGGCGTTCATATTGTCCGCATTCGTGGATATCGGCTGTACATCGAACCCACACAGGTTTTGCGTCGGGCTCGGAGTGATCAAATCTTGGAACCAAACCCCCAACGGGTCGTCCTTCGGCTCTCGGTAGTGGCACTTCGCGAAGGTGTTAAACCCGGCTGGGGTTCCACTCGGCTTCTCGGCGACGAAATCGTCGGCGTCACATATCCTGTGCAAAAGTATCGCGCTTCTAGGAATAATTGCACTATATGTTATGCATCTACTTTCTCAAGGGAAGTCAGCATTACAAATTTCATTTCTAATGCTGGGCTAATTTGTAATGCAGTTTATACTACGCACGATACTTTTGCATTGCATATCGCAGTGGGCCCAGCAAAACCGTTCCTTGTTCCCCTCCTCGTCTTTTAACTTGTAATTCCCATTGGTACAGATTTTACACGACTGGCGAAACGGGATTCCCATCAAATTGCACCGGTCTTGGTCCACTTCCCCTAAGATTTCATTGTTGTTGTTCGCGGTATTGTGCGAGGGGTCTTTGGTCAGCGTGCAGTAGCAGGTTGGTTCACACCCCCGCAACAGCACCTGCTGGTTCGAGCCCGGGCAGCGCAATTCCGGTTTCTCCCCCTGAACCACTTCGTGGTACCCAACCGCGCATTTCAAATTCTGATGCATCGCCCAGGTGGACATGCCCGGATAGGCGTCGTCGGTGTTTATTTCCGACAAAAGCGGGTGCCAATGGAAGGTCGCCGGATCCCCGGGGGTGTATATCGCGCGAAAAAAGTGTTACAGTATACACATTTGTTATCAACTGAGCAACACAAATTTCTCTGCATGAGAGAGAAAACTCGCAATGCAGAAATCCTACAGGAAAACACCTATGAAAGGAGGCTCCTACGTACGCATATCCGGCATGACAGAGCTTGTCTGTCTTGCTTGGCCTGCAACACAATGTGTAACTGTAACACTTTTTTCTCAGGATAGTGTACGTGCCGGAAACACTCGTCGCGTCCACCTCATACCCCACTCCGTCGTTGTCCCGCCAGTCTCCCGTATACCCAGGTTTGTGGCAGGCGGCAACGCAGCAACTGTCCTCGCAGTTTTGGTCGTCGTAAAGGTGTCTCGTGCAGTACGTGTATCGAATGCAAACCTGTCTGGGTGGTCTGGAAACTTGTGATGCTGGACTGCGGATGATGAAAACACACTACACTTCCAAATGCAGCCAAGCATGACAAGTTTGCAGGACGCTTTCTCATATGCATTCCGCATGAGAAACTCCGTTTTTGTAATACAAAAGAGGCTGCGTCGACTTTATTTGTTGGTCATGCAACACAGATTTCACCGGGATGTAAGCGCAGCATTACAAGTTCCAACTTTCCAGACCCAGGAGACATCTTTGCAGTGGATAACGTGACCGCCGGCTTCAACGTGTGGTACCAGGCTTGCTCGGGCGTTTGCGGCCTGGTCGCACACGTGATGGAGGTGCACGCCGGCCAGCAGCGAGTTTCTTTCGCGTGGAAGGGCGCAATCGTGCTGGCGATGGTGTTGGAGCTCGGATTGGGGCCGTAGTCGGTGTCATGCCGCAGCTTGTACTTCTGCGGGTCGCTGCAGCTATCACAGTGCTGCCGCGTTGGCCCGGGGCACTGGCCCGGGGTGTGGTCCGGCGTACCGACCACCACCTCGTTGTCCTTCACCGCACCTGTCCCCGGCTCCATCTGATCCGTGGTGCACCAACAGGTGGGGAGACAGTGATTCAACTTCACCTCTTCCCCCGGCCCGTCACACCGCAGCGTCGCCTGAAACTGTAAGCTCGCCACCGCTATCAAATGTAAAAATGTCTGGGTCTGGAAGATTCTGAGACTTGTCATGCAAGTTTTGCATGAGCCATGATGTCTGTGATGCATGCCCTAGCATCAGAGATTTTTTGAGACCTTCTTGATGCCTATTCCGCATGACAAATGCCCTCTTCCCGTAGCAAAAATTATACTCCCTTTGCTGCTCATGCAACACAAATTTTTTAGACATCCAAATGCAGCATCAGAAGTTGCATTCTTCCAGACCCAGACATTTTTGCATTTGATACCCGCGAACTTGTGCGCCGAACCACTGTAGCCCGGCGTTAAGTTTGAGTGGTAATTCACCGCGCACTGGAACGACGCGTGCTGAAACTCCGCACCCGGGGCGGTGCCCGAAGGGATTGTTGACAGAGGAGGGTGGAGTTCCGGATGGGTCAAAGCCTGGTCCCAGGGGTCGATATCATAGCCCGTTTGGTCCACGGGCTCCCTGCACCCCATGACGCAACAGTTGTTGTGTTGCTTGCATGTCCAGACCGTGTTCCTGCGCTCGTTGCACCAGACCTGGTTCGTGTTGCTGTTCGGGGGGGTTTGGAGTTTCCGCTGGTGCCAGGCGGGCTTTTTGACACCACTCACCTGCGTATCCACCTGCTGCGACCAGTGGCAGTTGATGTAGCTCCTTATGCATTGCAAAAGCATCGTAGTCGTACTAGTTGTATAAATTGCATTACAAATTTCCTCAGCATGAGAAATGAAATTTGTAGTGCGGATTTACCTTGAGAAAAAGATTTGTAATGCATGATTGCAATACGAGTACGATACTTTTGCACAGGATACTGCAGGTCGCCCAACAGATGTGCTGCTCGTAGTACAACCCATCCCCGTACGTCGTGCCGTCGCCCCACTGAAAGCCCAGATCGGCCTCGCTCATGGCCGGATTGGACGTGGTGCCGTACTCGTTTTTGTCGCTCACCCGCACATCGTACTGCTTGTCATTGGGATCCGTATTGTCGGAACAACTTTGACACCGCTCCGCGTGCGGCGCTGGGCACCCCGTGTTGGTCGCCGTACCATGCACGCAGTCGCAGATCGGCGCGCAGCCCCGGTGTTGCACTTCCGCGGCGGAAGTGGTACATTTGAACTCCGCAGTGCCGTGGTAATCCGCCGCATTACATTATCATTTGTAAAAACGTCTCCACCCCAGAGCTGTCATGCAGATTCGCAATGACTGGAACATTTGTGATGCGCATCTCCATGAGAGGCATTTCTAGTCGTGTTTCGGAATTTGTAATGCTGTAACCAGAATGGGCAGATGGATTTGCGATGCGTTTGTCCTTGCTAATCTGCACTACACTACAGACTACAGCTTGTGATGCGTGAGCCCCAAAACTTCTAGGTTTGTGTTGCAAAGTCCCCATCTTGACTCTGGGGTGGGGGCATTTTTCATTGTAATATGCATTGGAACAGATTCACATCCGGCGACATATCCGCCCGGACCCAGTCGTTGTCACTTCTCGGATACAAACCCGTATTGCTCGTGTAGTCGTACCACGTCAAAGCCGCGTTCCAATCCGGCACCGTGTAGGTCTGGAAGGCTTTATGATCCACCGGTGGGACGCACACGTGGACGCAGCACGTGTCTCGATCTTGACTGTAATCGCAGGCGTGGTCGCGACACTGCGTATTCGCGTGGTCGATGATTTGCGTGTAGTTAGTCGCTGCAGGATTGCAATCGAGATGCGTGCATTTTTGTGCGCAACAGGTTTTGAAGTCTTGTTGAAAGTTATTCATGTTTGCGATGGTCTGGCACCGGTTCTCTTCGCAGTAGAGGTTGTCGTTTAGCGCTTTGGTTCTTACAAAATAGCCCGGGATTCCGTTAATCAGAGCGGTTTCACACATGGTTTTCGCATTATCGCAAGAAAAAACGGCTTCACTGTAAACTTGTGATGCACAGAATGGAACAAAGATCATGCATTTGTCTTGCTACACATGCAAGACATAGGCTTTTTACCTCTGTTGTCCATTAGGAACCTCGCATGACAAGTTTTCTTTGCCATGTGTAACGAACTTGTGATGCAAAACTGGCAAAATCGATCCTTTACAATTACAGTGAAACTGTTTTTTCTTTCGATACGCATTATCCGACGAGCAATACTCCCGGCAGCCAGTCGGATCCAAGCGGACGACTTCACTAGTGACGTTGCAAAGGAATTTCGGCCCCTCGGATCCGGGGTTGCTGATGGTGCTCCGATCGAAAAACCCGCTGGCGCACGTCAGTTGCGGGTGCGCCTTCCAGTTCGTGGCCGTGTCGTCGGGGTAGGAACTAACGGTGGGAAACTGACCGCCTTCTGATAGTAGAATCTGCTGCCAGTTTATCACAAGAAAAAAGTGTTACAGTTACACATTTGTTGGAGTTTCTGCATCACAAATTTTCTGGCAGAGAGAAAACTTGTATATGCAAAGATCATAAGGGAAAATACGTACGAAATCGAAACGAGGCTCGCAAGCATTTCCTGCATGACATAACGTTGTGTGTCTGTCTTGCGGCTCCTGCAACACAATGTGTAACTGTAACACTTTATTTTTCTTGCGATACAGTCTGCCACACCGGGCGCCAGGGAGTACCCGTAGATTTGCGCCGGCGTGTATCAACAGCGAAAATCCCCCCTCCCTATATCAAAGCGGAAATTTGTGATGCGGGACCTCTGTACACAAATCAGGTTTGTCTTGCAGTAGAGGACTGCAGACCCAGTATATCAAGCCTGAGTGAGAGAGGTTCTGGCCTAGGTGGCACGCAGCACGACAAAAGTCCGCGCTGTAGGCCCGTCAGCATCACAAACCGCCGGCACAAAAATGCGGGGGGCCTTCTGGGTTTGCCTTCATGCAAGACAGACACGAGGCGTGACTACAAATCAGCATCACAAATTTCCGAAAACTATAATACCTTTTTAAGTAGTATGGGGAGCGGAGATTTTTCCTCGCGATACCGTGTCCGGCGGTCGGCAACCGGGGATGCAGCAGCTGTCCTCGCAGTTCTGGCGGTCCCAGCGTTGCTCCGTGCAGTAGGTGATAGTCGGATTTTTCTTTGTAAAGTACCAGGCGCCGCCTTTTATGGTCGTCGCACCATTGGTCGTGTCTTGTGTCCTGTCCTGCGCCGGGCAGGAGAACCCGGAGCAGCTGGCCCAGCACCGCCGCTCGCCGACCGCCGCGTACGCACCGCCCCACTCGTGATTGGGGTACAGATTCTGCGGGTCATTGTCTGCGCGGAGCTTGTATTTTACCGGCATTTATCAAAATGAAAAATCCCCCCACCCCATACTCAAACTAGAGATTTGTGATGCAGATTTGTGGCCACAAATCAGCTCTGTCATGCTAGAAGGCAAAAGATGCGGACTGTAGTGCTACCTAGCGTGGGAAAGTATTGCATCTCCAGCATGACACGAGGCAACTGGAAGTGGGAAACCGCATGACAAATTGCCTGCAATTCAGGCCACAACTGCGTCTCTTGGCCTTCTAGCAATACAAGTCGATTTGTGTACTCAAATACAGCATCACAAATTTCGTTTCCGATATGGGGAGGGGGGATTTTTCTTTTTGATAGCATCCCGACGACATTCATGTCCGAGCAGTCGTGACAAAATTGCTTCGTGGGCCCGGATATGGCCTGCAAAAAAGTATCGCACTCGTAGCAATCGCAGTCATGCATTACAAATCTCCATCCCAAGGCAAATCAGCATGACAAATTCCGTTTCTCGTCATGCTCAGCAAATTTGTCATGCGATTCATACTAGTACGATGCTTTTGCACAGGATACCGGGGCAGTACTCGCCCAACTGTAAAGTCGATCCCGCGGGCGTCAAAATCGGCGTGTGCTCAGACAACCCCATAATCTGATTCTGGTCCGCGTTGGGGGAAGTGTCGCGGTCGAAGGTGCAAAAACAGGTCGGAATACAGGTTGTTTTCGTTACTTCCTGCCCACTACCTTCGCACTTTAATTTGACGGCATTCAGCACCTGCGCGGGGGTTTTGAAGTGGCGGGTGGCGTAATCAGCGGTCGTTGGATCGTGTACGGGGTCGATTTCGGGGCTCTGGGAATGGTAGTGGTATCAACTGCAAAGGTGTCTGGGTCTGGAAGAGTTGGGGCTTGTCATGCACATTTTGCATGACCCGTGAGGTCTGTGATGCTGGTGCTAGCATCACAGATTTTTTGAGCCCCTCTTGATGCTAATTACGCATGAAAAATGCCCTCTCTGTGTGCCAAGAGCTGACTCCTCTTGCTGCTCATGCAACACAGACATTCTTACAATCCGCAGACAGCATTACAAGTTCCACTCTTCCAGACCCAGACATTCTTGCAGTTCATAAGTGGTCCGCACACACGAAGCCACTCTCCGTGTGCCAGTCCGCGTTTGCGCCTGGGGATTTTTTACGAAAGTTCTCATATGTAGTATATCACCTCCCATAGTACCAGCACGACAGCACAAAGAGGAAACCATACTCATCATCATTCACCATCATCGCCTATCGTCATCGAATCAAAAACAAGAAATTTCCAAACTAAGAAAACAGTCAACAGGAGAATTATCCATGCACAGGAATACAAAGCATCATCTGGAAGGGAACATTAGTGCTCATCATGCAAAAACATGCATACTCCTCGTGATAGTGGCAAAAAGAAAAATCATATATCATCATCATCATCATCATCATCATCATCATCATCATCTTGTAATTCCAAAAGAGAGGGAGAGGTCATCTAGTACTGCTACTACGTGGCCGTGGTCTACTATGCATGCATAGAATCATGATACTGCAGAAGAAAAATTCGCGGAAGTTGTTCGAAGCCAGCATGCATGTGCAAAAAAGAAAGTGCTGTATTCGACGTTGTATTGCTTCATCTATACACAAGTTGTAGCTGTGCTACTGTGAGGTCATAATCACCAGAATCAGCCGGTGGAGGTAGACGTCGCTGCGCATTTCAGAATCTTCTGATCATGCAAAGAAGTCGACCACGACCATCATGCAAAAGGGCGCTAAGGCTAATCGCATTTTTGGCATTCACAATCATAGTACTTACTTCTAAAAGGACCTGCGCAAGAACAATCAACATGTACATTCATCTTGATGGAAAAAAAAAACTACTGCTACCACTATTAAACTGCTAGCACTACTAGGAAGAGAAATCAGGTTTAGTAGTTCTATAGAAGGACGAGAGCTCGGCGGTGGAGCAGTTCGGTCGCGATGTAATTCTTCCTTGAAGATCTCCTGTCGACGGTCGCCCGTGAGTAATCTTCTCGTCCTCTTCCAGCGCAAGGACCTCGCCCGCCACACTAGGCAGCACTACTAGCTGCCTCCTGCTGGTGTCATAAAATAAACGACCCGTTTTTCTCCCGCGCGGAGAAATTTTGGCGCAAGTTTTTGCCGTTCTTCTCCTCGTTCATCCCGCCGAGCGGGGCAGCTAAAAACAACTACTCGTTGTAGGTGAGGCAGTTCCGGGCCGTGTCGCCCTGCAGCACGACATGGCTCGACGTACAGAAAAACGAATCTCATCGTCATTCCGAGGTGGTCGTCTCACGGTGTCGTTGCGCGGCCTCCTCGAGTCATCACGCAGCTGGAATGTGTTTACTTATTTCTCTTCGCCTTCCGCAAACGAAAACGAAGGCCTGCCCCTGATGTGCCACATATCGGACAGCTTTTCACCACGTTGCCGTTGCGAAATTTCGATCGTATAGCCGGGTCAAGAAATGTTCTTGGAGGAACCATCATCGAGCTGCCCTGCCGTCCGTCGCTATCAATTGGTCCTGCTCGGGGACCTCGCCGTCGGTTATTTCGGTTTCGAAACAAGGAGCCGATCTTTAACTTTATCCCAGAAAAGAAAACCGCGCCCCCGCCGAGCTCTTCACGACCTGTATTGATAATACTGAACCTGATTTCTCAGCATCTAAGTAAAAATGTTGTCGTGCCTCTAACCTAAAACTAGTACAAGAACTTTGTCTCGACTTAGATAGAAGACAAGCTGCAGGTAGCCGGCGCCCACGGTCGTTTTGGAACTTCTATATAGGCTGAGCCACAGAAAAAGCTGCAGCTGAATCACGGCGGAGATTTCTTCGTCCGGATAGAAGTCGACACGAAACGCTTTTTATTCGGCGAAGAGGGCAGCACAAGGCTGTTCTTGGACTTACTCTACAGGTCCTTTCATGTCGGCCACCCAGCAGGTAAGAAGTACTCCAAGTGGGTGCTCAGTGCTCGTCGCAATCCACCGCCGTGATTCTTGCAATTCGCAGTTCCAGACCTTGGGCGTGGCTACCTGCTAGTTCAGCTACGGAGGACAACATTTCTAAAAAAGTGCGACAATCGGAAGAATGGCCTGATCCTGTGATTTTAACCTGCTGAAGCGAATAAATACGGATTAGAACTTCTACAACGCGCAAGAAAGGGACCTTTTGATTGCAAATAGGCTAGGCGGCAGAGATCGATACCTGCTACTTGTAGATGAGTAAACGTGACGGTGACAGCAATTTTTCTACAAATTCAAATGGTAAAAACGAAGAGAATATTATCAATCATACCTCCGGGCACCGGATACAGCTCCCTTTTCGTCAGCGCTGTCTCCCAATCAATCCCGTACCAAACTCTTTCAGCGCTCTTCGGCTCTGCGCAGCCTAATTTACAGCAGTTCATCTCTTCCCGACAGACGTCCTCTGTTTCCCGCACGTTGTTGCAAAACTCGACGGTCGGGTAATTCAAAAGCTCCGCCTTGTCGAAGGGCATTGGCAGCCCGGTCGTCGGACTCGTCAAGTTCACCCGCCGTTGGTACCAGGGGTTGGTTGTCGCACTCCCCGGGTTGGAGAAGTCTTGGTAGTGACACGAGATGTAGGAGCATTTGCTCCAACAGAGAATCTGTTCGTACTTTTGCGCCCCGGTGAGCGACCACTGGTAGGACGACGGTGGCTGCGCGGAGGCCGGCTGATACCTTACCCCATACTGGTTCGGCTCGTAGCAACTATCACACCGTTGCGCGTGGGGCGCGGGGCAATCCGTATTCGTTTTACTTCCGTGGGTGCAAGCACAAACGGGGGAACAGCCTTCGTGTTGAATCACCTGCCCGCCAGCCTTGCACTTGAACCTCGCGGTACCGTGGTAGTCGTGGGAATTGCAACTATAGTACTTCTGGTTCGTCGCGGGATCCACCGCGGATACAGTCCACGCCGCCGCATTTCCCGCCGGGTAAAGTCCGGTGCTCGTACTATAGTCGTACCAGGTGAGCGCTTTGTTCCAATCGGGGACAATATCAAGTGCAAAAATGTCTGGGTCTGGAAGAATGCACGTTTGTCATGCTTGTCTGGCATGACTCTTAAATCTGTCATGCACGTTACCCAAGAGCTCCACTTTTCTGTGGTGCAGAAACGCAGTTTGTCATGCAGAATAGGTAACACCTAGAAGCTCAGAAACTTGTCATGCTGAGCCAGCATTTGTGGCCCCATCATGAGACACCACCCAGCATCACAAGTTTCCAGACCCAGACATTTTTACATTTGATACACGAAGTAGGTATTCAAGGAAATCGCATCCGTTGGCTTGTCGCAAGTATCCGCGCAGCAGGCGATGTGGTCGGTGACGTAGTCGCATTCGTAGCCCGCGCACTGAATGAGGGAGGAATCCACTTTCCTTAAAAAGCTCGTCGTCAGCGGGTTGCAGTTCAGCGCGCTGCACATCTGGGCGCAACAGGTTTGGAAATCGGAGTTCGTCGTATCAAACACGGTGGAGCACTTTTCCCCTGCACAAATGTATGCATATGGAAAAGCACCGCAGTCGTACAAATTCTTGCAATCCTGCATGACAGCTCTGTTTTGCCTACCTGAATCTGCAAGACAAAGTCCATTTTTCGTCATTTTGCGGAAACTTGTCATGCCATTCATACGTAGTACGATACTTTTGCCATGCATAACACCGCATCAGAAGCAAGCGCGTTGTCCGATACCTCGTAGTTTCCCGCCGCCTGGCCGTGCTCGCAGAGTTGTTTCGCGTTGTCGGAACTGCACTTCTCGTGGCAATATGCAATACAAACTTCCCGTAGGTACTGAATGTACAAAATGCATGACAAATTTCACAGTCCTGGAAAAAACTTTTGTCATGCAGAACAGAATCGGCGAAAAGTTCTGTGGTCATGCAGAAACAGAATTCATACGTGTACGGAAAATTTCCGGCGGATAGGCAACCGGTGAGTTCTACCAACGCCCCCGGCGCCAAACACCGCAGTTGCGCCGTGCCTGGGTGGGAGTCCGCGCATTTTAGATCCGGGTGCTGCTTAAACGCCATGGTGCTATCCGGGTACAGAGACAGTTGCGGAGGTTGGCTATTTTCGGAAACCAGGATGTCCTGCCAGGTCTTGCTGTTGATCAATTTGTACCCGTAGCTTTCGTCAATATTCGCCGGTGGCCGGCAGGATTCGATACAGCAACTCTTCTTGCAATCGATAAAGTTGTGCCACTGCTCGTCGCAGTACGTCACAAGCGGTTGTTTTGTGTAATACCACGCGCCGCCGGGGTTGTAGCCGTATTGACCAACTGTGCCGGTCGCCGGCGTCGGGTGCAGACTCGTACACGTGACCGCACTGCAGCTGGACCAGCAGCGTTTCTCCAGATTGGTATCCACCCCAACCTCCGGCCGCAGGCGGTAATCCGGAAGACAGTCGAAGCAGTACTGCATATTCGGCCCGGGGCACACGCTCGGGTCGTGGTTCGGGCGCCCGATGTTTTCGAGGGTGAAAAGGGTTGCGTCCGACTTATGAGAGTGCACAAATCCCCCTCCCCCTCATTTGTCATGCAAAATACCGAGCCCACCTCTTGCATTCAAGCCAGCTGCGCATGACAAGTGTTGGACGGCCAAACAGGACTAGACTCCATGTCCGGAGTTGTCATGCAAAAGCTACATTTGTGGCATTGCTTCTGTTGCTGCTCATGCAATATAAATCAGGGGGAGGGGGAGTTGTGCACTCTCATACGACTTGTCGTTGGTGCAGAAGCACGTCGGCCGACAGTACAACTTCTCCACCTCCTCGTCCTCCTGACTGCACTTCAACCGGGCTTGCTGGGACAAGTTGTCGATTTGCTGCTCGCTATACGACGGTGTAAGCGTGCTGTGATACCCGTCCGCGCATTTGAACGACGCGTGCTCGAATTCCACTGCGTGAACCCCCGACCCGGTAGCCGGCGGGTACAGTCCGCGCATGGTCAAAGCTTATCAAATGCAAACATGTCACCTGGGTCTGGAAATTTTCCAGATTTGTCATGCATATTCTCCATGAGCCATGATGTCCGTGATGCATGCCGTAGCACCACAGATTTTTAAAGGGCTTTGTGATCATACCTCTACCGCATGAGAAATGCCCTCTCCACGTAGGACAATCCCGACCCCTCTTGCTGGTCATCCAATACAATTTTTTTTAGGATCCACAAACAGCATCACAAGTTGTGACCTTCCAGATCCAGACCCAGACATTTTTGCATTTGATAAAGCTGCTTCCCAATCGATTTTATAGCCAGTTTTGTCCAGCGGTTCCCGGCATACTTTCTGACAGCAGTTACCCGATTTGCTACATTGCTCCCTCGTGTCGCGCTTCTGGGTGCACCACCGGATTTCTGAGTAGGTGTCGACGGTGGTGATATCAAAATGACTCGGTGCAAAGTCGAGCCGCGGCTGAAACCAGGCGTTCGTCGACAGTTCCTTAAAGTGACAGTCGACGAAAGAGCACTTCGCCCAGCACCAATGATTGTCGTACCTCGCCCCATCCCCTATCGCAAGAAAAAACTGCTTCGCTGTAAACTTGTAATGCAGAAAATGTATCCGTGAAGCGTCTGTCTTGCTACACATGCAAGACGCTGGATTTTTAGCTGTGTTTTCCCTTAGAAATCTCGCATGGCAAATTTTCTGTGTGATGTAGAACAAACTTGTGATGCAAAACTTGCAAAATCCTTACAGTGAAACACTTTTTTCCTACGATATCCCCGTAGAACGGCGCGATTGTCGGCCACGTGTACACCTCATCCATCAAATCGCCTGTTGCAGCTGGCAACGGAGCCGCCACGACCCACGCGACGGCGCCGCTGTTGTAGTTCGGAATGTTGTCCCCAGCGAGTTGCTCGACGGTCCACCGGTTTTTCCCCGCGGCCCCTTGCGACGACCAGACCTGTATCGAAAGGAAAAATCCCCCCTCCCCATACTGAAATGGTATATTTTTCGATATTTGTGATGCTCATTTGTGGCCACAAATCGTGTCTGTATTGCAAGAAGGCAACTCCGCAGGCTCCGCCGCATTGTGCAGGCGGTTTGTCATGCTGTTGGGCCTACAGCGCGGATGTTTTTCATGCTAAGCGCCTAGCCCAAAACCTTTCTACTCACGCTTGATATGGGCCTGCAGTGCTCTTCAGCGAGACAGCTCGGATTGTGTACACAAATCCAGCATCAGAAGTTTCGTTTTGATGTGGGGAGGGGGGATTTT
This sequence comes from Amoebophrya sp. A120, assembly GCA_905178155.1. NCBI lineage: Eukaryota > Dinophyceae > Syndiniales > Amoebophryaceae > Amoebophrya > Amoebophrya sp. A120. The sequence continues at coordinate 6,172,983 of CAJINV010000005.1, forward strand.
TCCTCTCGATAACCTGCACGGTAGTCGTCGGTGCCTGCGTACGGTCCGCAGACATGAGCGCGTAGCCGATGCCGTTACTGTCTTTCCCCACATCAATCAAGCGCCACTTTGACGCCCCGGTGCCGATCTGGATGAATTTGGGCCCGAAGGATATTTTTGCGGCGGCAAAGCTTTGTAAAAAATCCCGGCTCGGCCAGGGACTCCAGCTTGTGCGCTTCAAAAATGACGTGTGGAGCGGAAGATTATCCGGTGTCGTTCCGCCGTTGGCAAAGTTAGCCCAGTTGTTGCTCCGAAAAATTTCCGCCGTCCGAATATCCGCGGTTATTTGCCCATTTTCGGGTAGATACGCGATCCCGAAGTGCGAAAGGTTGACAACGCCCCCGTTCGTGGACAAGCCAAACCGCCACCGGCCAAATTGCAGGAATCGGTCGCCGAAATACACCCCCTGAACAGCACCCCCGGCAGCATCAGCAACGGGTCGGCTCCATAAAACCGCGGAGCTACCCGTCAGATCCGAACCGCACAACGCTTGCACGGCAGCACTTGCCAAACACTGCGCGACCGTCCCGGCGTTGCCACCCGTGCGGCACACATGCCCGTTGCTGGTCCAAATAGTCGCAATCTGCTCCCCCCGGTGCTGCAGGATCAAACACGAAGATCCAGTCGCACTGCTGATTTCTCCCAGCCGCCAGTCGCCGAACTCGACGAAGCGATCCCCAAACGTCACCATACTACCCGCCGGCGTGGGAAGCATCCGCGGGCTGACTTCCCGTAACGCGTACAGCTATGCATTGCAAAAGCATCATACGTAGTGAAAATAAATAGCACCACAAATTTTTTCAGAAGGACGAAAAATGCAATTTGTCATGCCAAATTAGCGTAAGCAAACCAGATCTGTCATGCTATATAGTACGATACTTTTGCAAAAATGGATAACAGCTCATTGTCGGCGATTAAGTCCGCGGTCGGCGTGAATTGTGCCACGAGTTCCACCGACGAATCTGTTTGCTCGCAGGCGATGCACCGTTGTGCGTGCGGGGCCGGGCAGTTTTGGTCGTCCGGGTCAACTATCAATTGCAAATATGTCTGGGTCCGGAAGGTTCTGAGACTTGTCACGCACGTTTTGCATGAGCCATGACGTCTGCGATGCATGCCCTAGCATCACAGATTTTCTGAGGTCTTCTTGGTGCCTATTCTGCATGACAAACGCCCTCAATCTCTCCGCGTAGCAGAAATGAGAATCATTTTGCTGCTCATGCATTTAGAGATTTTTTTGACATCGAAACGCAGCATCACAAGTTGCAACCTTTTTCCAGACCAAGACATATTTGCATTTGATATCAACGGTGCCAAACGCGCAGTCGCAGATCGGCAGACAACCACGAAACTGGATCTCGCCGTTATTTTCGTTCGGGTTGCACTTGAACTCCGCGATGGAATGGGGGTGATAATTCTCACTGTTGCAGGCGAACCTTGCGACGTCAAAGGTCGGTCCGGTGACAATGCCAGTTAAGTCTGTCGACTGCACCTGTCACAGGAAAAAGTGTTGACGTTAACGGAATTTGTGATGCAGCAATGCATCACAAAAAGCGTCAGAATTTGTCATGCATAGCATGCATATTGGGCTACATTTGTGATGCATGGCTGCAATCTGTGAAAACTGTAAACGTTAACACTTTTATTTCCTGTGATAGCACCCAGCCATCTCCTACGTTCGCCGGTACGGTTGGATAGAGAGCCGCGTCGGTGAGAACCGCGTTCCAGTCGGGAGTCACGACAAACTGCTTCTCCTCGTGCATTACTGCAGGTTTGGTGCATATCAAGTGCAAAAACGTCACCAGCACCCCAGACTTGTCATGCAGAGTTGCATCTACAGAAACGTTTGTAATGCGGGTTCCCATGAGGGACATTTCTAGTCGTGACTTGAAATTTGTAATGCTGGAAACAGGATGAGCAGATGGATTTGTGATGCGGATGCCGTTACGAAGAACCCGCACGATGCTCCGGACTGCAACTTGTCATGCGTGGCTCCCAAAGCTCCTAGATTTGTGTTGCCAAGTGTCCAACTTGACCACTATAGGGGTGGGACGTTTTTACTCAGGATAGTGCACGCCCGGACGCAGCAAGTGTCCAGGTCGGTCGCCTCGGTACATTGGTAGTCGGCACACTGATATGAACTGCAAAAGCATCGCACTCGTAGTAATTGCAACCATGCATTACAAGTCATTTTCTTGAGGTAAATCCGCATTGTAAATTTTATTTCTCATGCTGAGGAAATTTGTGATGCATTTATACGAGTACGATACTTTTGCAATGCATAACTGAGTCGACGCGTGGTTGCTTCGTTTCAAGTACCCGAACGGGCAGGTTAATGCTGTGCACCGCTGCGCTATCAACTGCAAAAGTGTCTGGGTCTAGAAACTTGTAATGCTGCGTTGGGAATAGCGAATGCTCTGCAATCCACAGGCAAGCATGAGAAATATTAATATTTGCGTTTCTTTGTGTTGCCTTGTTCGCATGACGAACTGCGTTTTTGCATGACAGGCAAAAGGGTCTCTTCTTGGACACGCATGACAAACTTTTTGGTCATGCCAGACAAGCATGACAAATCTCGCAATCTTCCAGACCCAGACACTTTTGCATTTGATATGCGCGCAGCAGGTTTTGAAGTCCGGGGAGGTGAGAAATCCGGAGTTGGCGTGGCAGGTGTTGGTATCGCAAACATACGCCGTGGGCGTCGTCGCCGCATTGGTTTTGACCTCGTAGTTATCAAAAGTAAAAATGTTTGTGATGCAGGGTAGCGTCTCATGATGAGGCTACCAATGCTGGCTCAGCATGACAAGTTCCTGAGCTCCTAGGTGTTGCCTATTCTGCATGACAAACTGCGCTTCTGCATCACAGAAAAACGGAGCTCTTGGGTAACGCGCGTGACAGATTTAAGAGTCATGCCAGACAAGCATGACAAACATGAATTCTTCCAGATCCAGACATTTTTACAATTGATAGTAGTCCTGTCCCGCCGTGGCGCACAAATACCGGCCGTTCGGCGATATCAATATGAAAAATCCCCCCTCCCCATATCAAAGTGGAAATTTCTGATTTTGGATGGCTAAGGGCTGGGCGTCCCCGAGTAGACTATATCTAAAAAACTTAAACCACATACCCGGTAAACTCTAGTAGGATTTTTATTTGGACGATGTGATTTCTACCGAAAGACAGCAACAGCAGCTCCTGGGAAGGCGGCGTAGAGAGCTGTGTTGTTATCTGAGTAGAAATAACTTCGTACAAATTTGCCCACTAGCACCGAGGGATCAAAAAAAGTATAGAGAGGAGTACTACCAAAAAGAAAAAACTAGTTCTAATTCCACTATATATAAAAACGCCCTAAAGCTGGCACCCTCGCACTGGTACAACTGAAAGACCACCAAAGTGGAAATTTCTGATGCTGGTTTGCGTACTCAAATCCGACTTGTCGTGCAGTAAGGCACCGCGGCCAAATCCGCAGCCTAGGTGGGAGCGCTCAGGTCTAGTTGTTCAGCATTGCAAACGGCTACCCTCTAGGACCAACAGCATGTCAATTCGCTCTCACAATTGGGCGGATTCCTCTGCACTTGTCTTCTTGCAAGACAGACCTGATTTGTGGTCACAAATCAGCAGCACAAATTTTCGGAAACATACCTTTTCAATATGGGGAGGGGGGATTTTTTCTCTTGATAGGCGAGTCGCACTTCTCGCGGCAGCCATTCATTTCCACTTCCAGCTCCGGGCCTAGGCACCGGTACTGCGCTGTTCCGTGGTGGGTGGGTTCACAGAGAAAATAGGTGTCCCAACTGTGGTAAACGGGGTTGGCCGCCCCCGTCTGCGGGTAGCCCCGGGTGGCAGAGGTCAGGGCGTGGAGCCAGGAGACGCCGGATTTGAATGTGTATCCATACCCGGTTGTCCCCGGCGTTTCCTGGTTCACCGGCGGGTAGCAGCCGAGGACGCAGCAGGAATCCAGACAATTTTGCCACCGGTACTTTTGCTCCGAACAGAACCGGTCCGGGTTAGCTTGGTTGGTCAGGTAGTACGCACCGACGGAGTTGTGCGCGGTTGATTGGTCCTCACACGAGTCTGTGTTATCCTGCGGCGGGTTCCCCGACGTGAACGAACTGCAGTCCGCCCAACACCGGACCTCGCCGTTGCTATCAAGCGGCTTCAGCTTGTGTATCCTGTGCAAAAGCATCGCACACCTCGTAGTAATTGCGTTTATGCATGAGTTTTCTTTTTCTAAAGGTATATCAGCATTACAAATTCATTTGCAATGCTGGGCTAGTTTGTAATGCAATTCATACTAGTACGATACTTCTACAGTTCGTATTGTGTTTGTCGTTGCAACTCGTGCAGTACTGTTTCTATGACAGTGCACAACTCCCCCTCCCTCTCATTTGTGATGCAAAACCCTAAGTCCAAGTGCTTTCCTGTGGCACTGTTTGCATGACAGATTCCGGAAGCCCAAACAGTACTGCACGAGGCGCATGAATTTGTCATGCACAGGCTCCACGTGTGGTGGTGTTTGTATTGCTGTTCATCTTATACAACTGAGGCGGAGGGGGAGTTTTGCACTCTCATAGTTTCCGTTGCGACTCGTGAACGATCCCCGCCGGCCGGGGGCACCGGAGCTGGCCGGCGATCAGTTCGTCTGACCTTACCGGCGTATGCATTGCAAATTATGTGTATGTCTGGGTCTGGAAATTTGTGATGCTACAATGTGACTGGTGGGCGCACTGCAATACGCAGCCCGGCACGACAAATTTTTGAGCTGCTCTTGTGTTTCGTTTTCCGCATGGCAAACTGCGTTTCTGCGTGACAAACAAGAGGCCCTTTTCCTGCTCCTGCATCACAGACTTATGGTTATGACTCATGCCAGACAAGTATGACAAACTTGCATTCTTCAAGACCCAGACGTTTTTGCATTTGATACGGCGTGCCGATTTGCAACTCCTGGTCTGCCGGAGTAGTCATTTGGTCCGCGGTGCACCGGCAAATGGGGTTGCAGCCTTTGACCTGCAGTTCCGTATCCGGGTCCTCACATTTCAAACTGGCTTGGTACCCATTCAGACTCACGAGGGACTCGTAGTTGAACTTGCACGTGTAATTGGCCTCGGTCTGCCACACACTAACACCCGCCCCGTGGGGGTAGAGTTCCTCGGAGATGATCACGCTGTGCCATTGGATGTTGTAGGGGATCTTCGCGAACGCGGACGGTTCCCGGCAGCCCTTGACGCAGCACCGATCCTGGTCGGTTGGTCGGTCGCATTCCCAATCTGTGCACTGGATCTATCGCAGGAAAAAAGTGTTACAGGTACACATTGTGTTGCAAGACCGGCAACACAGATAACCTTTCTAATGCAGGAAATGCTTGGGAGCCTCGTTTCCTTCCTGTTTTCCCTTATGATTTTCGCATTACAAGTTTTCCCTGCCACACAGAGAAAATAATTTGTGATGCAGAAACTCCAACAAATGTGTAACTGTAACACTTTTTTCTCGTGATAGGATCTGCGCCTCGTTTAACCGCTTGTGATACACCGCGGGCGCAACGTATCGCAAGAAAAAACTGCTTCACTGTAAACTTGGGATGCATAGAATGAAACACAGACGCAGTTGTCTTGCTAAGATGCAAGACATTGGGTTTTTAGCTCTGTTTTCATCCCTTAGGAACCTCGCATGGCAAGTTTCCTTTGTCATGTATATACGAACTTGTGACGCAAAACTGGCAAAATCCTTTACAGTGAAACACTTTTTTCTCACGATACAACGTTGTCGCAGGTCAAAGCTGTGCACATTTGGGCGCAGCAGTGCCGGAAATCCGAATTCGTGTTGACGATGTCGTATTCCGTTTCGCACATCATCTCTTTGCACTGCCGCCCCGTGTTGGTGATCACCTCGTAGTTGTTATGGGATTCTCAGCTGTTACACTCTCAACTGTTTTTACACGAATTTGTGATGCAAGAATAGAAAAAGTGAGAGAAGGGAGCTTGTTGCACCTCTCGCATTACAAATTTGGCACAGATTCCCATGCTGCTTAGCCCTTCAAAAATTTGTCATGCGAAGTAGCTTCATCGTGTGCATCCATGCTGATGAGCATTTTGCATAACAAATCGTGTAATGGTTGAGAGTGTAACGTTTGAGAAGGCCATAGTTGTGAAAAATGGGGTCGAAACTGCTGGTCCCAGTGACTGTGTCGAAACTCAAGGTATCAAGCGCAAAAGTGTCTGGGTCTGGAAGGTGGTAACTTGTGATGCTGTCTTTGGATTCCAAAAACATCTGCATTGCATGACTAGCAAAAGGAGCCCAATTTGTGCTACACGTGTGTGTGTGTGTGATGACCTTTAACTCCTGTCAGGGCGGCGTTAGAACAGATCTAGCCTCTGCCAATACCGTGGCGTTAGAGCAGATTTAGCCTCTGCCAATACCCCTAGGTGGACACCCGTTCCACGTCCTACAGGTACCACCCGACCGCACCCGCCGAACCGTTTCCGATTTCTTACGCGTGCATGCGGCCGGTGGGCGCTAGATGTGGCTGCCCTGCTTTACCATCCAAGCCCGCGAGCAAGGTGGAGCTCCAGCGTTGCCTTGCTGGGTTATTCTTACAAACGTGGAACGCTACTGCTTCTGTGGTCGGTTGCGCCTACACGGGGAGGGCATTTCTCATGCGGAATAAGCATCAGGAAGCCTTCTAAAAATCTGCGAAGATGCTAGGGCATGCATCACAGGCGTCATTGGTCATGCAAAATATGCATGACAAGCCTGGCAATCTTCCAGACCAAGACATATTTGCACTTGATACAAGGTCGGACTGGATTCACAGAGGTACTTCCCGGCCTCCGAGTCGCACGGTTCCCCACACCCTCTCAATTCGATCAACTGCCCCGACCCGAGACAGCGGAATTCCGGTCCATCCCCGTAGCCGCTGTGCGTGGAATCGCAGACGAGTTTTGGGTTTTTTCTCCACGTCAGGTCCCCCGGGTTGGGGTAGGAGGAGCTTATCCTGTGCAAAAGTATCGTAGTCGTACTATACTTCTAATCGTATTCATGCATTACAATGTTCTTTCTCAAGTTGAATCCGCATTACAAATTCTATTTCTCACGCTGAGGAGATTTGTCATGCGATTTATACTAGTACGATGCTTTTGCATTTCGTAGAGCTAACCCCACTGTTAAACTCGCTGTCCAAGATGTCCCGCCACGTGGCCCCGGCGGCCAACTCGAAGCCGTAACCCTCGTTCGTGTTCGGCTCCGGGGGCCGGCATATGCATTGCAAAAGCACCGTACTTGTATTGCAATCATGCATTACAAGTCTTTTTCTACAGGTAAATCCGCATTACAAATTTTTTCTATGTTGAGGAAATTCGTATTGCGATTTATACTAGTACGATGCTTTCGCAATGCATACGGCAGCCCGGAATGCAGCAGCTATCCCGGCAATCGATTTCGTTGCGTCTCTGCTGCGAGCAGTAGTCTACCACCGCGTCGGGGCTCTTTCGGGTGAAGTAGTACGCCCCGCCCGGATTTGTCGCTGTTGGGGTCGTGGCCGCGAAACTGGTGCAGGTGATAGAGCTGCAGGCCGCCCAGCAGCGCCGCTGCCCGTCACTGCCTGGAGTTCCGTCAGTGTTAGGGTGGTGAATGTAGTCAGTGATGCACTGGTGGCAGTACTGCTTCGCGGGACCGTATCCAAGAAAAAAACTGTGTTGGTGTAACTTTCTGTTTCTTTGGCTGTCAGCATCACAAATTTATTTGCTCTACATGACTACAGAGAAAAAAAAGGTCGTCGATGGTATCAGACTAAAGGATTTACGGAATCGGACTTATTTCTGGAATCAGGCTAGTGGAATCAGGCTAACAGTTGGAATCAGACTAGTGGAATCAGGCTAGTGCTTCAACATCGCGTCCGTGTTCTGTCGTGCTCGCGCGCCCGGGTCTGGTAGTAGTTTGTTGCGCCCACTGCTGAATCATGTGGCCGCTCCTGATCTTAAGCGGAGGCCTTTGGTGCTGTTACAGCACCAAAGACCTGCTTGACTTTCGGCACCATCCACGGGCCAGTGTCTCTCCGCCACCGCCGATCCCGTTCGATATGTCCAAGGGCGCCATGCTTCCCAACAACACTGACGCCAAGCCCGGGTAGATTGCCTGAGATATGTTTTTTTTATAGGAGATTCAGGCTGAAAAAAACGGGAATGCGATGCATAGGTCTGGCGCAAAATGAAAATCTACGCAGCAGCCCCTTTCTGCCTCGCACCACTACCATCTTCAGCAATATTCGTGTATAGGTATACTTAGAACCGCGCGCGAAGTTGCAAAAAAGTGCTCCGCGCGGCACTGCGCACAGTCGTCTCCTTTTCGCGGGCCTAGTCTTTTTGCCAACTCGATGCACGAACAACCACAACTCCAGAGGCTGTGTGCAAAACGCATGGATGCAAAGTCTTGGGGCGGCGCCCGCGCCCGCCGAGGCACGGCGAGAAAAGAACTAAAGATGAGGAAGGAAGCCGCAGAGCGCTGCAGCCACTGACGGAATAAAAAAAAGCGACATCACAACGAAGCGCCTCGCAACACTTGCTCATTGGTCCAGCGCCGGGCTTTGCGAAGTAGAAAACGCAAAAAAAGGGTCGACTTTTTAAAATTTGCCAGCGCTCCCCCCCTATTTTTTGCTCAGAAGTCGGGAAGTTGGGCAGTTTTTGTTTAAGTTCGAGAAATTGCCTCCAGATAAGCGCGGCGACTTCGCGTCTTTTCCTCTTGACATGTTTCAGCTTCCCGTCGTTCTGTGCGCATGACCCTGCCTGCGCCGCGCGGCCACGGCCCGGGCCGTGCTCTGCTTTTCGCTGTAGGCTTTCCTAGGATCTCTGCATGGGGGAGCAGCTCGCGACGACGCGAGGGCTTCTAGCAGCCAGGCGGTGCCCGCTAGACATGGCCGGCGACATCACAACGAGTCGCCTCGCAACACTGACTCCTTGGCCCAGCGCCGGATCTTGCAAAGTAGAAAACACAAAAACAGGGTCGATTTTTGAAAATTTGCCAGCGTTCCCCCCTTATTTTTTGCGCAAAAATCGGAAAAATATGCAATTTTTGTTTAAGTTCGAGAAATTGAATCCGGATAACCGCGGCGCCTTCGCGTCTTTTCTTCTTGACATGTTGCGCGTCGCTCTGTGCGCAGGAACCTGCGCGGCCACGGCCCGAGCCGTGCTTTGCTTTTCGTTTGGGCTTTCCTACGATCTCTGCGTGGGGGAGCAGCTAGTGAGGACGCGGGATGATCTCCTAGCAGCCACGCTGTGCTCGCTAGACATAGCCGGCCAACTACCTCGCCCTTTCTAACCAATGGGAGCGAGGCCAGACAGTTGCACCCCGCGCAAAACAGAGAAGTAGAGCGTCCTTTTTGGGAGGGTAGAAGAGAGGGCGGCAAGACTGAGAAGTAGAAAGGAGTAAAAGGCAAAGGAAAGAGCAGCAACAGCAGCAGCAAATCTGTTGCTTTGTTAAGGAAAACCATCACGCCCGCAATGCATTAGATGGAAAGTAGAGCACGACGCCCCTGCTCACTTCGCGAGAGCGAAGCAGTCTGTCTCCCTTCTGGCTCCGTGACGCCGCGCGGCGGTGTGTGAGAGTCGTAGTGGTGGCGCGAGGTCTCATGCATAAAGCTAGGACATGCGTTTCTTTATCTCGCGATTCGTTTCAAAATATTAATATATATAGTACCGCCGCGCCAAAAATAAACAAGCAACGTGGTATCATCTGAAAAAGAAACAATGTATCTGCATTTAGTACCTGCTAGGGCCCGCGCCCGTCATCCATGACACATGCGCGGTCTGCCAGTCGTGCCGTCGCGAGGATGAGGAAGCGAGTGAGCCGAGAATGATCCGGAGCTTGTGATAGAAGTTGACCCGGGCTGGCCACCGAGGATCGCCGAAAACAACTTCTATGCAAGATATACTATGAAAACCTTGCCCCCCCTCCGTCTAAATGTGGTCTGATGCGCAGACATACAAAGCATGCAAATCAAGTCCCGCCTGAAATAGAAGCGCGGCAGCGAACACGCACTGCCCACAGATGAATTGACGAGAAAGCGATGGGCCAAAGCGATGCTTGCAGGAGGGCATCAACATATCCAATGCATACGACAGAGAACACAATGACCGACCACATTCATTCGACGACGGATGGGGATGCAGACTCAACGTATAACTATAATTCTGATTCAAGTATCTTGATTCTACTCACTATTCTGATTCCACTAGTCTGATTCTACATCTAGTCTGATTCCATTAGTCTGATTCCATCTGTTTAGTCTGATTCCCTCTCTTACCGAAAAAAAAAGTGTGTCATGCGTGGCTTGTAAGGGAAAACACACACGAACAGAGGACTTCATGGGTGTCTGGCATGACATGTGTAACTCTGTTGCATGTTCTGCATTACAGAGTTACACTTACGCAGTTTTTTCCAGGCATAGCCCGGGGCACTTGTTGGTGCTGTGGTCCGGGGTGCCGAGGATGAAGTTAGGATCGGAATTCGTACTGGTGTCCGACGTGCAAAAACAGGTCGGCACGCAGGTTGACTTCTCTACCTCGGCCCCGGACGAAGGACACGCGAGGTCGACGAGCTGGGAGAGCTTTGAGGTGGGGAAATTGACCGTGTAGTCCGCTGGGTATTTCGTCGAATGGTAGTTAGTCGCACACTGGAAGCTTGAATGCGCGAAGGAGGGTATGGACAGGGGCAGAATTGATGTCGCTGAGTTCTTGTTCAGACTCAGAGTCGAAGGTTCTCTGAGTTCAATCGTTCAACGTGTAGTTGTTTATGCAAAAAAGGAAAGCCTTAGCCTGCTCTTGCTCGTGAGGACCGTAGTGTTGGTTTCTTCGTTTGTCTCACACCCATGATCCTCACGCACTACCACTAGTCAGGTAAAAAATGCCGGGGCGGGTAGCTTTTGCCATGCATCAAATTCTTGTGAGTTGTCCAGCCACTGACAATTCTGCGTGCGCGGGATACGAACTGCCGTTTGACCTGGGGAGATGGATGATAATCTTCTCAAGGAGGAGGAGGATCCTTCACGCCTGTTTTTAGCTATACATAGTGCTATCAAGTGGAACATGATGTCGCAGACCACCCGGAGGAAACGAGCAGGGAGGCACCGCTCTCAGGAGAAACACCTACTCGGCCAGCATTCACTCCTGTTCCTTGTACCAGACGCGCCATGATGCAACTACCACTCTTCGAGTTGCGGGCACTGAGGTACACTGTTGCAGCTTCTTCTCTTCGAGCCGCGGCCGGGTGCGCTCCGTCTGCTCACAAGCTTACCCTCTGTGGTGCGGCTGTCTACTCTGGGACGGTCCGGGGCTTGGGCGAGTTTAGGGTCATATCGGGCACCATATATGTTAGGTGCTTGTCCCTTAACTCTGTAGACTTTGCGCTGCCTCCGCCCTGGAGCAGCTTGCGGCAGAGCTCACCTCCCGTTTTTGTCTCGATCAGGTTCTTCAAGGTGGTAACATATTTGCCACGCTACCACCTTCTCTCGGGTGGTTCTGGCCGGACCTTCGTCTGGTTCTACAAAGTCCGCGTCTACGAGTGCAAGACGCGAACTTTAGCTGCGCCTTCAAAAATCTGAGATTCTTCCACTGAGCGGCTGCACTGGTTCGCGGGGAGTTCTAATATGTATGGATTTGCACCTTGAATCGAGAAAAGATAGGGATACATCAGGAATCTCTATCTGAGAAAATCAATATCAGGATCTATCGACATCTCAGCAGCTTGGGGTCCAGATAAATATCTTTCCTCGTCTCGTTAGCCTTTCGCTTCGGTTGGTTTTCTTGACCTGGACGCGGGCGTGACCTGTTGTGATCGTTCTTGCGCCCTAGGCGCCCGCAGATGGGGATGTATAGCCAAGGGTCCGGCTGCGCGTGCGGGGAAAAGATGAGAAGACGTCACCAGTAAAGAACACTCCCCGTGCCCTCTCTCTCTAGTTGTTCTAGTTGCTTTCGTGAGTTTCCTTCTGTCTCGGTGTTGCTGTTCCGCCTGCCACAAGAGGTATTTTCAGGCACTTTATCATGTTAGCTTTTTCCGTGTCGGCAACTTCGCCCCTGAGGGAGTGACGTTTTTTATTTGTAGTGAGGATGAGACCGCTAGACTAAAATATTTTCATTTTAACATCGCTGCACTTGCTCCTTTTCCACCTACTTCTCCTCCAGCTCGGCCGCCGTCCGTCGGTTTTCGCATGTTAGTGTTGAGCTGGTGCTTGCATGCGCTGCGCCTCGGGAAAGGTTCCGGTCCGCCCGCCCTAACACCCCTCGCCCTTGGATGCTTTGCCCGCTCGCTTTCGCCCTTCACCTCCACACTAGACTTCCAGCGCGGTAGAACAGCCTTCTGGATTTCGGTGGTTTTGGGTGCAGGATTCGGCGTCGTGCCCTCTCTGTGCGAAAACTCCTCTTCTAGTCACGGTCTGTAGCCAGTTTGAGGCCTTTCATCACCTCAGCACCCGTTTTCCCTCCTACCATCGGTCTTTCTACACTTCTCGCACCCAGGGCGCGAGCTTCTCGATTAGCGCGGCGCTCACCGCTGATCGGAGTTTTTCCGGTTCGTATGGTGTTGCTTCTTGTTTTTCGGTCACCGGGTGGCACTGTATGGCGGATCGCACACCACTTGGTAGCACGCCCGGGTAGATGTCACCTACCTCTTTGTAGAAATTGAGAAATTGCGGCACACTGCTGGGCTTTTTGATCAGATAAATTCGATAGCTTAGCTGTTTGATTCTCGGCTGACTGAGGTACTTAGTGCGGATCTGTGGGATTTCCGCTGCTTGGCAGTCGAATAGCAGATGGTCAGTGGTCGGAGCTGTCCTTCTCTTGCAGAGGGGACACACCATCACCACCCCACCCTCAGCTTCTTTGTCATGCAAGATCTTGCCCATGCCTAAACGCCCTTTATGTGTTGTTCCCACCCATAGCGGGAAGATTATACTATTGACGAAATTCGGCCACCCTTCGTTACTCTGGTAGGGTCCGATTTGTCTTGCTCTCTCTAGTAAGTAGGGGTGTGCAGAGGATCCTGCGTCATACTTGTTCAAGATTTTCTCTTCTAGTAGCCTGCGAAGCAAATTTGTAGTCAGCACCTTCCTATACAACTCTCTACCCACCTCTTCCCCCCGCTGGTGATCAAGCCCCTGCGTCGCCATCTCGTCCGCCCAGTCGTTGTAGTAGTTGCCCAAGTGCGATCCTGTCCATGCAAATTCGAATGAGCATCCTGGACCGGATGCCGCTTCTAGTTTCTCTAGTTCTAGCACCACCATTATTATCATGGGGTTGCTACGGTCTCTGTATGCTTTCAGGGCCATTAGCAGCCCATTGCTATCTATGTAGAACTTATGCTTCTTGATTCTTCGAAGGGTGGTAGGATCGACCTTTTTGATCAACTCGCGAATGTGATGGATAAGACCAAAGCACTCGCCATCAAAAGAGTCAGGATCCGCTTCTGGGATCTCTGACACAATGCCACAACAGCTCACCACCAGGGGAGCGGGGGACTCCTCCTGGAACTTGCATCCCGACCAGGAGGCACCGCCCCCGCTGCCCGTGTCTCCTTTTGCCCCTCCGTCTGTGCACGATACCATTATTGTTGGATCTGCGATGGCCCGCTGGATCTCGGCCTCTGTGATCTGGGAGATCAGCAGCCTGCACTTGTCCTTCAGCTTGTGGTCGTCTCCGCATGCTGCTGGGTCCGGGGCCCCGAAATCCGCCGCCACCGTGCTCATGTCGCGCACACTAATCTTGTCCACACCGCGCCAATACTTCCTACCGATGCTGAGCACTACTGCTGCCTCCGCTAGTTCCTTAAAGTCGTCGCTCAATGCAATACGGTTCATCCTGTCAGACCAGGCCTCTGTGCACGGGGCCCACAACGGGTTGACAAACTGCGCGGCTCCGACTGCTTCTTCCGGATCTCCTTGTGCGTGGATGTTCGCTGACGAGGGAAACTCGTCGGCCTCAACATCTTCATCAACTTCTGCTGTATCCGGGATGCCGGCGGCGCGTGGAGGAGAGGGAGGACGCGCGACACTACTGCTACTGCTACTATTGCTGCCTACTGCTGCTGAGGTTGCGTCTACCGGGGGCGCCGGAGGATGAGGACGGAGCGCCGGCGCCCTGACACTATCTGACTCATTACTGCCGGATCTATCTGCAGCTGGTGGTGCGGAGGGGTGGTGGGAGCTGCTACTGCTGCTTGACATACCGGCCTGCGGCAGGGAGGACAGGAGAAAGGAACTACTACTGCTACTGCTGCTTACTTGTGGCGCGGGAGGACATTTACTACTGCTACTGCTGCTGGGGGCGCTTTCGCCGACTGCGATGTCATACCGCGGCGGGGTGGGGAGAAATACAGCGCTACTACTGTTACTGCTGCTACTGCTGCACAGCGGCGCCGGCGTGGGAGGAAGAGGGCCGGCGGCTGCGACAAGCCCGACGGCCGGCCGGAAGCTCGGGATGTTGTCACTGCTGAGGTGGAGGCTCCATAGCTGCTGCGCCGCGCCCTTGAAGAACACCATCAACGCGTCCACCAGCATGTAGTCGATGGGGGGGGCGAGGCCGGTAGTGTGGAAAAGGACGGCATTACTAGTATTCTTCGGGAGGTCGAGGCGTTGCTTGATTTTACTACTGAAGGCCGCGCTGATTTCTTTCTTGGCCGCGAGCGTGAAGAAGGGAAAAGTCACCACCGAGATGGAGGTGACTGCTGGATAGGCGAAGGCGTTCATCAACATTATCAGCTGCTTTACTCCCCACCCCTTCTCCGTCTGTAGGAAATCGAACTCCTTGCCGACCTTGCGCAGCACCTCCTTCGCGTGAGCCCTGAAATTCATAGTGCCATCATAGATAACCCCGAGGCTCTTGCCTGTGCCTGTTGCTGATGCTGTGCATGGCTTTGTTGCGTCATACATAATTCTGGAATGTTTCGCTGCATCAAAAAATATCTTTTTCTGCAAACCCTTCTCTTTCATGACGCCGGGCACCTTGTCTGCCCCGGGGGATTCGTCTACTACAACTGTAATATCATCCGAATACGCACTGAGTACTTTCACAGCCTCTATCTCTAGCACGTCCAAGATCAATGCAATTGCATACCCATTCCATACTGACCCTGAGAGTGGCGAGCCTTGCGGCTTGCCCACCCAGAGGCAGTATGCCCGCCCTCCTGGTAACTTTATCTTTCGCATTTTGAGAAATCCGGCAACCGCAGCAACTTGTTGCTCGGGGCAGAGTCTCAGGCGAAGCTGCCCCAAAGTCTCAACGTGGCACACTATATCGAACCCACTACAGCAATCGTTGAGAACTACGGAGCACTTGACATGCCTATAAATTCCATTAATCACAACTGCAGCGCTGAACTCTTTTCCATGCGCTTGCCTGTATGCGTTTGAAAATGGTGGCTGGACGCTAGGCCCCTTGCCATGGTATTCAGTTCCTGTCCATTTGTGTCCCTCAAGGAACAATGACTGACGTCTGTCCAGTATGTTGTCCAACAATTTCGAGAAAACGCTACACAAGCTAACTGGCCTCATCAACATCTCCAAAAAACATCCTCCCTCCACCTTCGGAACGGCTGCCATGGATATCAGTCGGCCTACCTTCGGGTAGCATCCGTATTCGACAAAGGAGGCAAGGCACTGGAAAAGCGCCCACCGCATCATCGGGCCGCAGTTCATGACCAGCTCGTGGGTCGTCATACAGAAGCCCGGCGCTCTCCCCTTCTCCAGTTTACGTATCGCGGCCTCCAGCTCCTGGAACTTCAGCGGCCAAACAACTCCGCCGTCAGTCACGCTTCGTTTGCGGAGGTAGTCCCGTTCCGCGTCGCGCCACGCCGCCCCCACCTCGTCTTTGCTTGCCATCGCCACTCCAAATTCTTCGTAGACTTTGTAGGGCTTCTCGCGGAAGAAGGAGCGGATGACCCTGCACACTTCCGCGGGTGTGCGTGCCGCTTCGGCCTCCGTCGGGATGTCCTTCACCTTCTTGGCCTTCAGGAGTTTGTTGGCCTCGGACAGGGAGCGCACTGCTATGCCGGTGGTCCTCTCTAGGTAGGCGATCCGCGTAGCCTCATCGTTCTTGACCATAAGAGTCGGAAAGCCGGTCGACCACCGCGCTTTGCCTTTCCGCTCCTTCATCGCGGTCCAGTCAATCTCCTTGCGAGCGGCGGTGTCTACGTTGTCGCTTGGCAGTTCTACTCCTCCTCCAGCAACGGCTATCGGCCCACCTGGAACGGCTCTCGTGTCCGCTCCAGGCTTTTTATTACTCCCTTTCGTGAATTGCTCTGTTGCTAGTGCTGCCTACTTCTTCGTCTTCTCCCGCTTGAACTTCAGGGTCTCCATCGCGGCAGACCGAATACTATCCCGGATCCTCACGAGCGTGTCGTCAGCCGCGTCCACGCTAATCACCGCCCCCGGCATCCAGTCGTCAGGCGCAAGAATCTTCTGTGTCCAGTAGTCCTCCTTGGCTCCCGTCGCCCCGCTAAGATCAATCTTTCGGAATAAACTACTTGCTCTATCCTCGGCCGCCGCTCTGTATCTCATCCAGTCCTCGTCTTTCGCCTCGTCCATCAGGAACTTGATCCGGTTTTCGTCTTCAAAGGTTAGCGGCGGCTCGCATTCCCAGTCTGCAAGTTCTAGTAGATTCGGCCCTATCTTGAGTTCTGTCAGAAGCAGGTCGTGATCACTAGATGTCATGCTTATTGTGTTCGTATTTTCATGCTCAAAGAATCTACTTTCGTAAACTATCATGTCGGGGGTGGAGGAGGATGACGGGCGGGTAGCCAGGCGCCCTCCATTTGCCTGTACCCAATTTCCTTCATGGTTCACGTTGGGCCCTAGTAGCTCTGCAACAATCTTCCCTGCCTTGTTGGCAGTGAAGTCTCTCCTCGTGCCACCTGCGTCCCACTTCGCGTGCCTTGCATTCAGGTCGCCTAGAAGGATGGTGGGCAGCTCCGTCTCCGGGTGGACGGGCAGCAGGGCCTCGGTCAAGTTCTCGGGTGGCGCGTAGATCCCTGCTACTGTTACTGGGTGGTCGTGGATGCGAACTATTGCTACTTTTCTCTCGCACTTCTGGTCCGCCTTGCAGAGAACGACTTCGGGCAGGCCAAGCTCGACCCCGATCAGCAGCATGCTGGAGCACACATTTGTTCCTCGTCCTGATCGTTCGGCAGAGAAGGACGTGGTAGCCGCGTCTCGTCATCTTGTCAACCAGCCTGGACTTGTCCGCATCTAGCCAGGCTACATGCGTCTCATCTAGGTTGATTATGTTCAGCTCGACCTTGGTCTTCTTGTCGTCGAGAAACATGCAAAGTTCGTCCGTAGCAATCGGTGGCTGGTGCGCGGCGAGCACGTCCCGCCGCTGTGAAGTTGAATGCGCCGCCTGCATGTTCCACGTCCCGACCGCTATCTTGTCAAACACCGGGCCCCTGGGGCTCTTGAACTTGGACATGATGAAGGTCGTGTCGAGCACCGCATTCTTCTCCGCTTCCAGCAGGGCCTGATAGTTCTTGTTGTTAGAAGGACGGCTTGCGTGTAGGTTCTGATAGTGTTGGGCCTCGTAGATTACTTCCGCCGAACACTCCACGCACTGCTTCGGGATTCTCGTGCAGTTCGGACGCGACTGCTTGGTGAGTGTCTGCCGGCAAACCTGTGAGTGGATGTCGATGACGGTGAGATCGTCGTGGTTCGCTATCCCGCAAATCCCGCACACGAAGTCGCCCAGACACGCCGAATCGAGCATCCGCTGCCTGTGAATGCCTGGATGATAATCTTCTCAACAAGTAGGACTGAAACTGAAAACTCCTGTTTCAAACAGCACTCATTCCGTTGAGACGGAGAACCCAAAGCTCATCGATCGCGAAGAAAAGAATTCAAATTCAACGCCGTATAGAATCATGCAAAGCACTAAGTTAAATGCGGAATGTTGAGCCAATTTGTCGTCCTCGGATTAATATACAACTAGAACTACTAGTAGTGCGAGCTGATTTAGATGAAGATTTAGTTCCAATAGAAAGTGTAGTTCTAGCTATTTTCATTCTCATCTTCGTGCGGAAAATGAAGGGGCCGGGCTATTAGCATGTGCATGGTCTGCTCGTCCACGCTTGCGGTGGTGGTGAAAGTCGCCTCCAGCTGCTGCCCCGATTCGTTGTTCCAAGTGGCGATCGTTGAATCTCGAAAATGGTAATGGGAATAGGAAAAGGCTTTAGTAATGCACCACTCAACTTCATCTTCAAAAAGATCCCGCAGCTCCACTGCGTCGAGACGGTGTGTGAGAAGGGAACATGAAGTAGCAGCAGCAAAAATGAGGTGGACAAGGATTGAGGAATTTTTCCATTCTTGCCTATCGTTCTTTCATGTCGTACTAGGGGAGTCGCGCCACCAACTCTTCTACTACGGTAAATGCGTTGAAGATCTGAGAGCCACCCTTGCTGCTTCCATCGTACTATGGAGCCAAAGACCGCAAAAACTGAAACGAAAATAGACGCGCGGCTAAAAGTTGGCTGCAGCAACAGAGATGAGTCCAGCTGCTTCGAACAAATTTTGTTGTTCTTGCTGAAACAAAAACGCTACTTGCACGCACGACCACAGTGAAAACTACTACCGCTGCCGGTCTCACAACAGTAAAGTGCGCGAATGGAAATTATGTCAAGACCTTTATTCTGGTGGATCCGATTTTCATTTCAGGACGCACGTGGGAGTCACAACTGTACAGCAGCACCTTAGATGGGTGGTAACGCATTTATTCATTTTCTTCCATTTACGCCTGCTGGTGTGCGTGCGAGACAACGGAACACTTTTTCGAAGAAAGCACTGGTGACCTCCAGTGAGATGACGAGCTATCGAATCGTCAACCGTACTGCTGGGCGTAGCGCTAGCAGATTATTTTGAATAGCTGGGATAATTTGGGGGTGGGTTCCCAATCATCTAAGTAAGTAGCTACAGCACAGTGGCCGGGTAATGTCGAAGTTTTGTTCTCTATCGTATTTCTGGAGCTCATGTATCGCACGGGGGCGGGGCTCGTCACTAATATCACAGTCTAAGGAGCATCAGCATGCAACTACGTCCAATTTAAATAAAAACTCATCATGAGGACAAATCGGCTTCAGCATTCGCTCTGTTCTTTCGTTCTCGTCTTTTAGTCACTTGCCTCACTATTCCTTCTGCATCTGGTCGCGTCTTTCTCCATTGGGAGGTGTTCGTCTAGCTAGTTTCAAAAGCAAAAGAAAAGTGAACTATAAATATATACCCCCGGCGAGCCCGTGCAGGTTTGCAAACCGCTGGCGGCAGGCCTCGGTCATTTTCAAATAATCAACAGCAGCATCGTCCGTCGGTGCATTTCCATTTTCCACCTTCGCGATACAGTTTTTGCTCGGCGACTGGACCTGTTTCAAGAACGCGATCCCCTTGCAGTCGCTATCCCGCGCGCACCAATCCAGGCAATCCTCGAACGTTTTAAACCCCGCGGGCTGCCCGTCGGCTGCGCTGCCCCCGGCAGCGTAGTTTTTTCCCACCTGCCGGATGCAAAAATTGTTCACGTCGTCAGTATCCCACGAAAAAACTGTTTCACTGTGATGATTTTGCAAGATCTGCATCACAAGTTTGTTACACATGACACTGAAAATTTGTCATGCGCGCTGCCCAAGGGAAAACACGCTTGAAAATCCAATGTCTTGCAGGTCTAGCAAGACAAATAGTTCTGTGTTCCATTTTTCTGCATCACAAGTTCACAGTGAAACAGTTTTTTCTTGCGATAGTCAGGTTATGAAATGCAATGGTATCGTACAGCCAGTACTTGGCATTACAAATTTCCTTAGCATGACAAATGGAAGGTGTCATGCTGTTTTAGCTTAAGAAGGCGACTTGTCATGCATAATTGCGATTACTACGAGTGCGATGCTTTTGCATTTCATACAGGTGGTGGGTAGAGCTCCTTCCGGACCAACGCGGTTGCAAAGTTGATGTTGTAGCCCGTCGTGACTTGGGGCGGTTTGCATATGCATCGCAAAGAGGTCTGGGTCGGGAAGAGTGCAGGAGTTTGTCATGCTCATTTTGCATGACCCATGAGGCCTGTGATGCATGCCCTAGCATCAAAGATTCTGCGAGGGTTTGTTTCTCATGGTCATGCCGCATGAGAAATCAATGCCCTCTCCGCGTAGCACAAATTGCACCTCTTTTGAATGCTGTTCATGCACTACAAATTTTCTGCAGAATCCAAAGGTAGCATCACAAGTTGCATCCCCCCAGACCCAGACATATTTGCAAGGCATATTGCACCCCTTTACGCAGCAGTTGTTCGCCTTGTCGCATTCACTGTCTTCGTCCCGGGCGTGTGTACACCAAGGAATCAATATCCCCAGGAAATAAGATTTTCCCCCCGTACTTTTAGAAATACAAAAACATCAGCATCACATCTTCTGGTTTTTGCATGACAAAACTTTTCTCCAATCCTCCTGCTCAGCCTCTTCTTCTTCCCGAGTGTATGCATATTATGAATGATCTCACGACCACTATTGCCAAGAAGTTGTTTGCGATGCATTTTGTCGTTTTTAGTTGTACTTGTGCGCGGCGTGGGGACGAAATACATTTCCATTGCATAACCAGGCAGCTCATGTCATTGGTGGTCCAGGCTCCAGTTTCAAAATCCGCGGCCACCCGGCTCTGGTAAAAAGCCCCGTTGTTATGAAAGTGCACAACTCCTCCTCCGCCTCGTTTGTATGGCATGAACAGCAATACAAACGCCCGTAGTCTTGAAGCCTGTGCATGACAAGTTCAAGTTCACCGGCCGAAGGTTGTACTGTTTGGACTTCTGTTGAAATTTGTCATGCAAACAGTGCCACAGTGCAGCAAATGGATTTGCGGTTCTTTTGCATCACAAATGAGGGGGAGGAGTGGGAGTTGTGCACGCTCATAATTGTTTGGCTCCTGCCCGTGGCAGTAGTTGACGTGGTCACACTTCGCCCAGCACATTCTTTGTTCGTAGTACTCGTTGTCGACACTCCAGTGAAAAGCGTTGGGACTCGCAGCCACATCTTGTGTATTCAGTACCCGGACCCCGAACTGCGCCGAATTTTCGCACGACGCGCAGCGTTCCGCGTGCGGCGCCGGGCAACCGGTGTCGGTCTTCGTGCCGTGGGCGCAGTCGCAAATTTCCGCGCAGCCCCGGCCTTGTAGCGGTTGTCCCGAACCCGGGCACTTCAGCTGCAGAGTCCCCGTGTAGTCCGTGAAGTTTATCACGCAGAAAAAAGCAGGCAGGAGGTCACATTTGTAGTGCAACAGTGAATACTATACGTGTTGCATATCCCAAACAACATGCAGCCATGAGGCCGCCCATGACAGATTTTTCTGTGTATTTGTTTTGGCACTACAAATATGCCCTGGCTGCTTTTCTCTCTGGGATAGAGTTGCAGTGGTACAGATTGGTGTTTGCGACCCAGCCGCCGCCTGGGTACAGGCCGGCGCCCGTGTTGTAGTTCTGCCAAGAAATCACGCTGGTCCAATCCTGAGATGGGACCACATTATACTTGTGCACAAACAATGGATCTTCGGCACCCCCGACCGTGGGTACCACGCAGCCCTGCATACAGCAGGTAGCTTTATGCACTGCAAAAGTATCGCACTAGCATAAATTGCAATACAAATTTCCTCAGCATGAGGGATAAAATTTGTAATGCTGATTTACCTTAAGAGAAAGATTTGTGATGCATGATTGCAATACGAGTACGATACTTTTGCATTGCATAAGCTTGGTCCCCTTGATCATCCCCGTCGCAATGCTGTCCGGCACACCGTAGGTTCGCGTGGTCTATCATATGCAAATATGTCTGGCTCTCGAAACTTGTGATGCAAATCTCGGAATGGTGGGCGCACTACAATATGCAGCCAAGCATGACAAGTTTTTGCACTGCCATGTGTTTCGTTTTCCGCATGGCAAACTGCGTTTTTGCATGACCGGCAAGAGGCCCCGTTCCTGCTTGCGCATTACAGATCTAGGAGTCATGCCAGACAAGCATGACAAGTCCTACATTCTTCCCGACCTAGACATTTTTGCAATTCATATGGTTGGCATTCGGCAGAAGGCCTCCGGGACACCAATTTTCGGTTTTGAACCGCGTGCACCTTTCCTGACAACCGGCGAGGTGTATGGCGTTCTCAACTGTTCTTACATTCTCAGCTGTTACTTGGATTTGTGATGCAAGAATGGCAAAAGTGAAAGGGGGCACCTTGCGCGTCTTGCATGACAGATCTGGCAAAGATTCTCAGCCTGTTTGGCTCTTCGAGAATTTGTCATGCGAAGCAGCTTGATCGTGTCGATTCTGATTGTGATTTTGCATTACAAATCATCGTACAAGTTGAGAATGTAACATTTGAGAACGCCATAAGGAGCAGTTTCGTGTTGGGTGCTCCGCACGTGTAAGTTGCTGCACCCGCATGCGTGGCTGCGCACTGCAAGTGTGTCCACGTTTTCGCTTGATTCAGCTCCGGGTACGCCAAAGCTCTGCTCTTGAGCAAGTCATCTTCCCAATCTTTCCCGTTTAGTAATTCGTATCCAAAGGTATCCCCCGGCAGCGTGCACCTGTGCACGCAACACGCGCTCCGATCGGCTGTTCCGCAATGGTTGTCTGCACAGTGCGCGGTATCGTCCTGTACTAGAAAATAGCTAAAATCCGTCCCGCAACTAGCGTCCGGGTCGGTTTTGCACAGTTCCTGACAGCGGTCGGTCTGAATTTCCAGATCTTGCCCCGACCCCAAACACCTGACCTCGCGACTCAGCCCCTCGGCTTGTACGTGGGTGGTACTATCGCAGGTGATCCGCGAACTGGCTGTAGCCCAGCTGGCTGTGGCTTTGGGGTAGGCGAGGGCTGGGTCTTGGATCACATCAAGCCAGGTGGTCACCGCAACGAAGCCGTATTTATCACTGTCTGCAGGGTTCACCACACACCCTTGGACACAGCAGGCTGCCTCATCCCCGGTGTATGTACTCTCATCCACACAGTGCTGCCCGGAGCAGGTCAATGCGGCGCGGTTTTCGTGTGGTAAGTAGCCGCTGTTGCACCAGTCTGCAGTTTCGAACTTCGTACAGCGTTCCTTGCAGCCGGTCAGCTCTAAAGCTGTATTAGCAGCTGCACACTCATACTGCGCAACGCCCGCATGGGAGCTCGAACACTCCAAATGCGCCCAGGATTGAAACTGACCGGCAGAACCCCCCGGGTAGGTCAGAGTGGAATTTCGCAGCAAATCGGCGACCCAATCTTTCCCGTCTTTCAGTTGGTATCCGACGGGGTCTGTCGGTGGTAAGCACCGCTGCACGCAGCACTTATTTCTGTCGGTAAGCGCGCAGTGGTTGTCAACGCAGTACATATCGTTATCAGGGGAAAGAAGGAAAAAGTCGCCCGTGACGCCGCAACTGGCCTCGTGTCCTGTCTTACACTTCTCACGGCAATACGCAGTTTTGATTTGTAATTTCTGCCCGCTCCCGGCACAGAAGGTTTCCGGGGTGCCGGAACCACTTGTTACGTGCGTCTGCGTATCGCAGGAAAGCAGTGAGCCCGCATCGGCCCAAGCGGCGGCACCAGGGTAGGCACTCGCTGCGCTTTCTCGCACGGTGAGCCAATCCGGAGTGGCAACGAAACCATACTTATCGTTACTCGTGGGGTCGATGCAGCCTTCGATGCAGCAGGTTGCGTGGTCGGTTGTCTGGTCGCAGTACTGCCCCGCACAGGTGAGAGACGCGTGATTCGACCTGGGTAAATAGCCGGGGGCAGCACTACTGCACCAGTCTGCATTTTTGAACTTCGTACAACGCTCCTTGCACCCTTGGAGGTGTAAAGCTGTATTTGGGCTCGCACACTTGTACTCCGCCGCGCCGTCGTGCGTCGCGGCACATTGCAAGTGTGCCCACGTTTATCGAAGGAAAAAACTGTTTCACTGTAAACTTGTGGTGCAGAAAGTGTATTGCAGAGAGGTGTTTGTCTTGCTACACATGCAACAAGACATTGTAATTTCAAACGTGTTTCCCTTAGGAACCTCCCAGTTTCCCTTAGGAACCACGCATGGCACATTTTCTATAGTGGAACAAACTTGTGCTGCAAAACTTGCAAAGTCCTTACAGTGAAACACTTTTTTCGTAGGATAACGTTTTCACTTGATTCTCCGGGTACGCCAAACCCCGGCTCTTGAGCAGATCTTCCTCCCAATCTTTTCCGTTTACCAACTGGTACCCAAAGCTATCCCCCGGCAGCGTGCACCTGTGCACGCAACAGGTGGTGCGGTCGGTGGTGCGGCAGTGGTTGTCTGCGCAGTAGGCGGTGTCGTTTTGGACAAGGAAATGCAGCGAATCCGTACCGCAACTAGCGCTTGGATCCGTTTTGCAGTACTCCCGGCACCGGTCGGCTTTCAATTTCAAGGGCTGATGCGATCCCGTGCACCACGTTTCGGGAGGACTGCTCTGTGAAGGCATGATGGCCACATGCGTCGCAGAAGAACAGCCGACGCGGGAGTCTGCGGTCGCCCAAACAGGGGCTCCGGAGCCGGTTGTCGGGTGTATCACATGTAAAAAGGTCCCCACCCCGTAGTCAAGTTGGGAACTTAGCAAGACGAGTCGAGAAGTTTTGGGAGCCACGCATGACAAGTTGCAGTCCGTACTGTAGTGCATGGTAGCAAGGGCACCCGCTTCAGAAATCCATCTGCTTATCCTGTTTACAGCATTACAAATTCCAAAACGAGATTGGAAATGCCTCTCATGTTGGAGATGCGCGTTACAAATCTTCCTGTAATCGCAAATCTGCATAACAACTATGGGGTGGGGGCGTTTTTACTCAGGATAGGGTAGGCCAGCGCCGGGTCCTCGCGGACATCGAGCCAATTTATCCTGTGCGAATGTATCGCACTTCTAATCGCAGTCATGCAAGACAAATTTCTTTTTCAAGCTAAATCAGCATGAGAAATTCCATTTGCCATGCTGATCTAAATATGTATTGCAATACCACGAGTGCGAGTACGATACTTTTGCAATGCATACAATTGGCCACGAAGCCATACCGGTCACTCTCGGAGGGGTCCAGGCAGCCTTCCACGCAGCACTGCGCCTTCTCCTCCGACGAGGTACCGAATCCTGTGCAAAAGCGTTCCCAACATCCCAGAGTTGTCATGCAAATGCGCAATGATAGGAACATCTGTATTGCGAAGCTCCATGAGAGGCATTTCCAGTCGTGTTTTTGCGTTTGTGATGCTGTAAACAGGATGAGAAAGCGGCTTTCCCATGCGGCTTTCCATGCTAGCCAGGACTACACTGCCGAGGGAAACTTGTCATGCAGAACTTCCAAGACTTGGAGATTTGTGTCGTAGACTTCCCATCTTGAGCTTGACTATGTTGGTGTGGGGACGTTTTTGCATAGGATATGCCGCAGGTTTCCGTGACACAGGCCAGGCTCGCCGCGTTTGCCTTTTGCAGGTACCCGGGAAAGTGGTCTTTGCACATCACTATGGCGTTCTCAAACTTTAGACTCTCAACTGTTACACGCATCTGTGATGCAAGAACAGCAAAAGCGAAAGGGACAACGGGAAGTAGATTGCGCGTTTTGCATTACAAATATGGAACAGATTACTATCATGTTGCTGCTTAACCCTCCGACAGTTTGTCATGCGAAGCACCGTAAAGCAATTTTGCATGACAAATCTATGTAACAGTTGAGAGTGTAGTAACGTTTGCGCACAACGCCATAGTCAAGTGATTGCACATTTGGTTTTTCTGGCAGCAGCGCTCCTTCTGGTTGCCGCTGCAGTCGTGGTTCGTGCAGCGCAGGGCGTCCGGATTGGGTTGCAAGTGGTAGTAGTCCTGCCCGGCTACGTCATAGTCACTGCAGGCTATCCAGGAAAAAAGACCTATCTCCAATTTGTCATGCAAAACATGCATAAAGTCCAGTGTTTGTCATGCCAAAAATGGATGGGGATGGGTGTTCTTTCCTGGATACAGGTCACCCCCGCGCTACACCTCATCCGGCAACAGGTCGCTTGTTCGCTACTGACGCAGCGATTTTTGGCACAGGGGTGGTCATCCTGGCGCGGCAGCTGATTCGCGGCGCACACGCCCGTGGAATGCTTGCACTTCTCCCCGCAACGGGCCAATTTCAGGCCGAGCGGCAGGCCTTCGCCTTTGCACCGCAGCAGCGGATTGCCAACAAGGCTCACGTGGGTGGGGGCGCACTCCAGCTGGGTGCTTATGAACTGCAAAAGCATCGCACTAGTATGAATCGCATGACAAACTTCCTCAGCATGAGAACTAAAATTTGTAATGCGGATTTAAGTTGAGAAAGAAATTTGGAATGCATGACTGCGATTACTACGAGTGCGATACTTTTGCACAGGATAGTGCTTGCATCGAACCAATCATTCAAGCCTAAGTTGTATCAACTGCAAATATGAAGTCTGGGTCTGGATGAGTCCAGATGTCTGTGATGCTGGTTGTGCATGACCGAGAAGGTCTGCCATGCAAGCGCTAGCATCACAAATTGTGAGAAGCAGAACGCTTCTCAATGCCTATCCCGCAGAACAAATTCCCACTTTCCTTCGGCGACAAGAAGTGCGCAACTTTTGCTCTCCGTGCACGACAGATTTTTGTGTGATCTAAAACGCGCATCACAAGGTCGCACTCCACTTCCAGACCCAGACGTATTTGCAAAGCATAAGCTGGGATCTGGGTAGGCCAGTGTACTCGACTCGCGGATTTTCAGCCACGTCCAGCCGTTTCTCAAAGTGAAGCCGTAGGGATCCGCAGGGTCCGCGCAGCCTTCGACGCAGCAGCGAGACCGCTCGGCCACTGCCGTGCTGGAGGTGTCGCAGGGCTCGCTTTCGCAGCTCAGAGTTGCGGCGTTGCTCCGTTGCAAATACCCATCCCAAATGCTCCCGCAGGGAACGTGGCTGCACTTTTGGTTGTCTTCGCAGCAGCGGGCTTCGTCATTGGCTAGCGTGCAGACGGCATTCGCGCACGCGGTACTGGATGCCTGGTCCTTGTGGTGCTTGTATTGCGGACAGACCAGGGAAACAGTGCACACGTCGTTGGACTCGCAACAGGTGCCCTGATCCTGACTCGGCGTGCAGGTAGCGGCCGCACAATGCTGCTGCGCCGCGTTATCTATCTGGTGGGTGAAGGGTCCACAGGTGAGATTGTCACACGTCTCGTTCTCTTCGCAACACTCGTCTAGTTGACACTGGCTGCTGGCGCACACAAACGTCGTCGCCTGCACCAAGTGGTGGGTGCCGGGCGGGCAGACGCTGGCCGAACAGTAGTCGTTAAGATCGCAGCAACGATCTCGGTGCGCTGTGTTCGTACCGAGATTGCAGCTGTGGGCGCCGCAGGTAAGCATTCCGGTAAGATCGTTCTTTTTATGGTAGTTCGCCGGACAGTTTCCCGCGTGGCTGCACTTCAAGAAGCAGCACTTGGCGTCGGTGCAAACGCCATGGGTGCAGGAGCGGGTCCCCTGCAACTGATAGCCCACGCCACATGTGATGCCCTGGTCCGCATCGTTGCATTTGTGATCGCCTTCGCAACAAATGTCCTGGTTCTCCTCGCTGCTACTGCAACTCGCGGTCTTGCAAACTGTACTGCCCGCCTGTGGGATCAGGTGCGTGCCAGCATCGCACGTCAGCGTGTCACACTTCGCATTCTGCAGGCAGCACTCGCTTATGGTGCAGACCTTTGCCGCGCACGTCGTGGCACTTTTGGCAGGGTCAAAGTGGTGCGTGTCCGCGGGGCAGACGCCAGGGTCGCAAGTTGGATTTGCGTTGCAACACTGACCCCGCTGCGCGACGGAATTCTGCAGATCGCACTGGTACGCCCCGCAGTTAATCGTGTCTGGGTTGTCTTTTTGGTGGTATCCTGCCGGGTATCAAATGCAAATTTGTCTGGGTCTGGAAAAGTGCAACGTTTGTCATGCACGTTTTGCATGACGCATGAGGTCTGTGATGCATGCCCTGGCATCACAGATTCTGTGAGATCTTTGCCATGCCTTCTCCGCATGAGAAACTGCCTCTCGGCTTGCTCAAAAGTGGACAGCGTTATTGGTAATCACGCAACACAGGTTTTTGCATGATTCAGATTTAGCATGACAAACTGTACTCTACCAGACCCAGACATATTTGCAATGCATACCGGGCAAGCGCCCGCCGCGCTGCACTTTTCCCGGCAGCACAGTGCCTATCCTGTGCAAAAGTATCGTGCTCGTAGTAATCGCAGTCATGCATTACAAACATCCATCCCAAGGCAAAACAACATGACATCGGTGATCTACGGGCAGCATGACAAATTCCCTTTGTCATGCTCAGCTAATTTGTATTGCAATTTTTACTAAGTGCGATGCTTTTGCAATTCGTAGTGCCTCCGACGGATCAGCATGCTGATCCGAATCTTGACGCTGATAAAAGTTACTGTCGCAAGCGACGCCCTTCGTCGCGTCGTCGCACCTGTGGTCGCTTTCGCAGCACTTCTCTCTCTCCTTGCTAAGATCGCCATTGCACTCTTTGCTCCGGCACCGAATGGTCGCCGCATCATCCTTTAAGTGGGTTGCGGGACCACAGCTGGTAGAACTATCTGCAGAAGGCGGACTACTAAAAAAGCTGCAAGTTTTGGTGCAACACATACCTTTATCCCCAGCTTTGCACCTGGAACCTGCGCACTGCGCCCCATCGTTCCGGCCGATTTTGCCAGGGTCGCAAAGGGTTATAAACTCGCACCTTTCTTTGCATTTCTGCTCCCCGTATGGCGTACCAGCACCGTCGTGCAGCTGTAAAGCCTCGCCCGATCCGGTGCACCTTACATGCACCTTTATGGCGTTCTCAAACGTTACATTCTCAACTGTTACATGATTTGTAATGCAAAACGAGCATCAACATTCACAAGGTGAAGCTACTTCGCATGACAAATTTTGGAAAGGCTAAACAGCACCTAAATCTGTGCGGAATTTGTGATGCTACAGATGCAACCTCCCTGCTTTGACTTTTGCCATTCTTGCATCACAAATCCATGTAACATTTGAGAATGTAACAGTTGAGAACGCCATAACCTTCCCGTTCGGATTGGTGTTGTGCGTCGCCGAGGCGCAGGTTACCGGTGGCGATCCGGTGTACACGTTATAAGCGCTGTACTGGTTGCCGGGGTAAGCAGCTACCGGATCCGTCCGCACGATAAGCCAACCGCCCGCCGGCGGCACAAACCCGTAGGCGCCCGAGGCGGTCGTCGGATCTGTGCAACCTTCGACGCAGCAGTTTGCTCTCTCCTCGTCCGTCGTCGCGCACGCGCCTTGGAGTGTGGGGCTGGACTTGCAGGTCAGAGAATCGGCATTGCTGCGATTCATCCACCCAGACCACACTCCGCTGCAGTCCAGCGTGTCTCCTGTGCAAAAGCATCGTACTCGTACTAATTGCGTGTATGCATTACAAATCTTTTTCTTAAGGCAAATCCGCATGACAAATTTAACTTGTAATGCTGGCCCAATTTGTAATGCAATTTATACTAGTACGATACTTTTGCAGTTCATAGCGTAGAGCACTTCGCATTCGCTTCGCAGCAGGTACTCTGGTCGCCGCTTGTTCCGCAACTCTCATTATCCTGTGCAAAAGAAGTATCGCACTCGTATTGCAGTCATGCATTACAAATTTTTTTCTGAAAGCAAATCCGCATTACAAATTTCATTTATCATTTCTCATCATGCTGAGGAAATTTGTCATGCATTCATACGAATACGATACTTTTGCAATTCGTACTCATTCTCGCAGAACAAGGTCGCCGCATCGTCCTTGTGATGCGTCCCGGTGCTGCAGGTCAGGGAATCGCAGCTCGCACTCGCTTCGCAACAGGTACTCTGGTCGCCGTCTCCGCAACTCTCAGTCTCGCAGAACGAGGTCGACGCGTTGTCCTTGTGGTGAGTCCCGGCGTTGCACGTCAAGGAATCGCAGCTCGCACTCGCTTCGCAGCAGGTAACCTGGTCGCCGCTTGTTCCGCAACTCTCAGTCTCGCAGAACAAGTTTGCCGCATTGTCCTTGCGATGAGTCCCGGCGTCGCAGGTCAGGGTATTGCAGCTCGCACTTTCGTTGCAGCACAAGTCGAGGTCTCGGGAATCGCTGCACGCGTTCGCCCAGCAGTGAGCGCTGGCCTGCCCCGTGTTGTAATGCCATCCGGCGCTGTCACATACGCCGTGGTATATGTTGCCATGATAGCAATCCGGAGTTTCTTGGCAACACCTCGCTTTGTCGCTGCTATGATCACAGTTCTGATTCGTGCAGACGGTATTTGCCGCGTATCCTGTGTAAAAACGTCCCCACCCCAGAGTTGTCATGCAAATCTTTTTTTTTTGATTAGGCCCCATTTTCATGTAGTTTCAGTTTCAGGTGCGCTTTCCGCTCGTGATTCGGCGGGGGTTAAGCCGTGTAACGAGTTCATCATTTTTTTAAGCTAGGAGCCGGCGCGCGTTACTTAACGTGTGAAATCTGATCTCACGAACACCGGCCGGCGACCAAGCAGAACCGGGCCGACACAATATTTCACACAGTTAAGCAGATGGCGCGGGTATCTGAGTGCTGTTTTTTTTTGTACCAAATTTAAACTTGTCGCCTGCCCCAGCAACTTGCTCTCGCTTCGCAGCCGTTCTCTCCCTCCGCCCCACACGCCTATCCCACTTGGCCAAGTCCTCTTCGTCCTCCTGTAGCTCGAACGGTACGCGCGGCTCCCCTCATTGGCACTTGTCTTGAGCCCCTGGCCGTTTGTCTTGATTCCCTTGCCGTGTCCTCGCTAGCAGGCCGCGCCTCTTCCCCCGCTTTGCCGCGTTGTCTCCGATTCCGCGTTCGTTGCTCATGATGTTTTCTTTTTATCTCAGCCCAGCAATACTATACCCAACTGCGACCCCTTCTATGTATCAAAGTAGTTCCAGTTTTCTACCTTACCAGCGCGGCTGCTTCGTCTTCACTTAAGTTTATCAATCAGTCTAGTCTTTTGTACTTGCATTCACCTACATACTTCCTTATCCTAAATTACGCCCCCGCCAGCCACTTGCTGGAAAAAAAAAAGAACCGCGACACGGATTGCCTGGATGTTTTGGAAAAAGCACAGCCGGTGGGGGGGGACCACAGGAGTCACCCCCCCGCTAGCTGCGCGGCTGTTGAAGTATCTGCTTCTACTTTTTACATGCTTGTCTACGATTTTATGTCTCACGTCGTTACTTGTTCATATAGTGCTTTCTTTCTTAAACGACGAAGCGCTTTCTTTCTTTCTTCACAACTTTTTCCACCAAGATCGCCATCATTAAGCTGCTTCGCATGACAAATCTCCGAAGGGGCTAAACAGCATGTAAATCTGTGCCAAATCTGTAATGCAAAAGGCGCAAGCTTCCCCCATTCACTTTTGCTGTTCTTGCAAATCTGCATGCTGAAAATGTTTCTCATGCGGAGCCCCATGAGAAGCATTCTATAGTCGTGCTTTGCAATTTGTCATGCTCTAATCAGCATGGTGAGCTAGATTTGTGATGCTGCTGAGCTAGCTCAAACAGCACTACACAACTACGAATCCAAATTTGTCATGCAAAACAGCCAAAACTTGTGGATTTGTCTAGCCGATTCCACCCCATGATCTTGACTATGGTGTGGGGACATTTTTACTGAGGATACCGCGGTGCCCTTATTCCTCCACCCGCGGCCCCACTCGTTGCTGCATATGGAAGTGTCAGGTTTGAAATCGACAAAGTTGAAATAATTTCTCATGCAAAAACTGCAAGGCTTGAAGTGCCTGCCTTGCCGGGATGGCAAGTGAGGCCGACTGTCAGCCTGTTTACCGTTTCAAATAGAGCTGCTGCAGGAGCATGACAAAAGCAGTCGTCTGTACCCAAACAGCATGACAAATTGGATTCAGGTGCTCGGAAAATTTGTCATGCATCGCTTGGGAATTGGGCTTCCAACTAGTATCAATTTTATGCATTGCAAGTTATTTCAACTTTGACGATTTCAATCCTGACGCTTCCATACTGCACCCGTCCGGGTTACTGCCCCCCTTGTCGTGAATGAATTTGCATTTCGGATTCGGGTCGCAGCACCGGTCGCGGTCCTTGTTTGTGTCGCACTTCCCGGTGAGGCAATGGCAGGTCGCCCCACCATTCTTTCGGTGGTAGAAGGTGGGGCACGTCCCGTATTCGCCCGCCGGATCCTGAACGTCTTGCCAGAATATAGAGGGCAAATGAGTGATCTTAGGGAGTGCTCCTATCCGTAAGAAAAATCGCAGTCCGTCATGCGGATTTGCTATTACCTCCTGATAGATTTGTCATGTGAAAAGCACACCAAAAGCCACTCCATTCCATGCGGTCTGGTGTGATTTTTGGTGGGCGTTTTCGTTCGTTCGTGTGGATCGGCTCTGCCGACCGAGTGACCCATCGCCTCACATACAAATAACCGACATAGGCGAACCCCGTTGCGGGACATACAAATTGGCCGTACGGAACGAAGGGCCCTAAGCGCTACATACATAGTTCACCCTAGCGCCTACCACTTCGGTCGGGACTGAGTCAGCCTGGTCCTGGGGGTTCACAGCGCACTAGCCCTCTGCTAGCATAAACAGACTGGGTTCTGCAAACTGATCTAACTTCTCATAACAGTAAGGCCATCACAGAGGTACGCTGAAACGGGATCGGGGCGCTCCGTACGGAAGGGGGCCTTTCGACGCGGCGCACACTCTCCTGTAGAGGTTTACGCGGAACACGGATGGGCCGCGCACGCAACTCAGTCGAGGAGGACACGCGCTCCCTCAATAGCAGAGGTGGTAGTCACTCACGGCGGCTGGCCTGTCTGAAAACGGTAATCCTTCCCCACCTCCCATCTTCCCGGTTCGTCAATGACTCTGGCAAGCCATGTTACTTAGACTCCCCGCGCATGCATATATGGGACGGCTGGGGGGTTTTGCAAAGAGCTCTCGCCGCCCCTGATCTACTATAAAAGAAAAAGCCCCATGACTTCGGCGGAGCTGTTTAACTATTAGCTAGCTGATGGCCTCCTGTTTCATAATAGTCTTCCCTTTCTCCTCCTTTCCCCTTTCTCAATTTAACTCGCCTCCTTTCCCCCGCCTCACTCGCCTTCCAATTTCACTCGCCTTCCCATTTAACATGCTTCAATCTCCCTCCTCAATTTAACTCGCCCGCCAATTTAACGCGCGGAGCTGGCTGCTTTGTTTCGGCTTGTGGTGCAAAATCTTCGCTGTTGCTCTTCTCGGCTCCCCGACCTCTGCGCTGCGCCTTGTTTAGTCACCCTTTTTTTTTGGGCGTTTTGCAACACAAAAAGGGCTCTCCAGGCGAATCCGCATGACAGGCTGTCTTTTTTCTTCGGACTAGGAGCAGCCAGGAAGATCACTCATTTCCCATCCATACAGAAGCATCGCGCGTTCCCGTTGCACTTGTCCTGGCACCGCGATAAACTGCTGCATATGGCGTTCTCAACTGTTACATTCTGAACTGTTACATGATTTCTCATGCAAAATGGCAATCAGAATCGACATGAACATGATCAAGCTGCTTCGCATGGCAAATTCTCGAAGAGCCGAACAGGCTGAGAATCCGTGCCAAATCTGTCATGCGCGACGCGTTAGGTCCCCTCTTTTACTGTTGCCGTTCTTGCATGACAAATCCTGGAAAAACAGTTGAGGATGTAACAGTTGAGAACGCCATACTGCACCCACCCGACGTATGGTCGTCCGGATCCTGGATCAGTGCGGATCCTGTGCAAAAGTAGTGTCGTACTCGTATTGCAATCATACATTACAAATTTTTTTCTTGAGGTAAATCAGCATTACAAATTTAATTTCTCACGCTGAGGAAATTATTTGTCATGCATGTATACGAGTCTACGATGCTTTTGCATTGCATAGCGCGGCGCAGAAAGCGATATCCGCTAGGAGCGCCCGGTCGGTATTGACATTAAAGTCCCTGATATCGTACGAAAGAATTGTTTCACTGTAGGGACAATTTTGCGGGTTTTGCATAACAAGTTTTCTCCAGCACATGACAGAGAAAGTCAAAATTTGCGGCCATGCGAGGTTCCTATACGGAAAGCACAGCTAAAAAGTCAACGGCTTGCATGTGTAGCAAGACAATGGCAAACCCTTCTGGTTCATCTGGGATGCAATTTCTGCATTACAAGTTTACAGTGAAACAGGTTTTTCCTGCGATACGTGAAGAGGTCGTTCGCGAGACAGCCCGTTGTCGGTGGGATGTTTCTATCCTGTGCAAAAGTATCGTATTCGTAAGTCCTGCATTACAAGTTTTTTTCTCAAGGTAAGTCCGCATTTTATTTATCACGCTGAGGAAATTTGCAATGCATTTATACGAGTACGATACTTTTGCACTGCATAGTTTCCCGTGTTCGACTTCTTGACAAGCGAAAAGTGCTGCGAAGGAAGCAATGTTATCCTGTGCAAAAGTATCGTATTCGTATAAATGCATTACAAATTTCCTCAGCATGAGAAATAACATTTGTCATGTGGATTTAGCTTAGAAAAAAAATTTGTGATGCATGACTGCAGTTACTACGAGTACGATACTTTTGCACAGGATAAGTGTGTCGCGCTGGCAATTTATCGGCTTGCTGGCGTCGTTTGCGTGCCACGTGAATTATGAACTGCAAAAGTATCGTACTCGTAGTATTGCAATACAAATTAGCTCAGCATGACAAATGGAATTTCTCATGCTGATTTAGCTTGAAAAAGAAATTTGTCTTGCATGACTGCGATTAGTACGAGTACGATACTTTTGCAGAGGATATGAATCCATCTTTGGCAACGACCCAGTTCAGAATATCGCCGATTATCAACTGTAAAAATCCCTGGATGTCTGGAAAAATCCAACTTGTCATGCTGATTTTGGATTCTAGAAAAATCTGTATTGCACGAGCAGCAAAGAGAGTCCAAGTTTTGCTACACGGAAAGAGCATTTGTCATGCGGTATAGGCATCAGGAAGCCCTCACCAAATCTGTGATGCTAGGGCATGCATCACAGACATCAGATGTCATGCAAAATGTGCATGACAAACCTGGCAATCTTCCAGACCCAGACATTTTTACATTTGATACCGATTCCGTAGCCAAACATATGGATTGCAAATATGTCTGGGTCTGGAAGATCGCCAGATTTGTCGCGCAGGTTTTCCATGACCCATGAGGTCTGGATGTAGGACATAGCATGACAGATTCTGCGGGACCTTTCTGATGCCTATCCTGCAGGAGAAACTGCCTCTCAATTAGGTCAAGAGTGCACAACTGTTGGCAATCATGCAACACAGTTTTTTTATTTTGCCTGATTCAGATTTAGCATGACAAGTTGCAATCATCCAGGTGGCCCAGACGTATTTGCATGTGATAGAACACGGGACAGAACTCAAAAAGGTGCGGACAGGACGTGTATGGGTTATTGTCGCACGCTATCAGGTGCAAAAGTGTCTGTGTCTGGAAACTTGTTATGCAAATCTACAAATTGTGGGCGCACTGCAATACGCAGCCCAGCATGGCACGTTTTTGCGCTGCTCTGTGTTTCGTTTTTCGAATGACAAACTGCGTTTTTGCATGACAGGCAAGAGGCCCTGTTCCTGCTCATGCATCACAGATTTCTATACATAAGACTCATACCAGACAACATTGATGACAAACTTGCATTCTTCCAGACCCAGACATACTTATTTGCATTTCATACACGCTTCGTTGCACTGATAGTCGTAACAGTTTTTGTATCGGAAGGAAAAATCCCCCCTCCCCATATCAAAACGAAATTTCTCATGCCGGATTTGTGTACACCAATCAGCTTTGTATTGCAGGAAGGTATTGCGGCCAGATCCCCATGCTGTGTAGGAGCGTATCGGTCTAGTTGTTCAGCATGGCAAACGGCTGCCCTTTAGGCTTAACAGCATGACAAATCGCTTCCATAATGGGGGCGAAGCTTTTGCCCTTGTCTTCTTGCAAGACAAATGTGATTTGTGACCTCAAATCAGCAACACAAATTTTCGGAAACATGCCTTTTCGATATGGGGAGGGGGGATTTTTCCTCACAATATTTTGCCGTCCTCCGGCAAGCCTGTGCCCGCGTAGCCCCCGTCGCACACAACGCCGATATCAAATGTAAAAGTGTCTGGGTCTGGAAGAATGCAACTTGTCATGCTAAATCTGAAGCATGCAAAAATCTGTGTTGCATGATTACCAAAAGTCGCCCAGTTTTGACCAAGTCGGGAGGCAGTTTCTCATGCAGGATAGGCATGAGAAAGATCGCACAGAATCTGTCATGCTAGGTCCTGCATTCCAGACCTCATGGGTCATGGAAAAGCTGCATGACAAATCGCGCATTCTTCCAGACCCAGACATTTTTGCATTTGATAGCCGAACCCGCTGGCCGATTCGGACGGGGCGTCCGCCCGACGCCCACACTCCGAGTTGGCGAGAGTATGGCGCTCTCAAATGTTACGTTCTCAGCTGTTGCATGATTTGCCATGCAAAATGAGCATCAACGTCCAGGTCCACACGATAAAGCTACTTCGCATGACAAATTTTGGGAGGGCTAGGCTACTTCAACAGCATGGGAATCTGTGCCAAATTTGTAAGAGTGGGGTAACAAACCTCCCACCAGAAGTTGCAGGCCAACTTCCCATCCACCCGGCCGGGTGGATGGGAAGTTGGCTTGATTGGCCTGTCCGCGTCGCCCGCCCACCCCTCGCTCGCCCCTTCGCTACGACCAGGCGAAACTCGACCACCCTCGACAGCCGCAGTGTGCTGCCGTCTGTCCCCCCATGGTTGTTCTTACGGGGCCCCGTATTTGGACAGAGACAGAAGCGGGCGGTCTACTCCAATAACGAACCCGCTGGATGCCCATCGGCTTCTTCAGAGATAGAGGCGCCGCGTCTTCTACAGTGGTAGGCTGCGACTTTGCGCAAACTCGCAACCACCCACCCAAGCCGGTGGCTTAGCTCGCAACCCGATGACGTTACGCTTCTGGGAGATCCGTTTAGTGTCAATCTCACTTCAAGTGAGATTGACTAAGGCAAACTAAACAAAATTTAACAATGTTAAATTTTGTTTAGTTTCTTAGTCGGCGAGATCGATCGTGGTAAGGCAAACGCCGCCACGAAACGCGCCCGCCCCGCCGAATGGCGGGCGAGAAATCTGCAAGCATGCAGAAGATAGCAAGCGCTGACGCTCGAAGAGCGTGCGCTACGTTGCTCGACCGCGGCACCCGCCCGCCCTTGTCTCGGTCGCCTGGGTATGACAGGCGCGCAGATCCTAGCTGCCAGACATATGACGTTTCGCAACTGCTCGAACTCGCCAACGCATGCGCCGTCGTTGCGCGCCGTTGTTGTGGCGCCCTCGTGCGGCACTGAATGCGGTTGGTGTCGGTTTCACCTCAGCCCCTTGTGTGGTGTTGGCTGTGACCCCGCCTGCGGGGAAAATCAGCACTCGCTCCTCGCGGACCTCCACCTCCCTCACACGCGCGCATAACATCCGCGGCTCGCGGGCCCCGCGCATACGAGCGCGCGTGCAAAGGCTCGCACGAAATCGACGGCATGGGATGCAGCCTGCTGCCGCAGCTGCTTGCCCATGATCTGCCCTGCGGGAGGGCTCGCGGCTGGCGCCGTCGCGTCCCCATGTGCATATTGGCTTGACGTGTCGCGGACACCAAGCGCAAATGCGAATAAAGAGGGCGGCTAGCTGTAGCTAGCGCTTCGCCCATATCAG
This sequence comes from Amoebophrya sp. A120, assembly GCA_905178155.1. Classification (NCBI taxonomy): domain Eukaryota; class Dinophyceae; order Syndiniales; family Amoebophryaceae; genus Amoebophrya; species Amoebophrya sp. A120. The sequence goes on from CAJINV010000005.1 coordinate 6,210,749, forward strand.
CCGCTTTCTCGAGTCTCGTCGAGGGTGGAAGTCAACTCGTAACCACCCACCCAAGCCGATGGCTTAACTCGCAAGCAACCAGAAGGCGTTACGTTTCTGGGAGATCCGGGATCCGGGGACGAGCGGGGGGTGGGCGGGCGACGCGGACAGGCCAACCAGGCCAACTTCCCATCCACCCGGCCGGGTGGATGGGAAGTTGGCCTGCAACTTCTGGTGGGAGGTTTGTTACCCCACTCTAATGCAAGAGTTGCAAGATCCGGCCTCTCCCTGTTGCCATTCTTGCATCACAAATTCATGTGACAGTTGAGCATGTAACAATTGAGAATCCCATAGAGAAAGAATTCGGTGTGCTCCCTCAGGTGGTCCCACGCCTGACCCGGAGCTTCCTGGTCCCAATACGAATCCGACGTGTTGCACCTATTGTCTAAATCCGTATACGGTATGGAATGCAAAAATGTCTGGGTCTGGAAGAGTCATGCTGTAGTTTTGGCATGACACAGAAGGTCTGGTATGGGAGCTCTGGCATCACAGTTTTCGAGAAACTTTCGCAATGCCGAATCCGCATGACAAATGTCGCCCCATTTTGGTGGCAGAAACTGTAACTGAGCAGCTTTTGCTACCTATGCATGAGAGATTTTTCTGTGTCCTGAAATGCGCATCACAAGTTTGTATTCTTCCAGACATCCAGGGACTTTTACATTTGATATACGGCGTCAGGAAACGATGGTACCCAATATCGCACGTAGAATGCTGCTATGAACTGCAAAAGCATCGTACTAGTATAAATTGCAATACAAATTAGCTCAGCATTACAAATTAAATTTGTAATGCGGATTTGCCTTAAGTAAATACATAAAAGCACTTAGTACGAGTACGATACTTTTGCACAGGATAGCTGCCCCCGTTTTAGCGGCCTGCATATCAAATGCAAAAGTGTCGGGGTCTGGAATGCTGCCGGGTTTGTCATGCATATTCTGCATCACCCAGGATGTCTACTGTAATGCACGGCCTAGTACAACGTAGCATCGCAGATTTTTAGAGGGCCTCCTGCTCCTGATGCCTACTCCCCATGACAAATGCCCTCCCCGCGTAGCACAAACTCGCCTCCTCTTTCTGGTCATGCAATACAGATTTTTTTAGAGTCCAAAGTTAGCATCACAAGTTCCAACCTTCGGCACCCAGACACTTTGGCATTTGATACTGCACGCAAAGGCACCACCGTCGTCGAAGAAGACGCTCGGGCTATCGTAAGGGAAAACCCCTCCTCCCCATATCGACAAGGTGCGCCTCAGAAAATTTGCAATGCTGATCATTGACCAAAGATCGTCTCTGTCTTGCAAGAACGCAACTCCACAGACAGCCGCCGCATTCTGCAGGCGGTTTGTGATGCTGTTGGCCCTACAGACTAGACATTTGCCATGCTCAGCGCCTAGCCCAAAACCTTCCTACTCAGGCTTATTATAGGCCTGCAGGAGTCTTTTCCAGCAATACAAATCTGATTTGTATACGCAAATACAGCATCAGAAACTTCATTTTGATATGGGGAGGGAGGATTTTTCCTTTTGATACGGGTTCCGCAGTTTCAGCACTTCGTGCTGCAGTCTGAGGAGGCAAGATTGGTCTACCGCGACACTGTATGCATTGCAAATATCCCTGGATGTCTGGAAGGTTTCAATTTGTGATGCTGTCTTACGATTCTGAAAAAATCTGTACTTATTGCATGAACAGCAAAAGCGGTCCAGTTTTTGCCACGGCGAGAGGGCATTTCTCACACCGTCTAAGCATCAGGAAGCCATCTAAAAGTCTGTGATGCTAGGCCATGCATCACGACAGACATCATGGGTCATGGAAAATACGCATGACAAACCTGGCACGTTTCCAGACCCAGACATTTTTGCACTTGATACACTGCTAGGTGCTCCGCCTACCGCAGTCGAAGATGTGGCAGAATATCTACTTCCGCCTGTGTTTTCCAGATGACTTGTTCCGCTGCTGCTGCTGGTGTCGAGTTGTAATTGCGCACTGGTCCTCATTTCCGAAGGTGCTCTCCTCGTCGGAGAAGCTGCTGCAGCTGCAGTATTGTGAGGAAAAATCACCCCTCCCCATATCGAAAACGCGCGCTTTTCAAAATTTGCGATGCTGATTTGTGGCCACAGGTCGAGTCTGTCTTGCAAGAGAGCAAAGCCAGACCTTCCGCCGCATTTCGCAGGCGATTTGTAGTGCTGCTGCGCCAATGGGGCAGACATCTGCCATGCTAAGTGACTACCTCAAGCCACCCCTGTCCAGGCTTTGTATCTACCTGCAGTGCTCTACTGCAAGACAAAGCTGATTTGTGTACGCAAATACAGCATCACGGACTTCCCCTTCGATATGGGGAGGGGGGATTTTTCATTTTGATATGCAGCTGCCGGTGTACTACTAGTGGCCCGGACCGGTGGACCGACTACCACCGACGTCATGCCGCCGGCGCCGTATCAAATGCAAAAATGTCTGGGTCTGGAAGAATACAGACCTGTGGTGCGCATTTCAGAACACAGAAAAATCTCCCATGCATAGGCAGCAAAAGCTGCCCACTTTCTGTCACCAAAATGGGGAATTTGTCATGCGGATTCGGCATTGCGGAACAAGCTTCTGGAAACCTGTGATGCTAGAGCTTCCATGCCAGACCTTCTGTGTCATGCAAAAACAGCATGACGCTTCCAGACCCAGACATTTTTACATTTGATACGCCGTCGCCCTGGAATAAATAGCCGGCTTGTTCCTCGTCGTTTCTCTTCTGGTACGCTGACGGGCCGCTGTTATCCCACAGAAAAAAGCCGACAGGTCACATTTGTAATGCAAAAATAAATACACAATAGAAATCTGTATTGCGTAGCCTAAACAGCATGCTATGAGGCCGCCCATGACAGATTTTTTTCTGTATTTATTTTTGCATTACAAATATGCCCTGCCAGCTTTTTTCTGTGGGATAGCTGTAGGCAGATGAAAAGTGGTCCTCCCGGTCGCGGGGGCCATCGTCCCCGTAGAAGTTGTCGTCCAGAAACGTGTATGAACTGCAAATATGTCTGAGTCTGGGAGATTGCGAGATTTGTCATGCTAGTCTGGCATGACTCTAAACTCTGTATTGCGTGCCCGCGCAGACGAGCTTTTCTTGTCTGTCATGCAAAAACGCAGTTTCTCATGCGGAGTACGCAACTCTGAACCACGGAAAAACTTGTCATGCTGGGCAGCGCATTCCAGTGCGCTCACTCTTCCCTTTCTTGCATCACATCGGAGGTCTTGCATCACAAGTTTCCAGACCCAGAAATGTATGAATTGCATAACGTGCTATTGTTGGCATCTTCTTGAGGGAAAAAATCTTGGCTCCTGTTGTTCAGTTTCTGCGCCGTGGCCTGCAGCATCTCCTCCAGCTCAGGCGTTATGATGTTCTCAAATGTTACATTCTCAACTGTTACATGAATTTGTAATGCAAGACTGGCGAAAGTGAAAGGAGGAAGATTGTGCCTCTTGCATATACAAGTTTGGCGTAGATTTAGATGCTGTCTAGCTCTCCCGATTTTTGTCATGCGAAGCAGCTCGATCATCTGCCGGCTTAAGGTACTTTCATGTAACTAACAGTTGAGAATGTACTTAACGTTTGAGAACGCCATAGCCGTTTCCGTGTTGTTTCGGATCGCCGCCTGGATTTCGTCCAGCTGCGCCCGCCCTCCTTCGGTTGCCGTATTCTGTGCAACTACAGTATCGCGCTCGTAGTATTATAAATCGCAGTCATGCATTGCAAATCTGCATCACAAGGTAAAACAGCATGACAAATTGCAGATGATCTCATGCTGAGCAAATCCAAATTTGTAGTGCCATGTATTATATGCGATTTGATATACTAGTACGATACTTCTTCTTTTGCAATGGTTATGCCGCCAGTTGCGACAACAAAGCCCGGTGCCCAAACAGCCCTGCTGTGTTGTCTGGCTTTCCCTCCCCGCCCGCTGCACGAGGCTGCTCGATGTGCCCCCGTCCTCCTAGAGACGCCGGCGCCTCCTCCTGCCGTGGGCGCGGCTGAATCTTTATGCCTGGCGTTGCGTGTGGTTGCAGTAGCGAAAGGGCCCGCAGAAACAGCGGCTGCAGGTGCTTGTTCTGCAAAGCTGCGCCCACAAAGTGCCGCACGGATATGGCATGCTCAGCTGGATGAACAATCTCAACTGAAACTACGAATGCAACTGCAAGTCGTAAATTTGTCTTGCATAAAAGGGCAACAACAGAGCCAGAGTCTCGTCTGCTTGCAGCTCCAGGTCTTTTACATGACAAATTTTGTACGGATTATAAATCAAAATCATGCCAATGGTGGGCTCGTGTGTAAAGAAATCAAACAAGATTTTTCATGCTAGACTCTATGTCAGCCACACAGGTCATTTGCATTTTATTTGCATTCGAAAAACAAAAAAAAAGTCTCCATCTGAAAACTTTCCCTCTGAGCAGGCCATAATGTAGGACCGCGCCTTCTTATGCTGTGCAAAAGTATCGCACTCGTTTAAATGCAAGCCTTGCATTACAAATCTTGTTCCCAAGGCAAATCTGCATTACAAATTTTATTTCTCATGCTGATGAACTTTGTAATGCATTTATACGAGTACGATACTTTTGCAGTTCATACTTCTGTTTCCAATACGACGCCATGGATGGGGAGGCTGTACTATGAACTGCAAAAGTATCGCACTCGTATATTTGCATTACAAACTTCCTCAGCATGAGAAATAAAATTTGTAATGCGGATTTACCTTAGCGTAATGCATGATTGCCATACGAGTACGATACTTTTGCACGGGATATGTACTGCCGCCCGACGAAACAACTACCGGCGGCGCGTGGTCGTCGTGCTGGGTCGACTATCCTGTGCAAAAGTATCGCACTCGTATTGCGATCATGCATTACAAATCTTTTTCTTAAGGTCAATCCACATTACAAATTTTTTTTCATGCTGAGGAAATTTGTAATGCATTTATACGAGTACGATACTTTTGCAATTCATAGGGTCGACGTTCCATTTGCTTTTTTTGGAGAAGCTAGTCCTGCCGGAACGACGTTGTCTTTTATTTGTTGGACAGGAGCGGCAACATTTTGTCTTTTTACTTCATCTTATCAAATGTAAAAATGTCTGGGTCTGGAAACTTGTGATGCTGGGTGGCGTATCATGATGAGGCCACAGGTGCTGGCTCAGCATGACAAGTTTCTGAGCTTCTAGGCGTTGCCTATTTTGCATGACAAAATGCGTTTCTGCATGACAGAAAAGTGGAGCTCTTTGGTAACGTGCATGACAGACTCAAGAGTCATGCCAGACAAGCATGACAAACATGCATTCTTCCAGACCCAGACATTTTTACATTTGATACATCTTGTTCCTGCGCGCCGAAGAAGGACGCAGAGCCTGAACTGCTTGCTCTTCGTGAAAATGCTTCTTTGCGAAGCTTGGTCTTGGTCCTCCCCTCCGCGTCATCATCTAGTTTTATTTCCGATTGCTGTAGTTCAACACCAGCATCAACCGAGTGATCACGACGACCATGTTATCAAAATGAAAAATCCCCCCTCCCCATATCAAAATGAAAATTTCTGACGCTGATTTGCGTACACCAATCCGACTTGTCTCGCAGTAAGGCACTGCGGCCAAATCCGCACCTAAGGCGGGAGCGCTCAGGTCTAGCTGTTCAGCATTGCAAACGGCTACCCTCTAGGATCAACAGCATGCCAAATCGCTTCCACAATTGGGCGGAATCCTCTGCAACTTGTCTTCTTGCAAGACAAACCTGCTTTGTGGTCACACATCAGCAACACAATAAATTTTCGAAAACATACCTTTTCAATATGGGGAGGGGGGATTTTTCCTCTCAATACATGTTGGAGGACGCGGCCAGGATGTTGTTGGACATCATGATCAACATCATCTACTCCCTCGTCCTCTTCATGATTCCTTTCATTTACATTTTCTTCCACCCCGGGATCCAGATCTCCTAGCTGGGCTCGGCGTTTCGTCTTCGCTGAGACCGCCCGCGCCTGGACGCCCAGACCGTCGAGAAAGCTGGCTCCTTTGGAATTGGAAGATGATCTGTGGTCCTCGAAACGTCGGTGGTCGCGGTCGCCATGGTAAAAATCGCGACGCTCATGAGGAAAAAAAATTGATCCCATATCGCCTTCGCGGGGGGTTGCGGTTGAGGAGGTGGACCCGCCACTGAAAATATGCAATGTAAAAGCATCGATCGTACTAGTGGTTTTCGATAAATATGTTGACAAGTTGTACAAAAAATTTTTTTCGGAATCCAAACTGAAATTTGTCATGCTCATGCGCAATCTTCAGACCTACGAGATGTATTTGTCATCTCCATTTGTCATACCAGTAGACAAGCACAAATTATTTCGATGCGGTGGATACAAAAACTGGTCCTGCAACACCAACGCGGTCGAAGCGCAGGTACAGAAAACACCGGACGCGGTTATGCAGGTTTTTTCAGCTGGAACAAAGACTCAAAAAGTGGAACCATCAATGGAATGCATAAAGTTGTCCTGCATAGATACAAAGAGGTGCAGCTTTAGTTCGAGTTTCGTTTGCTCTGCATGACGTCGAATTTGAGTACCGATTTCAATGCGGGGGGGTCGGAGTGTCGCTAGTTTGTTTATGCTAGACCCGCTTACAGGTACGTCACCTAGTACATTTTGCATCGCAAATCATTCTACCCCTTGAAGAGATGACTGTTCCATCTTCGCAGGCCATAACGGTCGCGCAGGTGGAACAGGATGAGGATGAAGGGCTCGGCCCAGCGAGACCCGGTGGTCGTCCCCGACGTGGTGGAAAGGTATATCAAATTAGAAAAGTCCTCAGCTGTATTTTTCCTCATAGGGCCAAAAAAAAAAAAATTTGCGCGGGTTTTTATGTATCAGAACCAGGCCCACCCTTCAGGAGGTTCTCCGGGATAGGGTACAGCCTCCATCTATCAGGCTGCATTGCGATGGTGTTTGGGATACGAAAAGCAGACCAATTGAAGCCAATCACGGCGGCAGTGCAAAAAGAAAAACAGCACACCGTCGCGCTTGAGCAAAAAGTGACCCCGTGTGGCCACCGTAGCATCGGTAATTGAATGCAAAAAAAGCTTCTCCCACTGCTACCGTATTTGTGCTCACTCTCCTTCCTGACCCTAGGAAAAGCTATGATTTATAGCATCAAAGTGAGCTGCTTTTTGAGAGAGTTCTGATCCAGAGCTCCGTCGTGGAAGTCATTTGTACTCATAGCAAAAAAAAATGAGTACTCATAGCAAGGTTTCGGACGTCAAAATGCCAAGGATTTTGATCAAAAAAGCAGCTTTTTTTTGCAAAAAAAGCATCTTTTTTGCCTTCTCCGCATTACAGCCTCGACGGTCCGAGTCACAATTCTGGCCAACTGAGGCACTTCTTGGCCATGCTTTTCAGCGCCATACCGTCGCGATGAGTCCTCTTTTTCAAAGCAATCCCATCACTCACAAATAAGCAGCAGGCGCATAATTTCCGAACTTGCCGTGAATTGCTTTCCGCTTGGGCGATGCTACACGCCTTGAGTTCTGATCTACAAATATGCTTGAAATTTATTTTTTTTTGCCCTATGAGGAAAAATACAGCTGAGGATGTTTCTCATGTGATAAGGTAATATCGGCATTTATTTCTCGGCACAGACTACAACAGTTATGTTGCTGTTGGTGTTTCTTACTCTTCCGCTTGCTGCATTTGAACTTGTTGATGTTCTTGCGAGGGCAATTTGTTCGTGAAAACGACGCGCCTCCAGCCGGTCGGTTATTTGCGGCAGCTTTTGAAGATTCTGTAGTGGAAGATGTTTGTGGTTTTCTTGCGCGGAAGACGTAGTTATTCCTGTTCAATAAGTTGTTTTCAGACGAGTCAAAATCAATTTTTCCCGCCGTTGACTCCTCCTCAACATTCTGCTGCTCCCAGAAGTTGTAGTCCACAGACGACCCCGCGCGACTGCTGGGTCCTCCTCGTTTCAATATTTGTCCCGCAGCAAATCGAACCGGAGGACCAACACGGGCCGCACAGGTGCAGCAGGATAAAAAAAGCTCCTCCTGGGGAGCTTGTTGCTCTGGCTCGACGAGGGCCACATCTTCACCGTTTACTTCTTCTTCTGGTCGTTCACCTCGTCGGGGTGCAGCAGGTTGTTGTTCAACATCTACTACATCTTTGGCAGGGGTAGATGAACCGGATGAACCGGATGAATCCACCATCTTGTTCGTGGTAAAACTCTTTTGCCCGAGATCTTTGTGGTAGTCATTCTTGTCGCCGCGGGGTGGTAGAAGCCGCTCTTCGACGTCATCCTCCTCCCGCGGAATCGGGGCGGGAACAAGGGCGTCGGTTTTTACATCAACGTCTCCTAGCTTCTCTTGGGATGATGATGATGAAGATGAACCCGATGGTCGTCCCCGACCTGATGGAAAGGTAATATCGGCATTTATTTCTTGGCACAGACTACAACAGTTATGTTGCTGTTGGTGTTTCTTCTTCTTGTTCTTCTGCTTGCTGCACTTGTTGATGTTATTCTTGCGACGGCAATAATTTGTTCGTGAAAATGACCACGCGCCTCCAGCCGGTCGGTTATTTGATGCATCAACGTCTCCTAGCTGCTCTTGGGATGATGAAGATGAGCCACCACGTCCTCGCGCCATCATCCTTGTACGAGACAAGATGAGGCTGGTACTGGTACTGGTGTTCGTGTTGGTGCTGCCCCTGCTCCCGGTCCTCGTCCTCCCGTGGTTTTCGTGATCTACTTCTACCACAACTGATGTTTCTGTTGTGTTGTAAGAAGCACTTCTACTGCAGCAGCTCCGGTGTGCCTGTGGTTGTTCCCGTGACGATCTTCTATGTCGTGGGACGACTGCCATGTTGATCTTCACGAAGTACAGGAGTGCCCCCGGCCCCGCGGGGTGGTCGCTCTTACAACTGGGCCAACACCTCCTCGCCGAACTGTTCGGATATTCAACTTGACCTGGTTGTTCTGGAGAAAAAAACTACTGAGTCGCGTCGTGTAGTCAGTCAGCTAGCTTGACCTCGTTGTCCGAGCTCCTTCTACTTTTTCAGATTTCATGTCACTTCTATCCTTTTCCTTGGTTTTGAGGTCAAGCCCTCGCTAGTCAAGGGTGTCACTTTTTACTTACTGCTGCAGCTTCAAAAAAATTACTCCGGATCTTTGTCCATCGTGATCTTGGTTCGGCTGCTCGTCCCGCGAGAAAGAACTTTGCTTCCCGGGGAGTTTTATGCATTGCAAATATGTCTGGGCCTGGAACAGTTGGAGTTTGTCGTGCAGGTTCTATATGGTCCAGAAATTCAAATTCTTCATTGCGGGGCACAGCATCACAACTGGTTCTGCAAAAGAAATCCCCTCCCAGGGAGGCCAAAAGTGGACAGGCACAGATTTATTTGCTACTCGTGCATTACAGATTTTTGAAAAACCTGTAACTGACAGGGAGCGTCACAAGTTCCAATCGTTCCAAAGGCCCCAGACCTATTTGCACTGGATACGTTTTGTCACTTCGTCGTCGAAAAATTCCCGTTTATTTCTTCTGAAAACGAAAAGGTTGCTGCTGCAACGAACGTGACTACACAACGCTTGTGGAAGAAGCCATCTTGTCTTTTTTGGATAAAATACGCTTACTTAGTGTCTTGGTCTTGCCAAGGTCAAAATCAAATGAAAACATAAACAAAGAGAAAATACATAGATAGAGAAGTATGTAAAGTCGAATGAATAAAGAGTCGTGAAGAAGTGAGTGCCTCTACATCGTGGTCGCCAATGGGTGGTATTTTTCCAATAGGCGTGGGCCTGTAGGCGTTAATTCGGGGTGGGTGGGTTGGTCGGTTGGTTGGTTATGCAAATTTCCCGTGGAACCAAACCCGCTGCGCTGTATCTTGTGTTTTTCTGAGATTCATCTAACTACTATCACCGTTGAAGCTGCCTACCTACCCACCTACCGGCTCTCTCTACGATCGTACTACCGTGATCGCGCCGACCCAACTACCTACCTACCCCTTTCCACCCAGAGGAGATCGGTGACCACGCCTACCGACCCACCCACCCACCTGCCGGGTGGGTGGGTGGGCCGAGCTTGCGTTGCCTATTGGCCACGCCTACCGACCTACCCACCCACCTGCCTGGTGCGGGGGGCAAGGGTGCGCGGCCTATGCATTCATTGGCCACACCTACCGGCCTACCCAACCACTTGCCTGGTGGGCGGGTGGGGTGAGCGTGCGTTGTCTATTGGCCACGCCCAACGACCTACCCACCCCTCTGCCTGGTGGGGAGGGTGGGGCGCGCGTGCGTTGCCTATTGGCCACGCCTACCGACCTACCCACCCACCTGCCGGGTGGGGGGGGGGCAGGCGTGTGCTGCCTATTGGCCACGCCTACCGACCTACCCACCCACCTGCCGGGTGGGGGGGGGGGCAGGCGTGTGCTGCCTATTGGCCACGCCTACCGACCTACCCACCCACCTGCCTGGTGGGGGGGTGGGGCGAGCGTGCGAGCGTTGCTCAGTGGCCAGGCCTACCGACCTACCCACCCGCCCACCTGCCTGGTGGGGGGGTGGGGCGAGCGTGCCTTGCCTATTGGCCACGCCTACCGACCTACCCACACACCTGTCTGGTGGGGGGGGGCAAGCCTGCGCGGCCTATTGACCACGCCTACCGACCTACCCACCCACCTGCCTGGTGGGGGGGTGGGGCGAGCGTGCGTTGTCTATTGGCCACGCCTACCGACCTACCCACCCCCCTGCCTGCCTGGTGGGAGGGGTGGGGCGCGCGTGCGTTGCCTATTGGCCACGCCCACCGACCTACCCAACCACCTGCCGGGTTGGGGGGGGGCAGGCGTGTGCTGCCTATTGGCCACGCCTACCGACCTACCCACCCACCTGCCTGGTGGGGGGGTGGGGCGAGCGTGCGTTGCCTAGTGGCCAGGCCTACCGACCTACCCACCCACCTGCCTGGTGGGGGGGTGGGGCGAGTGTGCCTTGCCTATTGGCCACGCCTACCGACCTCCCGGCCCACCTACCTTGGCACGGGTGAGCATGCGCTGCCTGCTGGCCACGCCTACCGACCTACCGACCCACCTGCCTTGGCACGGGTGAGCAAGCATGCGCTGCCTGCTGACCACACATGCCGACCCACCCACCCACCTTCCCTGGCAGGGGTGAGGGCGCGCCCTAAAGGTTCAACGCTTCGACCAGACACAGACATACTTGCACCCAATGCGATCCCAGGCACTTAAGTTTGTTCTTGGTTCTCAAATTGATTCTGATCCTCAGTGACTTTGTTGTGAGTGGCACAATCACAACGAGAAAAGAAAAACAAATCCTCTGCCTCAGGGTCAGGCCTTCATTGGTGCGCTGGCTTGGTTCGTTTCATTCTCACAAGATGAAGCCGAGCTCCTTCGGCGGGAGGAAGAAAAATGTCGCAGCTCGTTCTCTCTGGCCCTGGCCTGCGCACGCAGTGCGCTTTGTGGCGAGGGTGGAGAAGCGCCGCGCATAGACGTATCGCCTACCTCAGTGTATGTAGTTCACTCTATCGCAACTAAAACCCCGACCACTTGCGAGGGGAAATCTAAAAGCTGCCATAGCAGTGGGGTTCTAGACTTCAAGTGGCGCCCCGCGGATGCGGTCGGCGTTGTGGCCGTGCCGCGCCGATGGGCCCCGGGCAACTAAAAGCGCCACAGGCTGCTAGATCAAAGACCGCCCTTTACGGGCGGGGCGCTTTTCATCAGGATGGGCATCATTTCACCCATTTCGGTGCCCGCGATAGCAAACCGTTTACGCGGGAGCCTTTGCGGGCCACCACACACGGGCCAGGCGTCGCCGGCCTGCAGCCAAGACTGTCTCTGAGCAGTTGTAGTTCTTCATCACTTCACTCTAACTGGGCGCTGCCCCAGCTCCCGCATTTTCGTTGTCACACGCATCAAGAAGTAGGTGGGTGGGAAGGTAGGTGTAGACGCGCCTCCGTTGCGCCCCGCAAGTGAAAATCGCCCACACCTGGAGGACACGCGGACGCATCATTGTCCAATGACGACCAACCAACCCACCTACCCACTGCTCAGCCACGAAGGAGGGCGTGATCTTTTTTGTTTCGGTTGATTATGAATGGACGAGAGGAGCGTCAGTATCACGAGGTAGGTAGGTAGGGAGGTAGGTGGGTAGCGTGCATCTCATTCCCGATATCAAAGCACAACTTTCTCCAGCTTCGATTGTGGGAAGCAGAACGTCGTCGACAGACTCACGTACATCAGGATAAGCGAAATAGCGACACCGCGACGCCGAATATGTCTCCGCCACAATACGTCCACCACCAAACGCAAACCAGACGCACGTCGACCTCACCACGCACTGCGACTCCGGAAGAATGTTTTTCTATAACCCGCGACGGCCCGCCGTCTTCAGCATTTGCATAACCAACCAACCGACCAACCAACCCACCCCGAATTAACGCCTACAGGCACACGCCTACTCTATTTTTCAATCAATGACCATATCGATATCCAGGAGGAAAACGAAAAGCGTGCGGCTACTTGTCGTTGGTTGCACATGGAGGAAGACACTAATGGTCACAAGTGTCCTCGTTCGTCTTCGTAGTAAATAAAGGACTTTTGTTCAAACCGAAAATATTACGGTAATGCAACAACCACAACTGCAACTGCAGCTGAGCCGGTTCTTTGCGTACAACTCCAGCTATTTGTAGACTGCTCTAGTTTGTAGTCTGCTTTAGAATCTAGCCTGTAGTCGACCTTCTTCCTCGCTGGTGGTTGAGGTTCTTCCTACATGATTGCAATTCCAATTTGTTTCATGATCGTAAATTCTGATGATGTAAATCTATTCGAGGTAGTCCCCTTAGATTATCCTCTTCCGTCCTCTAAGTCTCATGATTGCTTGGATTGGTAGTCTTTCGCTGTTGTTGTTTGCTTGAAAGGAGAGTGCTGAAGATGTATTGCTGCTGCTTGTTGTTTTCGCTGATCCTGTTGTTGCGCCTGTGGTGATGTCTCGCCATAGATTTCGATCAAGACAATCTTTTACTGTTGCTCGTTTTCGATTGAGATCCGCGTTGATTTCTGCTATCCAGGTCTTCGTTGCTCCTTGCCCTTTTTTTGTCTTGGCGTTCGGCACGGTGGCTGACAACATCAGCCGCGCCCAACGTTTCGCCGGATACCTTACCACGTGGCCAAAGTATCGCAGTCTTCGCTCTCTAATTTTCTCAGAAAGCGCCCGGGCCTCCAGCCTGTTGTAGATGTCTCGCGTTTTGACGTGGTCGCGTTTTGTTACTCCGAGACAGTGGCGGAGCTTCTTTTTCCACCACGTGTCTAACAAGTTCTCGTCACTTTGTCGCAGACACCACGTCTCACATCCCCATGCGAGCACGGGGTAGACGAAGGCGCAGAGGATTTTAAATTTGAGCCGCGGCGTGAGTATTTTACTGCTGAAGACGTTGGAAAGCTCCCCGGTTTTCTTTTGTGCTAGCAGGATTCTCGTCTCGATGTCGCGCTTGTCGGTGCCGTCTTCCGAAATGATGGACCCGAGGTAGGCGAATTCCCGCACGCGCTCGATGCTGTTGCCGTCTACGTCGATTGCTTGCTGTTGCTGCTGTTCTGCGTTGAAGCTCATAAACTTGGTCTTCGTGAAGTTTACTTGCAAGCCAAACGCTGAGAATTTTGCACATAGGTTTTTTGTGACTGCCGTCAGTTTTTCTAGGCTTTGCGCAAAGAGTCCCAGGTCGTCGGCGTATAGCAGGTGGTCTAGTGCTACTGTTTGCAATTCTTCTGCTTTGTTTACGAGGCGGCCGCAGATGAATTCTACTCCTTCCCCTACGTCTATGCGCTCCATCACGTAGTTGATGCAGAGGTTGAAAATGATTGGCGATAACAAGCAGCCCTGTTTTGTTCCTGTCGTTGTTTTTGTTTTGCTGCTTTGCTCTCCGTCCCGCTTTACTGAAAACTGGTGGTCTTTGTATAGCGCCCAGAACCTGATCGTAAATTCTATTTATAGATTCATCAATTCGGTGCTCGGCTCTGCACTCTTTGCAGACCGATCTGGTTCTGGGCGCGCCCCTCCTCCTCTCCTCGAATAGTAGTACGATAACTGGACGACGAGACATGTAGGTACTTTTAGCAATGACAATTACGCATACCGACATGAAACGAAAACTGAGAGGCCCAGGATGGTGGAGATTACGCATCATCACCGAGAAATGAATTGATCAACTGGTGTTGGTACATCTTTAAGTTGAGTTCCTAATGGTAATTGATGGGCCCTCATCGTTGTAATCGCTCATCACTCATCGTCCGGGCCAGTGCAAAGAAGTTCAAGTAGTCGCGCGTCTTGATCGTCCTGTTGAAAATTGAAATTCGACTGGCAAGAACACACTCGAGGACAACAGCCGTCACCTGTATCATTGACGCTACACACGCTCAACTGCAAATCGCTATGTTTTGATTTATGTCCTCTTTGATGAAATTGAATTTTCATTGATTTTGATTTTGTAAAATGTAATTCTCGACGAGGCAGAAGCCGTTCGCTACAACTTTTCCGATTTGTCCTTTTTTCAACTAGCATGAACAGGCTGTTTTTCTGAAAGTCTTCTACACGGCTAGCAAATACAAGTGCAAGAAACACAATCACGCATGTTTCTGTAGCTCAGTTTCTGCCCACCTCTACTACAGTCCTTCCTTGGTGCGATCTTGTCAAAAGCAGTTTCCCTGCTGGTCTGCCACTGTTAGAAACAAAAACATAAACATAAACAACCCTTGTTCTAATCGTAATCTTCTATGTATAAAGATATAAATTTCCTTATCTATGCTTGTACTTCCTTAGAAAGTGACACACTTGCACTTCTTTGCCTTGACACAAATCAGACAGGAAGCAAAATGGGGAGTGAGACAAGCGTAAAATACTATCGATCCGCAGTCAGATGGGGCGAAACATCACCTAACTGCACCTTTGCGAGAATGCAATTTCACTCAGCTCGCGCGCGGAGGTGCCATGCTCTACGCGACGAGCGTAGAACTAAAATCACTCATCGCAAAGATTAGTAATGAAGAAAAATTTCGCGCCAGCTTCAACCCCGGCAGCACATTCTTGTGCTATTGGGCAGGACAGACGAGAGGGTTAGTGATGAAGACACAAATTCGCAGCAACCTTCTCCGACAACAAACATGACGCCAAGCAACGAGCCCAACACCACAACGCACGAGGCAGTGAACTGTCGCTGCCCGCTCACGGCAACTGTAATTTGGCGACAACCACAACAGGCACATGGAGCAGCAACCAACGTGTCCTGGTTTTCCTCATAGGCATTACGAGACGCAGTAGTGTTTTGGAGGAAGAGAGCCGAAAGCAAATAGGTATCCTGACAAACACTATTATAAATAATATAACGCACTACAGCTGCACTAATAATTCTGCATGTGGCCCGATAAAAACAAAAAAAAGATAATCGCGGCTACTTAGTCGTCACGGTCGACTCTGCTTGTAAAAGGCGGGCAGCTTCCTTTAGCCTGCCAGGCCTCTCGAGCACTTTCCTTTTGCCTGTCGACCTACGAAGCCCCTTGTCCGCCAGCTGGTCCGCTCAGTTGATGTGGCGCGGACTCGTAGTCCTCGGGGAACGAAGAAGTGGGGGGGGCGCCCTCTTCCTTTCCCATTTCATCGAACAGGCGCTTCGCCTGGTTCAAATAATATTGAAGCGACCCAAGCGTGTCCGCGAGTTTCCGCTTATCCTTCCATGAGCTCTCGGTCAGCTGTCGGAGATTTTCCATGTTTGTGTCGGATGTTCCTCCGAATACGATTGCGTTGTAGTCTTTGACGTCTTTCGCTAGCTGATTTTCCATTTCCTGGAATTTTCTTGATAGGGGTCCAAGGTCCCCGTCAGCATTCAACACCGCGACGCGAAGGGGTTTCAGTTGTTCTTCCCATTCCGTGTTTTTGGCCATAATCCTCGCCGTGACATCATTCGAATGCCGGGGGCGCGTTTGCGCTTCGCGGGGCTTTTGCTCTGCGACCGCCCCCACCCTTGGCCCCTCTGTGGCACGCGCGGCAGCGTGCGCGGTTGGCTGTGCTGTCTCTGTTGCGCGCGTGGCCGGCAGCATGGTCGTTGTATCGGGTACGTAGACCAATTTCCCAGCGACCCTTCTGCCCTATGATTGCAACGCAGAGAAAAGAAAATGGCGGCCGCATCTGAAACGAGTGCCGAACCGCCACCCTGCATCGTGGCGCGCTTCCTCGTCACACAATGGCTGGAACAGCTTCCACGGCTGCAATGCAGAGCCCCGGCTCCCCGTTCACTGGATACGCGTTTACCCCCTAACCCGACGACCTCCGCGACCGCCCCGCCTACGGTGCGCAGGCAGGGTCGCAGAGAATCGACCTGAAGATCACTCGCTGCTATGCGTGCTACGTGTGCTATGCGTACTATGCATACTATGCGAGGGTGGGGGAGGTAGGATAAAATGAGGGAGGCGGCCCCCGACCTGCCTGGCCCCCGCCTCCGGGCCAGGTGGGTGCAGGAAGCGCGCGCCCCTGCGCCAGCAACCACGCCGCAGAGGGCCCCACCGCCTCGGCGCTCCGCAGCTAGGGCCGGTCGGTGTGGCTCGGGTTGGCGCCCTGGCTCGTTGCTTGGATGGGCCGCAAGGCACGGACCGGCCGCTGCGCTGTTTGCGCCCAGATTTCTCATTATTAATAACTCCGTCGGGGCTCCGCCCTGCCGACCGTGCCCGGCGCGTGGCCGGGTGCTTGCTACCAAGCAAGCCGGCGCCGCGCGAGCGACCGAATGAGAGAAACAAAGAAGGAAACAAACAACGCAAAAAAAGGCGGCGCGGGCGGCCAATGCATGGCTTGGGCCTGCGCGCCGCGCGCCCGCCGCAGGCTCTTGCAGCGACGTGACGCTGGCGCCCGCGGCTTAGGTCTTTTCGGCCGCGGACCCCGTACCAGGGCCGCCAATTCCTCTCCCACAATGGACTGCGCCAAACTGGCCCCAGGTATGCATGCACAGGCACCTTAGGCAGCCGCGCACCCCAAAGGGGCGGGCGCGCTTTCTCACTTTTGCGCACGGATCTGGCCTTTGTTCATTTCTTTTCCGTAAAGCGCCAGGGGGGTGCAGAGCAACAAAACCACGAAGGCCCACACGGCGCGGCATATGCCAATTGGCCCTTCGTCTCGCTGACCCGCGTATCCAAACGCCCCTGAATGTTTCGCCGCTCGTGCTTGGCGTTCTCCCAGTAATTGTCTGTCGTTACCAAGGTGAAAAGCTCACCCAAGAAGGCGGCTGGCCTCATCTACTTTCGGGTGCCGGTGGCACGCGATTCGCCTGCAAACCTTCCGCCGACCCCACGCTCGCGTGAGTGGCGACATCACACCCGAGCCACACGGCCGCCCATGCATGTCATAAACATGTATGCCGAAAAAACGAAAGGCCAAGGCCCCGCTCGCACGCTGCCCCTCCGCCTGGCCAGGGGCCATTGCCGGGCGCGCGGGGCACTGCGGCTCTGGGCCTTGGACCCGCCGCCGAGCCCTATTCTTGACGCACCATGGCCCGCGCGATCGCGACGGCCGACAACTTCATTCTCCGCGCCCCGCCACTGGCTCTTTGTTTTTATTTTTGGCGGTGCCGCTGTCGCCTCTCTCTCTGTCTCTGTGTGCTATAGGTAGCGGGCCGGCCCAGGCAGGGAGCGAGGCCCCGCCGCCGCGGCTGTGGGTACATACGGGGCCAGAACATCAGCAGGGCTAAAGAAATCAACCAGGCACAACGAGAGAAACGCCGCGGCAAATTCTGTGGGGCGCCCTTTTCAGCAATTCTCACGCAGGCGAACCCAGCCGGACGAACCAGCCCCGCGGGGCCGGGGGTGCCCCAGAGGAAAACAACACACGCGCGCGCGTCTAGGTGGGCGAGATACTGTCTTGACATTGTCAAGCCTCCTGCGACTAAATGTCTGCTTGACAGCTAAGCCCGAAAACATCTCGCGAGGCGGGGCGCCACCCGTTTTAGCGGTGACCGCCCAAAAAAACGCTGGCCCAGCGGTGACCACCCGTTGTAGCGATGACCCCAGAGGAAAGCAAAAACAAAAAGTGCGCGCCGCTACAAATAATTATGGCAAAGAGGCGCCCCACGCAATATTTGTGCGCCTGCGCCTCAAGCAATGCAAAAACCTAGTGGAGCAACCGGGGACGCAGGCTAACGTCGAACGGCTAGCCCGCGCAACGGGTCTCCATTCGCTCGGCAATCACGAAGAAGATTCCGAACCGGGCCTCGTCCTGCCCCAAACTGCGATCGCTGTTCTCGATCTTTGAGACTGGCTGGCCTTTCGTCTAGTGCAGGGCGACTAAAAGGTGTAGCCCTGGACACGTCATGGGGCTTTCATATGTAGGAAACGTCAAAGCCCCGACCCGAAGCGCCCGGGCGTAGACCTCTAGCCCCAAGACCCATCACGCCATCAATTTGCCTGGAATTCTCCAGACCTAAGCCCTCGCGACCCATGCTTCGCAAATTCCCATGCACTGGCAAAATCCGCCATCACCTCTAGTATGCGGCCTGAAAGAACCGCATTCGCAAAGCTGTTAAGAACCGCACTCGCAAAGCATGCGGCCCGATAGTTGTTAAAGGCCGACTTCTAACTACTCTCTGGCCCTAAAAATCAGTATAGTCAGCCTATCGAGGACCTCTGCCTTGCTCATATTGTTTTTGTTACTATCATTTTGCACGCCCACGCATAAGCAGAGGCTCCGGCCTGACATTCTCCATCTCGACTCCCCCTTTTATATATTCCTCTCTCCCGTATATCTATACTTCTTTCCTGCCCCACAGGATCCGCCGCGGGATCCCCGTTTGCAAAGCCTATGGCAGGCGCCACCCCCACACCCACGCAGGGGGACGCAAGAAACACGCCATGGCGCAACATCCTGCCTGCGCAGGAATAGGAGCCTGCCTCAGACGGAGAAGCTTGGCCATCACAAGTAACCTTTTCACCTTTTATAAGAGAACGGCTGGCAAATGCCTTGCCCAACGCTGTGGCATGGCTCTGGATTCTCCGTCCTTGCGCCCCGTCTGACGTCCGACGCCTGGCCTTTGCGACTTGATCCATTGCCGCTTGCGAAAAGCGTGCAGCATTAGTCCGGGCTGTGTCGCGCATTCCTCCTTTTTGCTCGCTTTTGGCAAAATAAAACTGCATCTTCGCAGCTGAGTTCGCAGCCACCGGGCTTAATCAGCCACATGAGCGGGAAAGCATGGCCCTAGGCTTATTCGCTTCTTCCGCGGCCGGTCGGATGTCCGCGGCTCGGAATCGGATGCAAAAAAAACATAAAAAAACGGGACCGATTTGCGCGCCAAACAAAAAAAAAGGCTCCTTGCTCGGCCCGAGGATCCAGGCGGCCGCACTCGACCTCTCCTGGGAGAGTGGGTGGCCATGGTCTCTTGTCTTATTTGCCACTGGTGATTTGGCGGAGTTCTCAACATCCGGCCGCAGACCGGATACGAAGAGAACTCAACAGCGCAGATGCAGTTTAATTTCGTTTCTCGACTCATACCACTTTTTTTCCCTGCCCTCGTCCGGATTGCCAGTCGCAGGACTCTCGGTGGTCTCGCCAGCCTTCCTTTCCCCCATGAACGAGCTCGCTGCGCTGTCTTCGTTCGCCGGCGCCGTGGCATAAAATTGAAAACGATGTCCACTCTCTAGTAAACACTTTACAACCGCACTATTTCTAGTTGCCCGGCGTGGCTTTTTCGCTTTCACGTTTAAGCGGAAAGCGACGGAGAACAAGTGAGTTCGCAAATTCACTAAGGAGCACAGGGTAGCCGTAGTTTTCCGCACGACCAGACTGATGCGTCGTATGTATGTGATGCGTGTAAACATGCTGATCCTGATGCTGCCCATCTGGCGTACTTAGATACACACTCACGTCACCCTCTTCACGCGAAGTAGATGTTGTTGAAAACAAAAATACACTATATCAACATCATGCTCTGCCTCTGGCTTTTATATACATTAAATATACACCACACAGCTTCGCTGTCTAAGTAGCTCGCCCATGGCTAACTGCGGGCTACAGCCAACTACAACAGGTGTGCGCCACGAGGACGAGCACTTCTGCTGTGCTGATCTGTAATTTGAAAGCGAAGCACCCAGAAAAGCTTCCGGATAAAAATGGTGCGAACCACGCCCCCGCACGTCACTTCCCCACCTTGGGGAAGAGCTTCCCCTCAAGTGGTGACGTACTTCTCCAGTGCTTGGGAAATGGGGAAGCCAGGCCCCACTTAATGGGGATTCCAGGCCCCACTTCACCACCACCGGCTGCACGCAATGCCCTGCCGCCCGGAGCTGCGCTCCGCGGGCCTACCGCCCATCTAAGTGGCCACCATGCATCTGGCGGCAGTGTGGCCTAGGAGGGTGGACATAGCATAGCATATAGCATAGCATACCCTCAGGATTCAGCGCACTTCTGATGGTGCGCGCAGAAAAGCAGAGCGCGTGAACGCACTTCTAGTGGTGACATGAAACGACACACGGGGCGCGGACGCGGAGTATTATTTAAGTACTAACGAAACACAGCACTGAAAACGCACCGGGGGCACGACAGCCATGGGGGGTCCAAAAGGCGCAAAGGAGACAAGAGAAGAAAGAGAAGAGCCAAGGCAAGCAGGCAGGGAAGGAAAGGGTAGAGAGGCTGCAACGCGGAAAGCGGGGCATCTATAGTCGAGGCGAGCCGGCGAGCCGGCGCGACGCTCGGCGAACCCTAAGCCCTAGGCCCTAAGACTAAAACACCAAGTCCCTCGCCGGCTCTGCCTCACCTCCGGCTCCGCCCGTTGCGGTGATGATGTGGGGGGAGGCGGGGAGGTGATGCAGGGGCTGTGGGATGGTGATCCGGGTCGGGTGGTGATGCGCGGGGGAGCGAATGACCCAAAGGAGTGGGAAATTGAGTCACACTCCTTCTACCAAAACTTCTCATACCAGGAGAAGTTCCAGGAGCAGAGGAGGTCAGCAAACGAAATGGTCGATGTCTTGGGCGACCAGCTGGGAATGCACATGCACGTAGTTGTACGTAAGTACTAGGTAGTGTTACTTAGTTTCTTGGCACGGCAGCAAGACAATATTATTTTCCTCAATTGTTTGTGTAACTGCACATCCCTGAAC
Organism: Amoebophrya sp. A120; assembly: GCA_905178155.1. Taxonomy (NCBI): domain Eukaryota; class Dinophyceae; order Syndiniales; family Amoebophryaceae; genus Amoebophrya; species Amoebophrya sp. A120. The sequence goes on from CAJINV010000005.1 coordinate 6,231,917, forward strand.
CTGATCAGAACGGAAGGTTCCCGAAGAAAATGCAAGAGAGCTGCCCGACGAGAAGAACACGAAGTAGGTGTAAAGCGGAGGTGGACAAGCAGAATTTTCCTTCGGATAAGTTGGTGGTCCTTGCTCGGATGATCGCAGGGAAAGCTTACCACCGAATTGCAAGTTATACCCTATCACTCTTTCTACCCAATCAGATGCCCTCTTTCTACTACGTGTAAGTGTATGTCAGGTGCACATATTAGAGCATCATGCCTCCAAATCAATATAACACATGATGACTAGCTCGAGCGGGCCTCGGCGCTACTCCCTCCTCCGACGCGCGGCAGGAATAGCCTGCCCTGATACCCTAGTGGTAACGTCGTTGACTGAGGCTAGGTTTTTTCGTCATTCAAGTGTGGAAAGACCCTCACTGGATTAAGATCATCCTCGCTAGAAAAAATAAAGCAAGCTATTAACAGTATCCTAAAAACGCAATCACCCTGACCACCCTAACGACGTGCAGGACGAACTTGCTCGGGCGGGTTGAGAAAAGGAAACAGCAGTGGCGCGGCCTGGCGGACAGCCAAAAATGACCATCAGAAGAAATGTTTGTCCCTCTCCCTGAGCAATTCAATGCGGCGATCTGGGCCCCGTAGTCCAATTGCTTAAACTGGTTCCCAATGGTGACGTAGAAGAAAATCCTTAGAGGTTCCTCGTGTTTCTCTTACGACATGGTGACATTAGCGTTACTTTTGAAGTCCACCAGGAAACACGCACAATTTTTCCTGCTTCGATCTAAAGAAGCATGCGTCTCCTGGACGTCTGACTCCGATCGCAACCTATAAATATGCTTCATGTTTTTTAGGTGATTAAAAAACATCTCGCGACCAGCTGCAATTTCTGCTCGAAAGATGTTTTTGCGGGTGCAAACTTGCAACATTGATGTGCTTTCCCCTGGGATAGACCACCTAGTTTCGATTTTTTTTCGTGCAGAGCCTCCAACAACATGGATGACGACCCGAGGTGCGGAGACAGCTGCTTGAGCAGCAGCAAGCTACACGCTCTTGAGGAGAATGGTATGAAGATACTAATACGTCGTCGGATGCAATCTTAAGATGTTGATGCTGTGCCCAAAGAAGGCCAATAACTATACATAATACAAAGCATGTGCATTACCAGCATTCGCATCGCCGTCTTGAGCCTGGTTTGTCCCATTCGGAGTTTCTTTCTCCGCAACACCCGCGGTGCCCTCGACCTTTTACTATGCTACAGAAAAAGAGCATGGCGTCTAACAATGACCAGTCAGAACAGGAAAAAAAATTGTGGCTACGTCTACCTGTTTTAGTTTTTCACCTGCTCCAACATCATTTCTCACTTCCGCATCTAAATTCTTGATGTTGTGATGATGATGTAAGGAGGCCAAGTTCGTATTATGTTCCGCACCATGCCTCTTTTCGGAGCATACCGAAGGAAATTTCTCTTCCGCTGGCACTGTGTTCTCCGCTTGCTTCTGTTCCACGACAGCGTCTTCTTTTTCCACCTGAAGTTGTGGCTCGGGAGGACTTTTTTTTTGCGTCATGAAGATGAATATTCACAGTTCTATTGCGTAAACGTTCCGAGACGGGCGGCCGTTTCTCCTTGCCCTGCAACGATGATCACAGAGCCGAGGCCGACTCGGGAAGATCAGAAACGAATACTAAAAGTCAAACGGGGCACCCGAACACATACCAATTTGGTTTTTTCTGGCGCTAGGGAGCGTGACAAGCATCCAACCATCTACTGAATTTACATGTCAGACGTATGAAAGTAAGATGAACAAAATACTTTCAAAGTGTTCTATACCAGTTTCTCCTTCTCCTTTTCTTGGACAAAGGTCGTCGACGGACTCGCCGGCGGGGCGGGGACGACCGCGTCCTTTGCTCCCTCTTCGTCCTTGACGCCCTCGTTCACCGGGTGTGAAATGAAACTATGTTGTCTGGGTCTGGAGCATGCGAGATTTTCGTCAGTCCTCATGCTTTGCTGAGTGACGGGAGTCAACAATCTGTCATGCAAGCTAAGAACGCGTAGGCGTACGCGGGCCACCTGTTTGTCATGTTGCGCAGATATTGAATACTTACTGTCGTGCAGCTCACGCAAGATGAACACGCAGTTGCTCAAAAACTTGTTATGCGCTGATCCCAAGGGGAGGCTTCTGCAGGTTTCTTCTACTTTTTCTTTTGCTTCTCATCAGAAGTACACCGGTATCAAAACCTCTTCGTTCCAGAGCGACACTACAGATTTGCATTGCATACCGGCGTCGTGGCGTCGCCTTGTTTTTCCGCCACCACCTGCTCCGGTTTCTTCTCGTCAACATCGGTAGAGGAAGGAATGGGGTCTCCAGCAGGGGAAGGGGCCGCAGCTCCACCTTCCGGCTTGGCCGCATCCAGTTTCTTCTCCACGAAAGCAGACGTGGAAGCAGCAGTAGTTTCCGCACCGTTGCCGTCCGCCTGCGGAAGGTCCTCTGTTGCCGAATTCTTCTTTTTGTTTTTCCGAGCCGCAGCGCGCCGCTTCCTCCGGTTGGCCCGTTTGTTACTCCCGTCGGCATATCGAATGCAAAAGCATCGTACTAGAACTAGTTGTATTACATCAGCTCAGCATGACAAATTAAATTTCTTATGCTGTTTCACCTTCGGAAAGAGATTTGTCATGCATAACAGCAATTACTAGGAATAGATACGAGACTTTTGCAGTTCATACGGCAGCACGACCAGGCGAGGACTTCTTGGACGAACGGCCGCGACGAGAAGGTCCATCTTCGCCGGGAATTGGCAAATATCCTGTGTAAAAACGCCCCCACCTGAGAGTTGTCATGCAGATACGCAATGATAAAAACATTTGTGACCCGCATCAAACTGATACGCATTTGCGGTCGTGTTTTGGAATTTGTAATGGTGCTGTAAATAGGGTATGCAAACGCTTCTGTCATGCGGCTGTCCTTCTCCTTGCCAATGCCAACCTCCCTGCATTATAAACACAGGGGGGAACTTGTGGTTGTGATGCGTGGTTTCCAAGACTTCTGGATTTGTGTTGCAGAGCTCCCAACATCTTGACGTATCATGGGGTGTGGACGTTTTTACTCAGGATAGCAAACCGGCTTGACGCATCTTCGCACGCTCGTAGGCCAGGGCCTCTGGATATGGATCGCAAATATGTCTGCTGGGGCTGGGTAAAGTTAAAGGCACGGGATTTGCGTTATTTGCCATGACAAAAGAAAACGGGTCCATCGCATATATGCATCACAAATCATTGTTGTCCTTCACATCTCGCATCACAAATCCAGACCCCGACATGCTTGTAATGCATACCGGATCCGGTTCGTCGTCCTCCTCGAGGAACGCGTACTGGTCTTCGGTCGGAGTCTATCGCGAGAAAAAAGAACATTGCTAGTGTACTGACTTTGTCATGCGCAACATGGAAGAAGATGATTGCGTCTGTCATGCTGGGCATGCATGGTAGGGCCCATTGTTCAGTCGCGCAGCTTCCAGGTAGACGAGGTAGTACTATCTGCGCATGACAGGTTTTTTCGTTCACGCCACTAATGCTGTTCCCGCAAGTAGAACTACAAAGTTTACACCTACAAACTTCTTTTTCTCCGCATACAGTCGCGTTGACGAGTACGGGCGTGGCCAACAAGGAGGCGGCGGACCCGGTCACCCGCACAAAGCTTCTGGCGCGCGTCATGGTCTTCGTGCTGGGGTTTGTTTCGCGGTGGAGTTTCTCTTGCGCTTCAGTGTTTGATGTGGCAGAACAAGCTTCAGGTTCTGACTTTCCTCGTACTAGATCGTTTGCTTCTCTACTTCTAGAGTTTTGCTCCCCTGCTCTTCTGTTTTTGGTGGTATGATCGACGGTAGTTCTTGCAGTGTAGTTTTTTTCCTTTGTTTCTTGTCTGCTCCTCCTGCACGATGATGTAGACTTGTTGTTGTTCTACACGAAGAGGACAAGCTCCTTTGCAGCCACCTTCTTAAAGTACGTCTATCTTCCGACGGTGCTGGTAGCAATGAAGTTGCTTTCGTTCTCCTCGAAATTGAAATTTTTGGTACGTGTTCGTTTTCTCCTCGTCAGCGTCTTCTTGATGATGTTCTCCTCGAACAAACCTTGCTGTTAAAGACGCCGTTCTCGTTCTCCTCCAATGTTGTTCGTTTTAGTGAAGCTGTTCTTCTCCTCAAAAACTCTTCTATGATGATACAGCTGTCTCTCCTCCGAAGCTGTTGATGTATGAAAGTGGACAACCAGTACTCCATCTCAGCGCCGCTAATTTGGCATGCAAAAGAAGAAGATAAACCCCGAATGAGTGTAAGCTACTTTCGAGGACGACAAACGATGTATTTGTACCGAGTTCTTTCTTGCATGACAGTTTTCATCAAGAGCCCAAACTGCATGGCAGTCCAGAAGGCTTGCTGGCCGTGGAGCCCTCGCTCTTCATGCAGAGACTTCTACATTTCAACTTTTCGCGCAGATGTGGCTTTTGCTTTTCATTTTTACGTTAAATTTTTCTCTAGGAAATTTTGACGCGGAGGAAAAGTTCGTTGTCCTCTCTCATAGGTTCTTTACAGTTCTTCTGCCTGTACTAGTACTACTCTGATAGTAGTTTGGAAAATGGTAACTCAAATTGAAATTGAAATTCTTTGTTTTAGAGACGGATCTTGTTTTTGCAACCACTACCACTTGGGATGGCAATGGATTAGGAAAGAATGTGACTCAGGAAGATTGATAATTCGAAAAATAAAAACTTGTTAATTTAGAAAAGCCACTATCACGGTGATTGGTTGTGAATGTGATTCTGATTGATGACAGAGAAACAATGCTTTTTTTTAGTGAAGTCCCGATGATATTTTTGTTGTAAAATTTAATGTAAACAAAAAAGCCACTACCACGGGGATGGACAGTGACCTGAGGAGAAAAATTCTTCTTCTTTCGGTTGATAGGAATTGTTCTTCGATCTTTTGATTTGGTGTGAGTGGGTTATCGTTGGTGAGTTGTAAAGCAAGAAGTAGTAAGTCGGTCAAACAGAAGCAAGTAAATATTTTTTTGAAAAAGAAAATTGAAAAGCACTTGGTAAAAATCTTGAAAGTTGGTTCTTTTTGTGGGAGTTGGTGGTGGAAAAAAGTTGGTGAGTTTTGCGGTTACGACTTCTGATGCAGAAACGCGAAGGAATCTTGCAAACAAAAGTTGTAGTTGCTCCTGGTGGTAGTCATGTTGGAATGTGGTCAAGAATAAAAATGACAGTGACAAACTGTCAGAAGATTGTCCAGTGCTTATAATAAAGAGCGCATGGAAGATTCTCATCTTCCAGCAGTTCTATTTCATCTTTCTCACCACAACTGTACTACGTTGTTCCGAAACGTGGCGGACGAGGACAGATATGATTATGAACGAACGACTCCAGTATGAATGAACGACTCCAGGCTGCACGACGAGCAGTATAACGTGTACGATCACGAGCAACAATGTTGTGCTGCTTCCGTGTACGAAAAACCACATGTAGAACGTAGAAGAACCGACGAGGATGGCGAACCCCGGGCACACAAAAACCGAGATTGATGACAATGAATTTCTTCACGATGCGCACGACAACTAGCAAGCTAGAAAACACCAATAACCGAAGCTCCTGAATAAACAAACCGAAGCTCAAGCCAAGGCCACCAGCTACAATACCAAGAATTTCCATTACGATGGTTGACAAAGCAACTACCGACGGACGACGGAATCTATTTTTATTTCCGTCCACGATGAAATGCTATATCGCAAGGTTGCAACTGCATCCTCAACCGAAAAAGTTCTTCAACAGAAGCGAGGTCCTCGACTAGACATTTTCCACATCGCGGTGAAAGTGAAACCAAAGAGACCGAACGACTCAGACTCACAAGGACTTGATCACGACATAAAGGGAAAACATCCGGAACTACTCAGAAACAGAAGCTAAGGCCTCCTGCGCACAACGGCCGCGACGCTAGCAGGGTTTGAATTTTTGATTTTATCTTTTTTTGTGAAAATAATGTAAGATTAAGAATCCGGAAGTATATGATAACTCTCGTTTTCCTTTTGTTTCGTGCCAAAGGGATGATTGCGTGCAGCAGTATGCGTTCTACAAAGCAGGAGCCTGTGAGTTCGTCATAGTCAAAACTACCGTCTTTTACAACGACAACTCAGGTTGGACCGACATTAAGATGTCACATCTCACGGTCGTGAAAGAGCTGGCTATAGCAATCCTGGTAAACTAGCTTCTGCTTCTCACGAAACTTTGCTACGTATTATAGGCGTTTTTGCTTGCCTTCGCTGCAACAGCAATATGATCGCAATGGATCTTTTAAACATTCAAGATGAAGTTTAACAATACACATGCAAGGATCAATTCGAAAGCAGTGCTGGGTCCTTTGCTCGATTGTTAAATCTGTTTACCATTTGAGTAAAAATCATGAGGTACTCAAATTGAGACTCGGTATAGTTGACACTGATTGAAATTCAAATACGAAGAGCCTTTGACGAATTTTTTTGAGTTGAGATTGATAGATAGTACAAGTATGTAAAATTTGAAATTGAATTTACAGAAGAAAAGTTACAGAAATCTTCGATACTAGTCAAGCTGGAAGAAAGTCTATCGTTGGGGGCGACAGACTACTCCTTAAAGTACTGATATTCCTCAAGAAGATGCTCCTGCTTCTGAGACTGCTCCTTAGAATGCTTTTAAGCTGTAGTGTACTCCTCAAAGTCTAGTACGTAAAGACTCCGTGGAATACTGCTCCTCAGACCACTACTCCTATAGAGAAATATTCCTTTAGAATATTGCTTTTCCTTAGCAGAATAGTGTGCATAGTAAAAGAATTCCATTTGGAACTAACTCCTTGATGGAGACTGGTCTTCGGAAAGAACTACTCCTCGATAGAATCTGTATCGACAAGAAAAATCCCCCCCTCTCCACACATTGAAAGCGACTTGGACCTGCTGCTCGAATCCTGCAGTCATGCCAGACGCCAGAACGGGGACTGTTCGTGTCCTGCACCAGAGCGCTTTGCGTGTTCAATACCATCATCATGATTGACTTTGACACTCGTAGTACACAGCGCTAAGGCGAAGGAGCACGCCCCCTGGTCGTTGTCCTTGTGCAGGCTAGCATGACCAATCACTACTCAATCGTTTAATATGCCTCATGAGTCGTGGTCCTCGCGCCCAGTAGTTTCTTTGAATGCAAGCGCCTTATTGTGTAAACAAATCGAGCAACTGAAGTGCTATGTGGGGACGAGTAGGGGCGATTTTTCTGCACGATATTAATACTCCTCAAACCACTTCTACACAGCTTGGACTTATTGGAAAATCATGCTCATGGAGGAGCGTGTCGCGTTTTATTGGGCGAGTTTATTATATGTAGTGGGGTTAGAACAAATGCCGATAGGGATTTTATGCCAAAGAAAAGAAAAGTGAATAGTTGTCTGCAATGAATAAAACAAGTTCACTCTGAATTTGGAAGAAATCAAGATATGGTGAGTCATACGGTCGAGATTGTAAACTGTAAAATCGCAAACAAAATTGAGTAGTTGTAAGAGCCGAAAATAAAAGAACAAAAAACTAACCGCTGGAGGTGTGCATGGTGTTGTGCGGTTCTCCTCCAGGGTCTTTTTTATTTTTTGCAGCCGACCTATTCTATCTCCATAGCGTTGTAATCGTAAATCTCCTCCATTACGCTTACGTATACGTGGTCGACTAGGTCCTGCATAAATTGTGCGTCGAGCAAGTCGAGATGACTTGTCTCCGCTGCGTGTCGCCGTCGCGCAAGCGACTTAATAATTTGTGGTCCTCGAACAAGGACCAACTTGTTCTGCTCGCCTCAGCTTCTGTTTCTGACATACTCTGTTCTTCTACTTAGGGAAACAGAAAACACGACAGTTACAGGCGCCTCTTCTTGTAGTTCGTGAGCGAATTACAGTCATGACCTTGGTGGCGAGCGCTCCTGCTCCATAAGAATTTGAATATAGGAATAGAGTGACTGCGCTGCTGGTCGTACCTCTGGTGCCTGCAACAACTTACGAAACAAGCTGGAGTGTGCATTCAGAGGACGCGCGCTCCTTACCCTTGTTATATGCGCTGACTAAGCACTAAGGCTGTCAGCAGCGACGATCGCTGACGCGGTGCAGACCTCTAGTACATCCTTGTTATTCATCATTTTTGTCCGGTCATGATGTAACGCGCAACGAGTTGCCTTCAAATACACAGACTCCACTTACTAGCACCCCGCGGACAGGGTGCAAGAAAGCAAACCTGTCGGGATGCCGATGGAAGGGGGAGCTGCTGCTCCAATAAATGCCGACTGCTAGCTTGCCCGGCTTTCTTTGGGTTAGTTTAGGTGAAGGTTAAATAGAATTAGAATGTGCAACTGGAGGGTGGTCGAAAATAAATCTAAATCTCCTCTGATGTTCTATTAATTTTGCAAAAACGTGAAAAGAAAACGGCGTTGCTGCACTGCACCGTCTCTGTTTCCTTCACTTGGGGCACAGCGTGGAAGAGATTGATACAATGTGGATGATGTCATGACTTCGTAGAAAAAACTTTTCTTTAGAGGACTGGGAGGTAGCCATACTGATTCGGATATAAACCACTCGCACCACATGGGCACCGCATCTTTCAATTTCTTGTATATCATGTATAAAGGCACACTCGATTTCTTACTTATGTATCCTTCGGACTCAAGCACCCGATCATGCATTGATGCCCGCGCCCAATGGCGATGCTGCCCCAGTGCCATCGTTGTGTTCAGCATGATCACCAAAAGCATTGTCGTCCGGCTCCGGAAGGGGAGCAATAGAATCGCGCAGATGGGCACGCGCACGGGCACCAGTAGCAGCAGGAACAATAGAATTGCTCGCCTTCCGTGCATGATTCGTGTCCCCGCCTTGAATACCCATTTTGTCTTCCAAATGTTTGATTGCCATGTTTAAGGCCGTAGTAGCGGATTCAAAGTAGGTTCTAGGGTCCTGCAAGATTCTGCGGCTTTCCTGTTCGCCTCCCCTGGCCTTTTGCTCATCTTCAACCAAATGCACATGATTGTTGTGGAGTTCAGTAAGCTTGCCCATTAGCATTGCCTCTTTATCGCGAACAGTGTCGGACACCACAAGGTTACTGCCATCTATCGCACTCTGTACTCTGTGAAACAGGTTTTCGTCGATCTCGAGTTCATCGCCTTGTTTCTTATTCTCCTTTTGGTGGTTTGGGACCGGAAGTGCGTTGGCATCTTTATCCAACTGACTGCCGACCTGCTTAAGAAAAGCCAAAACGCTCTGCAAGCTGTCTGTCGCTTTGACGGAAGCTGCCGTTGCCTCGTTGTGTATTTCCTTGTGTTCTGCTGCAATTTTTTCTTCAGTGCGCTGCTCTGCGTCGTCCAACAGCTTCAACCTCTCTTCCAGCTGTTGCAGCATGGGACGGACGGCACGGTCACCCACGGCTGTCATTCTTTCGTTTGCTTGCTCCTCCGAAGCTTTCTCGTTTTGTTCCCCGGTGACCTGCGCTTGCATCCTTGCTGTTAACGCCGCAATACTCCCAAGTTCTCTCTCTTTTTGAGTTTGTTGTTGTGCGGCGTTGAGCTCCGTGTCGACGTTGATGCCCTCCTGCTGAGGCACACCAGTACCGCGACTCATGTCCATGGAACCTTGGGTTACATCAAGCAAGGAGCGGGGAACCGTTTCCACTGCTTGAGCACTCTCGTTCTCCCCAGTCGCCCCTTCGATTTTCTGCCACCCGCCGGAGCCCCCGGAGGTGACCGGGGGTTTGCCGATCGCCGACACGTCAGGGGTTTTCTTGGGCATCATTTTTTCGGCGTCCGCAGTTTCCGGCGTGTCCTTCTTCTCCAAAAACGCAGGCGCAGCAGCGGCCGTGGCCGGAACAGCTTCTTTTTCAGCCGTCTTTTCGGCCTCGGTTGGTTTCTGTCCACCATCAGAATTGGCCGATTTCATCTTCGTCGCGTCTTCTTTCGCCGGCGGTGTGTCCTGCTTTTCCAGGAAGGCGGTCGAGGAAGAAGCCGCTTCCTTCCCCGGCACAGCGTTCGCCGCGGGCGGGTCGGCGGTGGCGGCAGGCACGTCGGCTTTGGGGGCCGTGGCAGACGGTTCTTCCGCCTTCTTCTCCACAAAAGCAGAAGACGACGAGGCGGGTTCTTGTTGCGCAGCGGGAGCGGGACCAGCAGCTTAATATGAAGAAGAGAAGTAGTAGTTCTACTACGAAACAGATGAAATTTCTCACGCATCTATACATCAAAACAGAATCATGCGGGTCGGCAGACGTGCACGTGAAGGTGGACCTGCAACTGCAAATGCAAGACACTTGTGATGATGTGTTTTTCTGTCCATATTTTCCTGTGTGTGAGAAATGTCCTTTTCGTGGCACTACATCGATTTTCTCTCTGTGATACGGCCTGACCAGCACCCACGTCCCCCTCGCCAGCGTCGGTCTTCTTGTTCTTGCGCCCCGACCTGCAATTATGGGTGGATCATCATGTGTATCTTCCTCGTACAGGTAATAAGTAATCCAGTCACGCGGCTTAGTTTGTTTTTCCGGTGCAGGAACCACACACATGACATCGGTGAAGTACGGCGGTAGTGGTCAGCTCAGCGTACAAAGGGTCGCACACGCATGACAAATTGAAGACTTTTAGACTTACTTTCACAAGATAAATGGTTGACCCGTACGAAGATGACAGGTGCTTCATTCTAGCAGCCTGGGACATGGCTTTTGGTGCAGTTGCAGTTCTAGAAATACGCATATTCTCTGAAACCTTGCATAGAAATTGAATTAGAATTTGCAGTACTTGTTCCTCCGGTTCTTGCGACGATTTTATCCAACACGAAAAGGCTAGCCGTGTGGTATTGGTAGTTTTTGTCATGCAGCAATTATTTTCGTCTTCAATGTTAATTTATCACTTTTAGCGTCGTATTGGTCGATAGAAAATAGACCTCTCGTCCTGTATCTACCTCACGAAGATAAAATCCTCATGCTTCAGCCTTTCTTGCTCTTTCTCTTTGTCCATCTTTTTCTCCTACACATTACATAATCAATGTTCCGTGCCTAGCCCACCTATTTCACCGCCTGCAGCGTCTCCTGCGGCTCCCCATGATAGGTCTTTTTTCTATTTGTATTTCTATTCTTGCTGTGCTGCCTCGGGTTCGTCTTTCTTCATGCACGACAAATAAACCACACGGCTTGCCAAAGTGCAAGTTGACGATACAATTTTAGTTCCATAACCGTCCGCCCTTGTAGCCTTTCGACCCCGTGCGACCGGTTCCCGTCGCCACGCCGGGCACCTTGAAGTATGCATAGGAAAACGGCCATCGCTACTTCGAAGATCTGTGCGGTCTACGCATCTTGCTATCTCTTGCTTCGGTCACCAGCGAAGCATGACGAATTCAAATTCTTCCGCTATAGTTCTTGTACATTCACAACAAGACGATGATCGAGGTACTTGTGCTTTTTTGTATATTCCTTGCACACAACGTCGAGAACCAAGGACTGTACTGCAACTGCCACAAAATCTCAACATGCTCATCGATTCTGCTTCCGTTTTCATGAACTGATCGCGGTTTTTTTTGTCGTATTCCCTGCAAGAAGACAGTGATGCTTGTCCGTATTGGTATGCTAGAAAGCCAGAGTAACGCGATAGCCGTTTTCCCTTGGATAGCAAGCCCGCCTGCTTCATCTTGGCGCGTTCGAAGGCCAAGGTAGGTATGGAAGTGCAATAAAACTACTACAACTACATCGAAGAGCACGGCGGCGTCCCAGAACAGGTGGATAGTACATGTCTTTTTGTGTTCTATGGCCCGCACAACATGGAGACTCTTCAGAGAGACGCTATGCAAGCTGCTTTATATATAATTCCAGCACACGCTAATATACAAGCTGCTTTATTCCAGCACATGTTTACCAGTAAGTACATCAACACCTGCTCCTCTCGGGGAAAATGAAAATGTGTAAGTAGTTTTTCATCATTTGCATAGCATCCTCGTCCACCTCGTCGTGGTACTCCTCCAGGAACGCGTACTTGTCTTTTATGCAACACAAATTAGCTGTCTGGCTCTGGATGATTTAGATTTTCCGTAATTTCTTGCAATTTCTGATGCGCAGATTAGCTACGAAAAATTACTTTGGCATGCAAAAAGCGATGAAAAAAATCATGCCAAAGCCAACTTCATTTCCCACCCATAGCTTCCGTCGGCGTGGCCTCCACGAGCACCGGCGTCGCCAACAGGGACACCGCGGATTATGAAAGTGTAGATCACCTCGTGCCCCTCGTTTCATCGCTGATTTGTATTTCTTTTCATGCAGAACAACAATCAAATTCAAAACGCAAGAAATTGAAATTCCACTACAATTCGCCGTGGTCGTTGATCCATATCGGATCCGATCCCGCTTGGGAATTTTGATTTTCGCATGAGAGCTTCCAAATTATACTGGCTCTGATTCATAGAATGTTTAAAATGCCGTAGTACCAAATGAGCGAAATCCCGAGGGAGATGAGACGATCTGTAACAATTTCGTAGGGACCCGGCCACACTCACAAAGCTTTTCGGGCGGGGCATGATCGATCGTTGTGGTCGGTTGTTCTTGAAGTCCCAGAAGTTCTTCAAGATGATTCGCTAGTTGTAGCTAGTTCCTCCAGTCGAAATTGTTTTTGCAGCAGCTTCGTTCCTTCGTTCGAGTTCGTTTCCGTTTTTTCCTTCTCCTCTTTCGCGCCAGCGGTTTTCGTCTCCCGCTCTGTTGTTTGTTAGTACCTGAAAGTGTGATGAATACTCGTCCGTTTCTGTTTTTGTTTGATTCATTTATTGGATAATGCAATTCCAATGTCTTTTTATAGATAATGATAAATTTGGTGATGCGAACCAAAGCAGCTTCCGAGAGTTCTGTACTAGAGGTGCTATTAACTGGTACCTTGTTCTTCGCAGTTTCTCCTCGTGTAGACGTTGAGTCGTGCCAGTTACAGACCTTGTCGGCTTGTTTTCCGCACTCCTCGCAGTAGTTAATTCCGGTTTTTTGGTTTTTTGTTCTCCTCGTTTGTTGGCTCCTCCGAGAAGATTTTGATTTAGTGTAGTGGTGGTTTTTTGAGTTTCGCTTTGATGTTTTCGTCTCGATGATACAGTTCCTCACCTCAAGTTGAATGTACCAAAAGTAGCAGATATCGCAAGAAAACACTGCCCCACTGCGAGTAGACTATGAAAATGCAGAACCTGCTGCAACACACAGCTGGTGCAACAAAACATACAACTTCTTGACCTCTGACCGGAAATGCAAGTGCTTAACAGCACGCATAGCAGAATGTTGTTCCTCTGTCCTCATGCTCAGTATGCACGAAATCGAACTAGTGATGCGGAGATTGCAGTTCTTCCTGCAGAATCAACGTCACAGTGAAGCAGTTTTCTCATTCCGATAAATACTTAGTTGTGGGTTTGCAACTTGTAATATCCTTTTGGGAAGAAATTACAAGTGCAGCAAGTAGTATATGTAAAATTGGGTAAATGAGTAAAAAAGTGGGTACAGGACTACAGCTCCTTCGTAGAACTTGCACCAATTGAGTAAAAGCAAAGTCGTGACTCTACTTTAAAAAGCTTTCGCTTCTCCTTTGGTTTTGAACAAAAGTTGTGGGTTCTTTAGCCGTTGTGGGGAACGACTTAATTTTTTCTCCGCAGTTTGTTTGAAAATGCAAATGGTGTTAGTTGTGAGGAACAAAGTTCTTCGCAGTGGTAAGTACTTCTTCTAGCACGTTTTTTTTAGCAGTTGGGGGAAAGTTGGAAGTTAGTGATCGTGGTGTTAGCGGTTCGTGAAGCAAAAATTAATTTGCACACAAGTTGCTCCTGATATGGTGGTTGTGGAAGGTAGAGTGGAATAAAAAATGTGCATTTGCCGAGTTCTTCTTATCCACGTCGCTTTGGCTCACTTACTTCTCTACGAGTACGACGGCGCGCGTGAATTAGAACGTTAGCTGTGGGGAGTACTAACTCCATCTAAAAGAACGTCCAAGTGACGAAGGCCGGCGGTCGTCTTTCGTCGGTGGTTGTGGACGAAGCAAATGGGTGGACGAGAAGTACAGATACTTTTCTTCTTTGCACGAAGTTGTAGACGAGCACAGATAGTTTTCTTGGCAGAACCGAAGACCACTACACGCATCAATTCTTCGAAACACCGAGAAGAAAGTCTTTCCAGAGAAGAACGAAGAGGTTCAACACCGTTTGTGTTCGCAATCGCAGCACGTCGACGTCTCCACGAATCAGATGGACTGACTGCGACTGGCGCATGCAAATAAATCAAAGACCGATGATGATGAAAGAAAGCAGAAGCTGCAGAAGGACTTAAGCCGAGAAGTAAGGTAACGGTTTTGTTTTTCAAAACGATTGGATTACCAGATCACACCGAGGATTGTTCCGCTTCACAAACGAGGAAAGTGGACTACTTTCTCTTTCTTCATACTGTCTGGTATTCGCTACCATCTTTGAACCTCACGCACAGCAGCCGAAAGTATGTACGAAAAATTTTCATCGTGATGTGCCGAAAGAAGAAAAAGAAAGCTTAAGCTTTATCAAACCGAAGTACTCCTACACATTGTGTGGAGGTTCTCCACACGAAATAAAACCGAAGCGCTGGCGCAGCCATGAACACTATGGAGATTTTTGTCATTGCACTTCATTTCTGAAAGAAGGAGGAGTGCGAAGTAGTAAATCAGCTGCGCCTGAGAGGACTGTCCGCGACAACTCGTGTGCCTTGCATGGGATGACCTTGTCTCTACCACCAGGACGAGGGGTGAGCTTTTGCTTCATTTTAGCAGTTTTTTTACACACTGTTCTTCATCTATTGCTCTGGAAAAGGAAAAAATCGTGCTATTCATATTTTCGCCTTGGAAAGAATATCAGCCCTTGCTATTTTCGCATTTGCTGGTCCTGATGCTGAACCAGAATCACCGTGGTGGTGGTCGTGTTGATCATCCTCTTCATCGTCATCCTATGTTCAGCAAGTGCTTCTCCTCCTGTTGCGCTATCGCACGGAAAAGTCGCGCCACCACGCTTCCTGCCTTAGCAGCTGGCTTGTTCGGACGGGTACACAAATTCATGCACGTTTCGTTCTGACCCTCTTCCTCGTCCTTTAATGTCTCTTTCTGCACAACTAGTACATGACAAAAACATACAAAACCATAACCAATACAGGTTGTGTTGTCGTCCTCGTCAGCATGACAAAACGACTATTTCTTTATATGTGATAGGCAACACGCAGTACCCCACTGACAGATACCAGTTGCTGCAGTTCGCCCCCTATCCTGTGCAAAAGTATCGCACTCGTATAAATGCAAGTCCTGCATTACAAACTTTTTTCTTAAGGTAAGTCAGCATATACAGATTTTATTTCTCATGCTGAGGAAATTTGTAATGCATTTATACGAGTGCGATACTTTTGCAGTTCATACCCCCAGCCGCACAAACTTCGCGTCGTGTATCGAATTGAAAACTGTTGTTCCCAGCACCCTATAATCGCTGTGAACGCCAATTCATTGTGGTCACATGTATCTTTACACTTTCATGCTAGGAGCGAAGATGAAGATGAAAGTTAAATAAAAGAAGTGAACTTGCAGCTCTTACACTGCGCGGAGTAGCATCAGTGTGGAAAAAACACAGTTTAGTCTACTACTCGTCTTCTTGTTCTTCGCATCCAAGACAAAAACTGCATCAAGAAAAGTACGTATGACTTCTTTATCTTTTGCAAAGATTCGTGCTGCAGAGCACTTTTGGAGATGGGAAACATTTTTGTTCATCCTTTCCATACCGCACAGTTCGTCCTTGGTCACCAGGTCAGCTTCGGTCGTTTTTGTGCAAGGCAAAATGAGACTTTTAACCACAGTACGTACATGTCCACATGTTCCACCTCTTCCTGAGATACTAATGCGTCAAATACGGAAAGACAAAGAGATGAACGCGAGGAGTAGTACTTACAAAGAAATCCAACTTACGAATTAAACAGCACAGTTTATAGCCCCCTTTTTCCTGGGTTGGGAGAGCCTGGGAGAGGAAAATCAGCAACGCCAACACGTCACAAAAAAAAAAAAACTCGCTGGATTATCTAATCCCCCGCGTATGGTGTTGATTATTATACTTTAATAGGGAGAGCCATAGAACCAAAAAAAATTTCGCGCGCGCGCTGCGCGCGCGCATTCACTCACCCCATACGCAGCCAATGGCGTTGCATCGATTCGAAGGCAAACGAGCACCGCGCGCCCGCTCATCGAAGGACATTTGAAGTGGCCACTTCAACTTCCCCCCATCGAAGGAAATTTGAAATGGCCATTTCAACTTTCCCTCATCGAAGGAAAATCGAAGTGCCCACTTCAACGCTCCCTCATCAAAGGAAGCTCGCAGTTGCCATTTCAACTTTCCCTCATCGAAGCAAGGAAATTTGGGATGGCCGCTTCAACTTTCCCTCTTCGAAGGAAATTTGAAGTGGCCACTTCGCCTTTCCCTCATCGAAGGAAAATCGACGTTACCGCTTCAACCTTCCCTCATCGAAGGAAATTTGAAATGGCCCCGTCAACTTTCCCTCATCGAAGGAAATTCGAAGTGGCCACTTCAACTTTCCATCATCGAAGGAAAATTGAAGTGACCACTTCAACCTTCCCTCATCGAAGGAAATTTGAATTGGCCACTTCAGCTTTCCCTCATCGAAGGAAAATCGAAGTGCCCGCTTCAACTTTCCCTGATGGATAACGACAGCAGCGCCCCAGGGGCCGCCCGCGTGGAGGACACGCATGCAGGAATTTTTCGCCCCCTAGATGCCACCTGTCGGCGGCATCCGCCATCCCAAAAACTGCGCCGAGTAGTCACAAATAGAAATACGCCACAGGGGCGCCGTCCAAACCGCTTACATATATATAAAAAGAACTGCAGTAGAATAGACATCATACCATCGAGCCTGAAGCAAATTTACAAAACGAGTCGCGCTGTTCCTTCTAATTTGCGGAAGCTCTCCCAGCCTCTCCCAGCCTCTCCCGGGCTCTCCCAGCTTATAAACTTAACTGTTATAGAACCGATAGGATGAAAAAATCGAGATTTGTTGCAATGCCCACCATGCAAATCCAAATGCCATGACCATGTGGAGAGACATATTATCTGCGTGCAGTACTGTATTACGGAAAATCTGAATTCCAATTCTTTTTGCATTCGATATGAGCTGCAAAGATGGACGCCGAGGAGCCCCCTCCTGGCAGATTCGTGTAATATAGCGAGGAAAATGAGTGACTAGTGTGGGGACTACGTGCTACTAGACCTAAAATCTGTCATCCGGTTTTGCTAGTATGTGTCTTTTCATCGTCGTTTATGCAGAAAGCAGACCGAAACGCACTCAACTTCATGCGGAGGTGTAACGTGCTCTATTTTGGCGATCATGGTACTTACTCCTGCTGCATCAAGAGAAGGGACAAAAAAAGCTGTATAAGCATGCGAAAAACCCGCATGACATTTTTGACAAATTGTATTTATTTTCCCAAAAGCTGCCAGCAGTGTGGGAGCGGCACACTCACTTCCCCTCCATACTGCGCTGTCCGTTGGCTCTTCGCCCACTGTTCCGAGCATGGAAGACGCGGTCTGATCGCCGTTGCTTGTGGTGCCTTCATATCCTGTGCAAAAGTATCGCACTCGTACTAATTGCGTTCATGCAGTCTTTATTTCAAGGCAAATCCGCATTACGAATTTAATTTGTAGTGCTAAAGTCAGTTTGTAATGCATTTATATATACGAGTGCGATGCTTTTGCACTGCATACTTCAGTTGCTCCTGCCCCCGCACTAGGGGCGCCGACAGCGGAGAGGAAGCTGGGCTTCGAAGGTAAGCGCAACGGCCCCAAGTCCGCTGCGGACCCGAGTCCAGAGGAAGAATCGCGCTGTCGCCCCTGGTATCCAAAAAAAGAACTGTGCATAGAGTAACTTTGTAAAGGAAGATGAACAGCATCACACATTCGTTTTGCATTATTAAACCTGTCATGCGCAGCTACTACGTGGAAACATCACGTATGAAAGTAGCCTACTTATCACGCAGATCCAGCATGACAAGTGTATATAGTTTTGCACCTTCTGCATCACAGAGTTACACATACACTCACATAGTTTTTTTCTTGCATACCTGGTACATCAACAACGGGAGTTCAGAAATTTTCACCTCTTCGACCTGCTCTACCGCGCCGAACTTGTTGGAAGTGGAAGATTGATGTGGCCGCTGCTGTTGTTTTAGTATCCCGTCCGGGTTTATCTCTTCTGCTGGGTCTTCCACAGTGCTTTGCAGTTTTTTCCGCAATGATCCCGCAGGCTTGGCGTCCATCGCCTTGATCAGCTATGCAATACCAATTTGCCGCACATATACAAGATGCATCACAAATTTCCGCAATTTGGAGTGTTAGAATTGTCATGCTGAACTAACATTGGAGCCAAGTTTTGTCATGCAGCGACCGCATTTGTACGTGTACGGGAACTTTACTGTGGATATCAGCGGTAAAAGAATCACTTCTGTGTGGACGGAGGATTTCATTTCCAACGTGATGTTCATTTTCAGAAGTATCAACTGCAAAAATGTCTGGGTCTCCTGGAACTTTGCTCGACTTGTCATGCAGGTTTTCCATGACCCATATGATCTGTAATGGAGGACCTAGCATGACAGATTCCGCGAGATCACTATCATGCCTATCCTGCATGAGAAACTGCCTCTCAACTTGATCAAAAGTGGACAGCATTTGGTAATCATGCAACACAGATTTTCATTTTTGCCGCGTGATTCAGATTTAGCATCACAAGTTCCAACCTTCCAGACCCAGACATTTTTGCATTTGATAAGAAGACCGTATTTACCAAACTCCGCTTTAACCTGCATCGCTTCCGGACTATCGAATGCAAATATGTCTGGGTCTGGAAACTTGTGATGCTAAAATGTGACTGGTGGGCGGACTGCAATACGCAGCCAAGCATGACAAATTTTTCAACTACTACTGTGTTTCGTTTTCCGCATGGCAGACTGCGTTTTTGCATGACAGGCAAGAGGCCATTTTCCTGCTCATGCATCACAGATTTATGAGTCATGCCAGACAAGCATGACAAAGTTGCATTCTTCCAGACCCAGATATATTTGCATTTGATACGGCCGGCTGTAAATCAATTCCAGTATGACCTCGTCCTTTGGCTTTTCGAAGCCGAGTTTCTCGTAGAAAAACAGTGCTGAAGCGAGCAAATCCGGCGTCAAATCTTTCTTCGTCGCCACCGTCGACCCTGCAGCAGCGGTGTATGACCTGCGAAAGTGATATCGCATTCGCACTCGTAGTTGTATTGCAATACAAATTAGCTCAGCGTGGTGTTGGTGACAAATGGAATAATTTCTCATGGTGAGTTCGCTTGAAGAAGAAATTTGTCTTGCATGACTGCGATTATTAATACGACTACGATACAACTTTTGCACCGAATACGGTGGCAGCAGCTACAACTGCTCCCCCTCCTGCTGCGCCTCCGGGCCCGCCCGCAGTGATATCGGTCACCACGGCGTTCTCCGGGCTGGCTATGCAAGAAAAAAACTGTGTAAGCGTAGCTTTGTAATGCAGGACATGAAACAGAGTTGCGCCTGTCATGCCAGACAGCCATGTTGAGTTCCTCTTTTCATATGTGTTATCCCTTACAAGCTGCGCATGATAGGTTTTCTCTGTCATGTAGAGCAAATCTGTGATGCTGTCAGCCAAAGATAGTTACACTAACACAGTTTTTTTCTTTGATACTGGCGGACAGGCAGCTGATGTTCGGACGGTAGAGGGAAAAACACAAGTCTTGAATGCGCCAATCCTCTTCAGCGATGTGCTGCAGAAAAAGCGCGCAATCTTCGTGCTGCCACATGCAGCAGTCCAGCAGGGGCAGCAATTCCTTCTCTAGCAAATGAGCGTTTGCGGGTACGGCAACCTTCGCAGCAGCTGCGGGAGTGCCGTTCACCGATCTGTTCAGGAAGTTGGCGCTGTCTTTCGCTTCGTCCGTCTGTTCCTGCTGGTCGCTAAAACCGACAAAGGGACTCGGGTACACATCACACAGCATCACCCCTGCGTCACACCGTCCGTTCCCGTGCAAAGTAATCCAGACCTTGTAGAACTCAACCTACAATATGGCGTTCTCAAATGTTACACTCTCAACTGTAATGCAAGAATGGCAAAAGTGAAAGGGGCACGGTTACCCCTGCTTTTGCATTACATTTACAGGTTTGGAGCAGATTGCAATACATTCTAGCGCATCGAGAACTTGTCATGCGAAAGAGGCTTGATCGTGTGAAGGGTGATAGTGTTTTTGCACGACAAATCACGTAACATTTGAGAGTGTAACGGGTTGAGAACCCCGTATGCAGGCACCCCTTATTTGGGTTTGTGTCCGTGGCCCTCAGCTTCGCCGAGGTACTCTATGCAAGAAAAAAACTGTGTAAGTGTAACTCTGTAATGCAGAATATGCAACAGAGTTACTCCTGTCATGCCAGACAGCCATGAAGTCCTTTTTTCATGTGTGTTTTCCCTTACAAGCCAGGCATGACAGGTTGTCGCTGTCATGTAGAGCAAATTTGTCATGCTGGCAACCAAAGAAAGTTACACTCACACAGTTGTCTTTTTCTTGGATATACTCCTCCCGCTGATCAGTTGGTGGATCTGCTCGAAAGAGTTCATGTTGCTGTATCAAAAGGAAAAATCCCTCCTCCCCATATCGAAAACGAAAGTTGTGATGCTGTATTTGAGTACACAAATCGATTTGTCTTGCTAGAAGGCCAAGAGCCGCAGCTGTGGTCTGGTTTGCAGGCAATTTGTCATGCTGTTTCAGACTTCCGGCTGCCTCCTGTCATGCTGAAAGTGCAAGGCTTTCCCACATCACCACCCAGTAGTACAGTGTCTACATCTTTTCCCTTCTAGCATAACAAAGCTGATTTGTGACCACAAATCTGCATTACAGATTTCCGTTTTGATATGGGGAGGTGGGATTTTTCTTCTTGATATGCTGTTTTCGCACTTTTCGTAAAACTTCCGAATGTCCCGCAGCGAACCCAGGTGCGGGTGCGGATTCCACGGTATCGCGCGAGATTCGATCTCGATGCTGGACATCGCAAGAAAAAAGTGTTTACAGTTACACATATGTCAATTCAGCAACACAAATTTCTCTAGATCAGATAATGCAGAAATCCGACGGGAAAACACGTACGAAGCCAGGCTCCTATGCATATCTGGCATGACAGAGCTTGTCTGTCTTGCTTGGTCTGCATAGACTATGACTATGTGTAACACTTTTTTCGTACGATAGTGGACTGCTGGGCTTTCGCGGAGCCGCGAGGGGAAGCTGTTGACCCCGACGCAGAAGCCGGACTCGCTGTCGTCTCTAGCCTTTCACTGGTTGAGGTCTCTCCGATATAGACGCAGTAGGACAAATTGTTTTCGAAGAGATGATGTGCAGTGGAAAGGTTGCAACATCAGCTTGTCGTTGGGCAAAAACTACACCATCTCGCAACAGAAACTCACACCGCAGGTGAAAGAGAGTGACGTTTTTCGTATACGTAGTAAATTGCAACCGACGTTGATGTCAAGTTCAATTGTAGTTTGCGCATGCCAATTTTTTTCAGTCAGTGCATTTCTTGCATTTGTGTTGCTCAACGTGCGTATTACCGGGTACAACATTTTTACCACTGTTCCATAACAACGCGAACAGGTTTGCGCAAAAATCCAACTGCTGCAGGGTGATGGACGGAAAGGCCTGCTCCAGGGGCACGTTGCTGTTTCCCAGCCAGTCGACCGGGTGCATGACCGGCTGTTTTTTGTTCCGGAGGTTGTTCACCAAATCGCGATATGCTTCGGGACTCAGCAAGGACAAGGCGTCACTCCCGCCCGCTCCCGCGCCGGCCGCAAGGTCGGCGGCGGTTTGGTCCCGCGAGTTGGAGCGGGAGCGCGCCATCTGGTGGCCTGGGGTATATGAAATGTAAAAATGTCTGGGTCTGGAAGATTGCAACATGTCATGCTAAATCTGCAGCATGCAAGAATCTGTGTTGCATGATTACCAAACGTCGTCCAGTTTTGACCAAGTCGGGAGGGAGTTTCTCATGCAGGATAGGCATGAGAAAGGTCTCGCAGAATCTGTCATGCTAGGTCCTGCATTCCAGACCTCATGGGTCATGGAAAAGCAGCATGACAAATCGCGCATTCTTCCAGACCCAGACATTTTTGCATTTGATAGGGTAGCGCCAGCTGCAGAGCCTGCTCCTCCAGGCGGCTGCAACCGCTTGGCCCCGAACGCAGGTCGAGAAGAGGTGGCCGCGGAAGCCATCTTCTTTTAGGAGAAGCAACAGAAAGTATATGTGTGATAGTCCTCTCCTGCGCGACGTGCGAATAAATCCGATTCCGAAGATAGAAGATTGCTCTTTAATTCAGAAAAAGACATGCCTACTCGTATACTAATGTGCCGAACAGCAACAGAGTGGTTTCAGATAAAATGAACTCAAATAATCAACCTCGGTGTCTTCTTCCAAGATTATGTAGTAGTAGTAGAGCGGTCATGAACAGCGCACAGCTATGATCACACGGGAAGCAAATTCATGTTCATCTTGCACCGATATGTAATTACGATAGAGCTGGACAGGTACTAGATTTCGGTTTTCCCTGACCGACGGAGGTAGATTTACTTCGTTATGTAGAACCGTAGCCTGCATTTGACGACGCCGGATGAACATGTTCATCAATCTGATACTGATTATACTCCAAGCTTTTGCATTTCGGTTTCCCGCCCCGTCGGGGAAATGGAACAAGGAGCTCCAGAACGCGCAGTCGCTACACAAATCATCATTGTCGCTATCTGCATTGTCTTCTGGGGTTTTGCATTTTTTGAAGGAAATGAAGAACCACTCTTCTTGGAAAAGCAGCCACTCATCTCGTGTTTTCGTTTTCGTTTTTGTTCCTATCATCATTTTTCTGTCATTGTCGCCAGGTCGTTTGGGTATCATCTTCAAACGAAATCGTTGCTGTATCTGCATTGCTGCAGCGTTCTTGCCGGCCCTGCGTCCGCACTTTTCAGTGCTCATGCGAGTGATCGCGATGTCGCCGGTTCGCGTCCTGCGGTATGGCTTGCTCAATTGGAAACGATCTCACTTGGAAAACCTATTTTTTGTGATGCAAATACTGGAGAGACTTCGCCCTTGTTCCCTTCATATGCAAGACAAATTTCGCCTGGTTTAGGTTTAGCTTTACACCGTTTCAGTTGCGATTGTTCCAGCTGTGCATGCCATACGCATCGCCGCCCTCTCCTGCAGCTCTTCCTGCTCATGACTGGTGCCGCGACTGGTACTACCACTACCCCCGTGTGCGTGATGGGAACCAGAACCGGTGCTCCGGCCATCACCAGAATTCCTGCCGCTTTTGCCGTACGGGCCATGCCGCTGTTCAACATCCCCAGCCGCATAATTCCCCGGCGTCACTACCCGTTCTTTCGTGACCACGCTATGCATTGCAAATATGTCTGGGTCTGGAAAATTTCAAGATTTCGATTTGTCATGCTAGTCTGGCATGACTCTGCATTCTGTATTGCGCGGCCACGAACAGCCTCTCTCGCCTGTCATGCAAAAACGCAGTTTCTCATGCGGAATGCGCAGTACAGAAGCTGTCATGCTTGACTGCGCATTACAGTTCACTTATTGCTCGCTGACTTGCATCACAAGTTTCCAGACCCAGACATATTTGCATTTGATACACGCCCAGACTCACCGACTCCGGCGGCAGCTCGCCTCCCGGGAGCTGCTGTGCCACGGAAGAAGAGTATGCATTGCAAAAGCATTGCATCGTACTAGTACAAATAGCATTACAAATTTTTTCAGCATGAAAAATTGAATTTGTCATGCTGTTTTACCTTGGAAAGGACATTTGTCATACATAACTGCAATTAGTACGAGTACGATACTTTTGCACAGGATAAAGAGGAACCAGATCCAACGTTCGCCAGGGAGGTCCGGGAGGGGGGCGGAAAATTCGCCGCCGGTGGTCCGCTAGCGCCGCTTGTCGTGGTGGTTCCTGCGCTAGTACTGGCTGCGCTCGCTCCGTACACCGAGGGGCAGCAGCCGGCCCGGGGTATAAACGGGTGCAAAACTACGGAAAATTGGATTTGTCGGCGATCCTGTACTTGTTCTTCAAGACAAGGAAAAGCACGAGTTAATCAGGCAGCAACCACAGCAGAATTCTGTCAACAGCCTGCTGCTCCAGGCGGTCTAGTGCAGCCGCTACTGTACGAGAGCTGTTTTTGTGTGTTAAAACTAGTGTGAGCATTTCTACTTGCTACTAAAATTTTTACTGCTGTGGTTCTCGACGCCCTGACCCGTGCGAAGAGGCCGCTTCTACTCCGAGTATTTGTCCATTTACGACTTCTTATTTACCATGCGAGGAAGACACGACCGCCAGCGCACGACACCTCCAATCGCTGCGCGAGGCACAGAAGCTGGCAGTGGCGCCGGGGAAAATAAAGTTGCCTCACATACAGTAGAGTAGAATTCCCAATCCGAGCACGCTCAAAACCAGCAACAAGCAGTTTCTCCGCGTTTCCTTCTTCTTCTTCTCCCGGTTTAGCCGGTCAATTTCACTGGTACCGGCATAGACGTTGTCACTCGTGTCCTGGAGGTAGTGTTCGATGTTCAAAATCTGCTCTCCCTGGTCCGTCACCACGGTGGCCAGGTCCTTGAAGATTTTCTGCACCTCGCCCACCTGCCCCACGATCCGCTGGATGCCCTGCTGCCGCTCCTGCGCGATCCGAGAGTTCATGTTCGCGTCCTCTTGCTCCTGCAGATACCGCTGCTGCTGCTCCAGCTGCTGCGCCTGCTGCAGGTAGGAAAACGCACCACCTGTTCGGTCGTTCGGGTTGCCAAGTTCGTTCTGTGCCGCGCCGCGGTTGCGCACTTGGAGGCCCGTAGTAGGGTCCAGGGAAGTTGTACTGTTGGCCGTTGTTCCGGCTGTAGTACCGCCGGCGCTGTTCCCGCCGCCGCCGTCGGTGCTTTTCGCGACGTTTTTCGAATGCAGCATGCGATGTTCGAATTCGTCGAGCGAATTCTGGACCTGTCGCTGGACAATCTGCATGTTGTGGACTTCTTCCTCGAACGCCAGTTGGGGATTATGCAGCACAAAAGCATCGCATTTCGTAGACATTGCAATACAAAGTCTTTTAGCAGGGAGAATGGAATTTGCCATGCGGGTTAAGGTTGGAAAGCAGATTTGTCATGCATACCATGCAAGAATTACTAGCACAGCACGAGTAAACGATACTTTTGCACATGCTACAGTTTCTCGACGGACAGCTTCTTGTTTCTCGCCAGCCGCTCCCCAGCGAGAGACACCTGCCAGTCGCGAAACAGCGACCTGCCGTCTTCGATCAGGCCCTTGCTGTTCAACAGGAAATCCTTAAACGCCACTTCCTTCGGCTTGTACTCGCCCTGGTATCCAATCATTTGCGAGGTAATCGACGTGGACAAGAGTTCCTCGCGCGCAAGCCGCGCTTCCTCTTGCAGTCGTTCGATGATAGATTTGATGTTCCGTTCGTAATTGGAGGTGGAGGAAGTGGATTGCTGATGTGTAGTACTTTGTGCAGTACCAGCGGAAAACGAATGAAGATTGTTGCTGTGAGCCACCTGCGCCATCGCGTGGTGCTGCTGGGCATTGATGACCGGATGTTGTGGAAACGAGCCTCCCGGTGTTGTGCCGCTCGCCCCTGGAAGAACGCCGCCTGTTGGCGGCGCTTGGAGATGGTAAGACGCTGCTCCACAACTATGTGAAGATGCTCCTTGGAGTAGTTGTCCGCCGCTGGTGGAAAATGGCCGGGCAGCCGTGCTGGAGGAAGATCCACCGGCCGTGAAGTTGTGCGTCGTCGTTGCGGCCCCGAAGTTATTGTTCGAACTATGATGTCCAACATGATTATTGGAAGACAAACCTAACAAATCCGGCGTGGTACTAACAGGTCCACCCGAAGGAGCCAAGTTCGGCGTGGTGCCTCTTTGGTGTTGATATGAGAAATTCTGTTGCTGGTGCTGGCCTTTTGGGGAAAACAGGGTGCTGTTGCCACCTCCAGCCCCGGGCCCTTGCTGGTGCTGGTTGGGCGCGTTTATTTGCTGGGTCAGGTTGCGAAAGGACATTTTGATCGAGTTTTTCTCGCTTGAGTCGTGTGGAAGACTGCGCCAGTAAACCGGGCGGTGCTGTCGCTGGATATCTGAAAGGAGCAGGGTGATTTCGCTACATCAATCGCAAAGGCATAGATGGCACACTCGGACTGAGTTCCTACTGAAAGAACAAGAAGAGTAATTAAGTCGGTTTCGGTCGGATAAAACGTCTCTCGTTATGTTTCTGCTTCGCTAAGAAAAGAATATCCAACGTCTCGATAGCCAAGGCCTGGTGTCAGCAATCACAAAATCAGAATCAAAGTACTACGTGTGTACTATGTATACATAGGAATCACGAAGAACCTGTGTAAAAAGTACTTGGTACTCACAGGCAATGAAACTCAAACACTACTACATCTAGTTCAACTATTCATTGAGGTTGAGCAACAGTCATGCAGCTAGGTGAGATCAAGGATTTGCGGGCATCTTCACTCTCGTCGGGTAGTTGCGCTTTAATATGTTCATAACATCAGCATGGGCCTAAAGTAAATCCATCTGTTGCAGTTATCGCAGTCGCGCAGTTCCTGCAACTACGCCCAACGAACAGAAAAGCCTGCCGCCTCGCCAGAACAAAATCCTAAAACACAAACTGCAAACCACCTAACATGGATTGCAGTGTACGAGGACGCTTCTTGTCATTCTCACAGGGAGCTCGGAGGCAACATAGCCCTGGTACTAGAAGATCTTCTGCCATGTAGTTGTTTCTTTCTTTTGTCATTGCGAAAACTCTGTGTAGAGTTCATCTTTTCACTACGGTTGAAACAAATCCACTCAGAGGAGGGCGGCAGCAGCAGCACTTTGTAGTACTCGTGCCGACTTCTCCGATTAGCGTACTAGGTACAGTGACGACGATTGTATATTCATTTCGTTTTCCGGTAGGTGAGGCGGAATAAAGAGATGATATTGACCAGAGCATTTCTATGCCGAATAAACGAAGTTGTGTAAGTACTACTTATCTTGATCTTCTAGTGATACTGCTACACCAGCAGCAAGGCCGCACCAAAGATAAGGAGAAACTCAACTCTAAAACAGCATCTTCAAGTCGCGACCCCGAGCATTTGCAGTAAGTTAAATCCGTATTTCAATTCCGGTTTCGAGGTTCGCGTTGGATCCAGGTAGGCCTGTGTCGCGCTGGTATCCACGTACACATTTCGCTCGTCCCGCTTGTGCATCTTGTCCGTTTCCGCCTTCTCCAACGCCCCACCGTCGTCCCCGCTATTCTCCTTGTCCCCGTTATCGACCACGGTTTCAAACTTGCGCACCGATTGCGGCTCGCCGGTTTTCTCGAACTCTTCATTCCTCTCCTCCGGCGTCCGGTTATCGACGCTGGACCGGGAAAATTCCTCGGTCGCCACGCCGTCCGCCTTCGGCGGCTTATGGCGTTCTCAATTGTTACATCGCCAACTGTTCTTACATGAATTTGTGATGCCAGAATGGCAAAAGTGGAAGGGGGGGCCTGCGCGTCTTGCATGACAGGTTTGGCACAGATTTACACGCTGTTGAGCCCTCCGAGAATTTGTCATGCGAAGCAGCTTGATCGTCTGGTGGCTCATGGTCCTTTTGCATGACAAATCACGTATACAAGCGAGAATGTAACATCTGAGAGCGCCATACGGTTCGTCGTGCGGTTCGGACCCGAGCTCCTCGTAGGTTTTGTATCCTGAGTAAACACGTCCCCACCACATAGTCAAGATGGGCAATATGCTAGACAAGTCAGCCAGCTTTGGCTATTGCGCATGACAAGCTTGGCCTCGTATTGTAATCCTGTTTAGCTCGTTTAGCAAGCAGCATCACAGATCTAGCCTGCTATGCTGACTGGAACATTACAACTTCCAAAACACGACGAGAAAACGCTTCTCATGGGGCTCCGCATGAGAAACACTTTGAGATTGAGCATGCAGGTTTGCATGACAACTATGGGGTGGCGACGTTTTTACTCAGGGTATTTTGATGTTCGGATTCAGAGTACCGTACGTCGACGGCTTCTTCGGGATATACGTCGCGCCGGTGAACGGGATGTCCTTTTCCTCCTTGTACAGGTCCGCGTACTATCAACTGCAGAAGTGTCCGCTTCTGGAAGAGTCGGGGCTTGTCATGCACATTTTGCATGACCCGTGAGGTTTTCCTTGCTGGTGCTAGCAACACAGATTTTTTGAGAGCCTCTTGATGCTAATTACGCATGAGAAACGCCCTCGCCGCGTGCCAAGAACTGAGTCCTCTTGCTGCTCATGCAACACAGATATTGTTAGAATCCGCAGACAGCATTACAAGTTCCACTCTTCCAGAGCTAGACACATTTGCAATCCATACGTACTCGTTGCCCGCTTTGTGGTACACGTTTCGCGAGCCTTTCCCGTGCGCGTTGTGCCCCCCGCTCTTCAACGTCAGGCCGTAGATGTCCCGCGCGCCCGTATCGTACCGCATGTACCCGTTGTTCTGGTGTTGCAGCTCGGGCGTCAAGGATTCGAACTGGTTCAGCTGTTTCAGCGCCTGGTTCCCCAGCGCGGTGGCGGAGGAAGCGAGGGTCTTCGCGTAGGTGGAGGAAATCAGGGCGCGCTGGAGGGCGCCGCCGGACTGGTTCACCAGTTCCTCATACCACTCCCCGATCGCGGGTGGGTACACGTCGTGCTCGGACTGGGCGCAACCGGGAGGAGAAGCGCCCAACGTGTAGGGGTCCTTCCCGACGTGGGGGGCGCCATTTACAAGGGAAACCTCGGAAAGGAAGGGCATTTTGTTGGCTTTTTAGATTTTGATCGGAAGAGGTTCATGTGCAGTTTCCTTCGAAAATAAGAACTTCAGCTGAGGATGTGTATATCAAGAATATCGTTTCCGCGATATAAACACAGACGATCAATATCTCTCGTTCCCTCACTACGCACAGCATCTTCAAAAATATAAGTCGATGGCGAAAGCATGTCTACCCTCAGCGTATGAATTTGAAGAAGATGATACTGATACACAGAGTCGTATTATACTTTGTGCCTTTCGTATACGCCCGCTCATCACCCAATCATGGATGTGCGAGCCGGAGGGAAAGCGATAACACCAAAGCGCTCGTCAATTTGCTTGCAGCCGAGAGCGAAGGAAGCTTTCCGCGATAAGGCGGGTCAATGAATTTGCTCGGTTACATCGCAGATGGGCCGTCCATGCAACGAAGCCGACGACGACTGGCTGCTGGTGCAGGAACCGACGCCAACGACAGGGCGGAAGAACAACCTCCACAACGGGCCGCACGCTCATGCTGCGCCAGTAAAAGTAAAGGCGCCAGGCTGCGAAAAGTGCGCGAGCGGGCGCATGCGGAAAGAGGCCAGGCGCCACTGGCCTCCCAAGTAAGCGCGCCGCCGGAACGGTCCACGCGCCCCCCGCAGAAATCGGCGCCACCCTCCCTAGAACGAAGAAACACAACACGCGCAGGCACCGCATGGCTGGGCTGCCGTGCCCCCCCCCTCTGAAGGCCCCGGGCGCGGGGGGGCGGGCCCCGGGTGTCCAGCCCGAAAGCGCAAGTGCTTGGCACGGCGCGCCCGCTTGGCCATTATCGCTCTGCGGCACCTGCTGCGTTCCGCCGCTTGCATGCGTCCAGACCGCCCGGGCTCGTGCATTTGTTTCTGAGTGCCCCGCCTCCGGCCAAGAGATCGGCGCCAAGCGCCCGGCCTGCGAGGGCTCGACGTAACCCAAGCACCACTCTAATCCATCGCGGCAAAGGTCCGCCTGCGGTGTGGCTTTGTCGCGTCCAATAGAAGCCGCAAACCACACAGGCGCGCGCGGCCCCCTGGATACGCAGCGGGCGCAATTGCCGGCGTTTCGCCCTTGGTTTGCGAGGGCTACCCCATCCGTCCCCGGCTGACCGCTGGCGCGCCGGCGCGGGGCCGGCGTTTCGGCTAGTTTTTCTCTGTGGGGGCCGGCTTCTGGCGCGCGGTGTATCTCCGCGCGCTTTTCTTCCTTGGCCACTTCTTCCTTGGCCAACGCGCTGCCTTGGAAGATGGCTGCGATGCCCGCGCTCTCTATTTGCGAGGCCCTTCCCAAGTCTTTGCAAGTGAGCTACCACGGCAATGGCCAGACCCCCGCGAGCAGATCGCCCACGAAACGGCCGCGAGCCTGCCTAACAAAAAAGCGAAGGCGCCCGGCCTTGCTCGGCGCCGGCCCGGCCCGCCCGCCGGCAGCGGCACCCAAGCGCCCCGCTTTTATTTGGGGCAGCCCGGGCGGCACCCGCGGGCCCGCTCCCGGCGGACATCGGGCAGCGGACTTGCAGACCGCCCGGCCGCCTTGCCCTTCCCGCGAGCCTTGCGCGCCGCCTCGGCTTCCTGCGAATTGCCCCGAGAACCTTCGTAAAGATGGAAGCGATTTGTTTTTCGACCAGGGGCGCCAAGGTCGCTCTCAATTTCTGGCTCGCCATATAACAGTAGCACGATTAAACAGGAACCTCGAAGGCTCTCACTTTCCGTCTCGACGACCGACAATCGATAACTCGAGGCGAAGTTGTCCGAACAGGATACAGTGGAGAGGAAGCTGTCTTATTCTTCTTTCCAGCTTTAATTCTTCGGAAGCGGACTCATAATTCCAAATCAAACAATAGCTCTACAGGTCCTGTCGCTTATTTGAAATTTTCTTGACCAACGCGTGCTGATGCTTTCAGCGAAACCTGTGATCACCTCCCGCAACCACATCGCATCTGTCCCATCAACCTCCTTCTATCACGCGACCTTCGCAGCTGATGACTCCTGTAGATCCTCCTCCCTCTCTTACCGCCCAACACATCAAGAACTGCACCCGGTTCTGTGGTCATTTCTTCGCGAACAACTTACTTGCGGCGGCGGAGCTGCTGGTTTTGGCCGCGAACGCCCGCTGCACCGGTGACATGTCGGCCTTGGACTTCATTTTCGGTTTTTTCGGTTTCCGCAGCCCGACGTCATCCGTCTCCGGCTCGTCCGTCCACTTTAACCCTTATCCTGTGCAAAAGTATCGCACTCGTACTAATTGCAATCATGCATGACAAATCTTGTTTCTTAGCGAAATCAGCATTACAAGTTTCATTTTTTCTTCTGGAAAAATTTGTATTGCGATTTATACTAGTACGATACTTTTGCAATGCATAACCCTTTTGTGACGACGATGTCCCCAAATTTCTCCTCCTATCAAATGCAAATATGTCTGGGCCTGGGAGATTGTAAGACTTGTAATGCTCGGCTGACACGAGACAAAGATCTGTCATGCACGTTGCGCTTCTACCGAGCTGCTTTATTGTAATGCAAGAGCGCAGTTTTTCATGCAGTTTACACAAGACCTAGTCCTCGCTCAGAAACTTGTCGTGCGTGTCACCGTATTGGAGGTTGCTTGTGATCCGCAAATTAGCATCACAACTTTCCAGACCCAGACATATTTGCAATGCATACGTCCTGCGCCACGTCAATCACCGACATGGTTTTCAAAACCAGCATCTCGAAAAAGCACCCGGCCTATCATATGTAAAAACGTCACCACCCACGAGTCAAGATGGGGATCTCGCAACAGAAGTCGAAAAGTGTTGGGAGTTAAGCATGACAAGTTCCTGTCTGCATTGTAGCGCAGTTTAGCAAGTACAGCCGCAACACAAACCAATCTACTCATCCTGTTTACAGCATGACAGAGTCCAAAACACGATTGGAAATGCCTCTCACGGGGATGCGCATTACAACTCTTCCTGTAACTGCAAATCTGCATGACAACTCTGGGGTGGGGACGATTTTCCTCAGGATACGGCCAGGGCCTTCTTCTTGTCCATCACGTGGAGGAAGGTGGGCTCTTGCTGCTCGCACACGTCCAGGTAGCTGAAAGTCGGCTCGACGGTTTTCTCCCCGTCCTCCTCGTTTTTTAAGTCGTCCAAGTGGTCGTGGCCATGTTTTTCCTTGTTCTCCTCGTATTTCCCGGAGATGAACTGGTGCATCTTCGCCGTTATGCATGGCAAAACTATCGTACTGCTTAATACGAATCTTCGCACGAGAACAAATGATCTTCCCAAACGGAAGCGGAACAAGTTCATGCAGGTTCAGGCAATCAAAAGTCGATCTGTCATGCTCGTCCGTGGCTGCAATCAGTATTAAAACATGAGTACGATAAACTTTTACAGGGGATAGCCGTCCGGGCACTGTAACCGGTAATGTTTTCCTCTTCCTGGTCCTGGTTGTCGCCGGTGGTGCCCGCGATTTCGACCTGTAGGTATGCAGGAAAAAAACATTGTTAGTGTAAGTTTGTGATGCGCAACACGCATTAGATGATTGCGTCTGTTATGCTGGACATGCATTGCAGGGTCCATTCAAGCGCGTTTTGACGTGCTATCTGCGCATGACAGGTTTCTGCTGTCATGCCAGACACATTTGTAATGCTGATCAGCCAAAAAAGTTACACCTAGAATCTTTCTCTCTTGGATAGTAGGTGGATGTCGTTTTCTTATTTTCACAAGAACATAATCTGTTTCATCACGATGCAAAAATGAGGCACAAGTATGTATAGTTCTCTGTAAAAAGCACTAGCAACACGACAAAGTCAGTTTTTACAGTTTGCCGACGCTGCATCATAAAGAAGTACAAAAAAAACAATTTACCACTTCCATCATGGTTTTTGGTTTCTGCAGGTTGATCAACTTCAGGTCCTCGTCCATGCCTTTGAACGGTGACGGAGTGTTGCCAAACGCGGAGCCGCCGAAGATTGGAGAGTTGCCAAACCGCTGCTCTTGCTCCTCGGACAATCTTCGCTGCCTTTTCCATATCCTGTGCAAAAGTATCGCACTCGTAGTAATCGCAATCATGCATTACAAATTTTCATCCCAAGGCAAAACAGCATTACAAACTCCATTTGTCATGCCGAGCTTCTAATTTGTAATGCGATTACTACTAGCACGACGCTTTTGGTTTTGCAATTCATATTCCAGGCCTCTTGATTTTTCTCCTCGTCAGACTCGTCCTCGAATTGCACCTGACTGTTCCGTCGTTTTCGCGGAGACCCGAAAATGTCGTCCTGCTTGCCCATCGGGTTAAAATTCGAGTTCGACAGAAGCGGTTGTTGGTCTGTATTGCCTTTTTGATTTGAAAGCAGAACATCTTGTTCCCCGGAGATGGAAAAATCGATCTTCCTGCCCGAGGCATGATTACGGAAACTATAACTAGTAGTGTCGTCACGGAAATCAATATCGCCAAACTGCACAGCACCGCCATCGGGGTTCTTGCCAAAGCAAGCAGTAGAGTCGTTGTTATTTATGTCATCAGGGGAGTCGCCAATAGAATTATTTGTGCAATTTGTACTAGGGGTTCTTTTGGGGTTATTTTTCTGTAAGCTGTTTTTTCTATCACTGGCACCAGCTGGAGGAACTACTTCTATTGCTGCATCTTCCACTTCATCTGGGCTGCCGTCGAGCAGAATTGGCAGCACTTCTACTTCTTGTGTCGCTTTATTTTTAGAACTTCTGCCCCTATTACTACCTCCGGACCTCAGATTTTCTAGCGCATCAGATATCTGCGAGTAGTCGCAGCGCGCATCCGGAGCAAAGGCGTTGTTTTTCCGGTCTCTACGCCGGAAATCAAACTTGCTTTTCGTCTCCTGTACAAGAGCCACGTTCTTATGTTCGTGCGCCGACGATGAAGATGAATCAAAACGACCTACTACACCAGCTTCACGACTACGTGAAGCATTTGAACCATCAGAGCCACGAATAACAAGGGGTGGTGAACTACGAACCAAACTAGAAGAATCATCAGAAGTCTTACGCCGCCCCCTCCAGTGCGCGTAGACGTGGAACTCGGCCATTTGGTGGTTGAACGTCATCGCCATGTGCGGCCTGCCGCCTTTCGGGAAGGGCAGATGATGAAACTCCTTCAGGATCGTATCAGATGTAAAAATGTCTGGGTCTGGAAGAGTGCAGGTTTGCTATGCTTGTCTGGCATGACTCTCAAATCTGTCATGCACGTTACCCGAGAACGCCACTTTTCTGTCATGCAGAAACGTAGTTTGTCATGCAGAATAGGCAGCACCTAGAAGCTCAGAAACTTGTCATGCTGAGCCAGCATTTATGGCCCCCTCATGATACGCCACCCAGCATCACAAGTTTCCAGACCCAGACATTTTTACACTTGATAGATCGCTTTCATGTGCACCTTTTCCGGGTCGTTGCTGAAGAGCGGCAATGTGAATTTCTTCCGTCTCGAGATGTTTTTTCGCATCTCCTCGTATGCTGAGCAAAAACATTCCCACCCCAGAGTCAAGTTGGGAACTTAGCAACACTAATCCAGAAGTTTTGCGGGGAAGCATGACAAGTTTCTCTCTGTATTGTAGTGCAGGGTAGCAAGCACAACCGCATCACAAAGCCATTCTCCCATCCTGCTTACAGCATTACGAATACCAAAACACGATGGGGAATGCCTGTCATGCGGGCCCGCATTCCAATTGTTGCTGTAATTGCAAACCTGCATGACAACTCTGGTATGGGGACGTTTTCGCTGCGGATACCTCGTCTGTCAGCGTCAACTTCTCCCGGTCGGGCCCGTCGGGTTGGAGTTGCTTGAAAAAGGTCAGGATTTTCTGCTGCTCCGAGACGAGTGGCTTCTGCTTTTTGCTTTTCAACAGCGTCTGCGGATCCTGGTATGGCGTTCTCAAACGTTACACTCTCAACTCTTACATGATACTGTCATGCAAAAGTGCCTGCAGCCGGCAGATGATCGAGCTGCTTCGCATGACAAATTTCGGAAGAGCTAAAAAGCATCTAAATCTGCGCCAAACTTGTAATGCAAAAGGCGCATTCTTCCTCCTTTCACTCTTGCCAGTCTTGCATTACAAATTCATGTGACAGTTGAGAGTGTAACGTTTGAGAACTCCATACCTGGGGTTGTTGTCCGGGTATGGCGGAGGAGGAGGCGCTGGGCTGGTTTCCGGGTTCGATGCCCGGTATTGCTTGCTGCTGACCACCGTCTCCGGCCAACCCTAGACCACCAAGCCCAATTGGTGCAGCTCCTCCAGGCTGTAACACCACCTGTTGTGCCCGGTCGAGTAAGGTGTTTGGGTCCAGGAGAAATGGTGTGTTGTTCACTTGTTGCTGCTGAAAGGGCGTGGGGTTGTTCGTTTGATTCGATTGCAGGAACTGGTTCACGGAGTTCGGCGTCCCGGCGCCGTCCTGTAAACCACCGCCGGGGGTTTCCGGGGGTTTGCCCAATATTGGCAACCCGGTCACGGGGTCGAGCATTGGGGTCTGGCCGAACAGATTTTGGGCCGCGAGGTCCTGCGGGGCGCCGACGGGGGTGGGGAGCTGTGGGTGGATTTTTGTCGTGAAAAATTGCCGTCGCAGACGACTGCACAAAATTTTTGTCATGCAGAATCGGCGGCACCAACCAGACTCACAAGCAACATAAAGCAAGAACCATCAGTGCGGCGTATCAACATGCATACAGTTCTTCTTCAACAATAGCGAAAACTACTCTTACATCGTCTCCAAACCCAGCCCCGGCTGCGGGCGTGCCGGCGACGTTGTTGACACCGCCTACTACACTTGCGTTCCCCATTTCCACGTCAAGGTTTAGGTCGGGCATGGGTGCGTCGTTGCCGAAATCCATGTCCATGTCCATGCCAGTGGAGTCCCTCTTCCCGGGCGAGTCGGGGTCCTCTTCCGGGTAGTCAAAGACCGGCAAGTCCTGCAACACGAGCATGTTGTCGTGCCCCTGTTCGATTTCCAACTCCTCCAGCACGTCGCGCTTGCGGTTGTGTTGCTGTAGTAGACGTATGGAAGCGTCAGGTTTGAAATCGTCAAAGTTGAAATAATTTGTAATGCATAAAATGCATGACCCGAGGCACGTGTGTTGCAGAGCAGGCAAGTGAGGCCGATTGTAAGCCTGGTTGGGGTTACAGCTCGAGCTGCTAAAGTAGCATGAGAAAATCGCTCTTCTTTGCCTAAACAGCATGACAAACTGGATTTAAGGGCCACCAAGATTTGTCATGCGCCACTTGGAAACTGGGTTCCAACTGGCATCCATTTTGTGCATGACAAATTATTTTAACTTTGTCGATTTCAACTCTGACACATCCATAAGACGTGTGTTTCTTGTAATTAGGTGGTGTCAACATGCTGATACCCTACGCAACACAAATTCATGTACTATACAGGAGCTACAACCCAACACAAATCCTATTTATACGTATTTACCACTTGTTCCGGCATAGTAATGGCTGTTCTTTCCGCTTTGTGCCTGGACGTTGCCCAGTCGACCTGTTTCCCGTCTAAATCGTTTTGGAATAATTTCTCCTCCTCCACGACCCCCTCCGCGTTGATATTCCCTTGCTGCATCATGTGTCGCTGTGCCTTCGTGTAGCCATCTGGGTTGTTGTTGATTTGGTTCGCCTCGTCCAGGATGTTCTTCTTGTCATACTCCCAATTCGCCTTCATCAAACTGTAATTCGCTTCCGCATATCGAATGCAAAAATGTCTGGGTCTGGAAACTTGTGATGCAAAAAGTGGATGCTAGCCGGACTGCAATACGCAGCCCAGCATGACAAATTTTTGAGCTGCTATGTGTTGCGTATTCCGCATGAGGAGCTGCGTTTTTGCATGACAGATAGGCGAAGCTTTTCGCGCCCATGCATCACAGATTCTCGTGTCATGTGACATGACATGACTCATGTCAGACATGCATGACAAATGTCAGAATCTTCCAGACCCAGACATTTTTGCAATCCATACCACATCCGCGTCGTTCTGCTCCTGTTTCATGTCCAACACCCGCACCCCGCCGAAAATCAGCGTCGCGTTATGCATTGCAAAAGCATCGTACTAGTATGAATTGCATTACAAATTTGCTCAGCATGAGAAATAAGGTTTGTCATGCTGTTTTACCTTTGGATGGAGATTTGTAATGCACAACTGCGATTACTACGAGTACGATACTTTTGCATTTCATACGCGTGCTCCCGGAGCCACGACGGGTGCGACATGAGTTCGTCTTTTTCTTCTTTCGTCAACGGCTATCAAATGCAAAAATGTCTGGGTCTCGAAGGTTCTGAGACTTGTTATGCACGCCCTAGCGTCGCATATTTTTAGAGGGCTTCCTGATGCCTACTCCGCATGACAAACGCCCTCCCTTCGTAGCACTACTCCTCCTACTCCTCTTGCACTTGCTGGTCATGCAATACAAATTTTTTTAGAGTCCAAAGTTAGCATCACAAGTTCCAACCTTCCAGAACCAGACCCAGACACTTTTGCACTTGATAACGGCCGTTGCGGCACTATTTCCCCGTTTTCATCGACATACTCCGATTTGTACACTGTACTTGCGGTTGCTTGTCGCACGAACTCTACGAGAGGGAAGTCCCGGGCCGCCTGCGGTTTCATCGATTTCTCGTTGTAAGCCACCTGGAACAGCTGCCGACTCGGTCCGTCGAGGTGGGCGCCCGCGAGGGTGTTTTCCTCCTCGTTCTCCGTGCCGGATTTTTTGTTTTTGTCCTCATTGTCGTTGACAAAATCGCCATCGTCGGCGCCGAGCTTCAGCGCTTGTTTATTTTTCTTCGGCGCCATATTTTTTCCTTTAATATTTTTTCCGTCAGCAGATGAAATTTCGCCTCTAGCGAGTTTTTGTAAATACGGTGCCTGGTGCTCTATGTTATAGACACTGTACCCCCTATCGACCACTTTTCCGTTCTGTTTTTTCTTATTTTGAAACTGCAATTCAGACCAGGGAATATTTGGCGTAAGTGTAGTCGGAAAACCACCGGGGCGTAGATGCCAGGAAATAAGAATCTTCGGGGTCCTAGGGAGGTTCTTCTTCTTTTCCTCATCTTCATTGTGCTCCCTATCAAGAAACGCGCCAGGACGATTCTTGTATCGATTAAAGCGACCAAGAGAAGCATCCAAGTGGGACTGGGTGGAAAACGAATTATAATTTATTGCTGCTGCAGCTGCACTAGAACTACTACGACTACTGGTACTACTACTAGATGAAGACACGGCAGCAGCTGCAGTGTTTGCTCTTTGATGTGTTTCATCTTCTTTCAAAAACAGGTCGGCAAATCTACTACTGTTTCTAGCATTTAAAGCCTTTGACTTGATAGAAGAAGACCCTCTAGCAGAGGACGACGACGGATTGGTGTTTCCAACTCTGTTATACTTCACATCACGACCTTGCTCACCTTGCTTATGTTTACTACTTGCGCTTGCTCCTCCGCCACCACCTGCCCCGTCAGTGTGCGAAGCTGAGGACAAACTCTTGTTCCTTTGTTCCGAAAGGAATTCTTCGAAAATCGACTTCTTTGGTGGCATGGCTACCACTAGTACGACCTTTGAACTTACTTACAACTTGGTTTGTACGTTTATACAAGTGTATTTGGGTAAAAATATTTGCCGAAACAGAAGCGCGTAGTACGGATGATTTGAAAAATGATCTTACAAGTGGAAGTGCTCGTAGGTCGTGCAACAAATAAAGAAAAGTGCCTTTAGTGCCAGTGTCAGAAGTGTGTAGAAAATCTTACAGAAGTACCGTGTGAATAAACCAATCTTCAGAAAAGAAACGAGGTTGTGTCAACAATTGTAAAAAAATCACCTTGTACTGTATAGATGAAATCGCTAATCCTAGCACGATCGAAACAAAAAACTCTCAACGCTGCCGTAGCCGTACTCTCAGCGATGACAACTTGACGAAATAAAGTTCTCTCTTGTACAACTGCGGTCTCGCTGTCAAATCATCGGCATTTGCAGGCTGTGAAAGAGCATCTTCGTGAAAGCAAAGATCCTCTCATTGTTGTTTGTAATCATAGCTGTCCACTCGCAATAACAGTAATCTGGCTGTAGCTTTCACTCCTTTGATTCGAGCATCTATTCATTTTACCGGACTTTATTGGTAGCAGGCCTAGGGATAGGATTTTGAACTGAGATGAGCAAGACCTGTAGTACAAGAGCCGCAGTTTATTTTTTCCCGATGCTGGCCACAATGCGCGACAGAGATCCTCACGAAAGACGTGCAAGGGTGGCGCGTACCACAGACACATCTGATACGATGTTTTTCGTTCTCGCCAACAACTGGAACTCAATGTTCGTCGTGGTAAAACTAGATGAGATCCACCACCAGCACCACAAGAATAGGTCGGCTATCGGGGCACTTCTTCCCACTAAATTTTGATGTTCGTAAAGTCACCAGTCGACCGCACGACAATGTGCGAAAGTTTTCGTTTCTTTCCGCGATATGATTCATCTCGACTTCGAGAGACGAAAGCTGTCATAAATTTCAGTGATCGTGTTCGTGATCATGATTCGTGTTTGATACAATTGAGATGAGACAAGAAGAGCAGTACGTACACTAGAACCAAGCACTGCTTACTTAATCATCTTGGTTCTACTTGTTTTCTGGTAGCAACGAGGCTAGAGCTATCCCTACCTCGTTCCATGCTCCTTTCCCTTTGCCACGATTTCGCATGACAAACTCGACTTTCACCGTGGTATCAACACCAGTTCTGTATTCTCAACAGGACAAGAACAACCAGCAATAAATATTCTGATGCTAGATGCCCAACAGCAAATTGTGGTAATCCAGCATTTCCTGATCCTCCTCGTTGTTCTCGTTTTGCGGTTTATTCGCGTTGCTGTTCTCCCCCACCGCAGCTCCATTCGCAGTGTTATTTGTATTGCCGTTTGTCGCATCACCTCCCTGATTTGCCATGCCAGGCTGCTGCCCAGCACCACCTGCATTGTTGTTCCCCGCAGCACCAGCGAGCAACGCCTTCTCCTCTAATTGCTGCAACTTTTGATTCTGCACTTGCTGCTGAAAGCCCGCAAGCAGGTTTTGCTGGTGCCCAGAAGAGGCAGCTGCACCTGCAGCTCCCTGCTGCATTTGTAGTCCTCCTGGTCCTGTTCCAAAGCCGCCAGCAGGAGCGCCTAAAGGATTGTTGTTCATCTGATTGCTCGGCATTTCAAACGCCTG
Organism: Amoebophrya sp. A120; assembly: GCA_905178155.1. Taxonomy (NCBI): domain Eukaryota; class Dinophyceae; order Syndiniales; family Amoebophryaceae; genus Amoebophrya; species Amoebophrya sp. A120. The sequence goes on from CAJINV010000005.1 coordinate 6,272,027, forward strand.
CTGTGTCATCACGACATCTCCAACTGTGTTTTGCTGGATTTGGTTTTGGTTCTGCATCTGCTGTGGTCCTCCCTGCACCATCCCCATTCCGTAAACCGCACTACTCGCACTCGCCCCGATGTTATGAAGGTGCACAACTCCCCCTCGTCCCCCTCATTTGTATTGCATGAACAGCAATACAAACACCAGCGCAGCACGTGGAGCCTGTTTGGGCTTCCGCCGGATGAATCTGTCATGCAAAGAGTGCTACAGGGAAGCACTTGGCTTTCGGCTTTTGCATGACAAGTGAGGGGGAAGGGCGGGAGTTGTGCACTCTCATAGATATTCGTCGGCAGTAGCATCTGATTCGCTTGCCGATTCGTCGTGGACCCACTTCCGTCATTCTCCGTATTAACGCCGGTAGCGGCCGTGTTGAAATTCCCCGTCTGATTTGTCGTTTTCCCGAGCCCACCCACATCCACGCCCATGAGCAACGCCGCGGCGTTCCGCTTCAACGTTTCCGTGTTGTGCTTCGCGACGCGGTGCGCTGGGTTTCGCGGATCAAACTTCTCCGCGGACGTTGGGGTCGTTAACCCCCCGGCGCCCGGATTGCTCCGTGTGCTCATATCACCTCCTGTCGTCCCTAAAGGCGCGTTTGGATTGATATTCCTCACCGCCCGCGACTGCAGATGGCCGGCGAAAGTGGCACTCACGTCGGCGCTACTACTCCCGGGAGTGATGGCTCCGCCCAGTTTCTGCACCTTGTCGCCGACGAGCACACTGCCCATGTTACTCGCCGTTTGGAGGTTGATTAACGCCTGGGTTACCAAAGCGGTTGCCTCTGCTTTCCTTGTCGTTTCGGTGTTCTTCCCCTCCAGCATGTCGAACCCGACAGGGAGATTTAACTGGTCGTGCTTGTGGTTCACGTTGGAAGCAGTGTGTGCGTCTCTTGGCGAGATCTTCTTCCCACCTTGCCCCCCTGGCAGGTGCGTGCCGAAGCCCAAAGTTGTACTTGTCGGAGTTTGCAATGAATTGCTGTTATTCGTATTGTTGTTCCCCATAAGGGGGAGTGGCAATGCGCGGGAGTTTTGGCTTCTCGTGCTGCCAAAACCAGGTGGTCCTGCTCCGCCGACGTTGGTAGGCGTTTGGTTTCTTCCAGTGCCTATTGGCAAAGGTAGGACGGACGGAGCAGCTTGGGCTGAAGCTCCCGTTGGCCCGAGTGTAGGGGAAAGCGTAGAAGATCCACCAACCGGGAATGTGCTGAAGTCCTTCGATCCCTTCGGACCTAATTTGCTCAGTTGCTGCGCACCCTTGACGCCCTTCGCTGCGAGCCTCGCAGCCATGGAAGGGGAGCCGATGGTGAGGTTGCCGCTACCATCAATCCGGTTCACGACCGGAATGAAATTTGGATTGAGACTGGAGGAAGAGACGGCCGGTGGGGAAATGACCGGAGGGGGAGGGAGAGGAAGTTGTGGCGATTTTGGTGGCGGGGGGAGGAGAGAAGTTGTACTATTACCTGACACGTCGGGCGGATTTATCTGCAACAGGTTCGGCACAACTGGTGGTGGTTGATTGTTCACTGCTGGATTGTTGTTTATTGTCGTGCTAGAGCTAGTTTTGTCGCTGGCTAGCATGATCTTCTTCCACGGCGCATCTTCCTCGACCGCTTGCTTTTCGATGTTCCAAGGTGCCTCTTCTGCGACTTTTCGCCTTTTCCTTTTCTCGCCTTTTCGCTTCTTGCCCGCTTGCGCTTTCATCACGGCCTGGAATGAGGTTTTATTCATGATGGCATGATCATGTGTAGCAAGAGGAAGAGGAAGACACAATTTTTGCATGACAAATCCAAATTCGGATTTGGAGGTCACTTTCAGCGGATAATTTCAGCACCATTCCGAAGCCTATTTCGCACAAACGCTAAATGGCAAGAAGTGGAAACAACTACTTACATAATTCTATTCAAATCTATACCTCTCTCTCCCCCTGGTAATCTCGGACTTGAAACAGCATCTCCTCCTTTTTCAGTTCCAAAAGCCGTTGGTCCAGTTTTTTTTTCCGATCCTCCAGCTCTTTCACTTTTTTGAACCCGTTCTTGAACGCCGCTCGTTGCTCTTCCCGCATACCGAGCGTGGAAACCCCGCCGTATTCCTCCGCGATAGTTTCCTCGACTTCTACCTCCTGAAACTGCGGCTTCACGTAGAGCGTCGATTGCTCCTTGGCTTTTTTCTCCCGATCTTCCTTTCGGATCAGGTCTAGGTGTATCAAATGCAAAAATGTCTGGGTCTGGAAGGATGCAAGGTTTGTCATCCACATTTTGCATGACTCCTGATGTCTGTGATGCATGCCCTAGCATCACAGATTTTGTGAGGGCTTCCTGATGCCTCTATCGCATGAGAAATGCCGTGTCGCCCTGGCAAAAACTGGACCGCTTTTGCTGTTCATGCAATACAGATTCTTGTAGAATAAGAATTCAGACGCAGCATCACAAGTTGCATCCTTCCAGATCCAGAGATATTTGCAATGCATAAGGTGCATATCAGACACGTGCTCCTCGTGATTCTGCTCTTTCGAATTCGTCGCCACGATGGGTTGCTGATAAGATTTTTTGACGTTCTTTTATTGTTGTAAACGATACATGTATTGCGAAGAGTCGCAAGACAATATAGTTCTGTGATGCATAATTTCAGCGCACGATATGTTGTTCTATCTGTCAGTACAATCTATACCTCGTAAAGCGTCCTGGGGTCCACTAAAGGGTTCCCGGCGTCCACTATCGCCGCAAAGCTCGGGCGCAATTCCAAGTTCGTGTGCTGCACGTAGCACCCGAAAAATTCATTCGCGACGGTTTGCAAATCCTGTTCCTCCTGGTATTGGATTACCAAATACGCTTCCGGCTCCCCCTTATCCGGGATGGCGCAGTCGAAAGAAGTTGTTCTTGTCGCGTCGTTGTGGTCCGGTGGATTTGGCTGCTGATACTTGTTCTTCGTGGATGAAGTCGTTGCTGTTGTCCCTGGCGGTGTAGAAGTTATCAGATGAATTTTCGCCGATTCAACGTCGAACCCGAAGGCTTTGAAATATTTCATCCAGGCCGACCCGGGGAACAAGTCGTATTTCTTGCGTTTTTTGCTCTTTTCCGCGATTTTGTCCGGAATGAACCACCTCCGGGGCCAGGGACCGAGGCGGAGGGCGATTTTTTCCGCCTTGGACAGCTCGCGGAGACCGGAGACGACCTGTGGGGATTTTGTTTGCGATAGTTGTACAACATGTACAACGGCGGTCTAGTTCTAGAAGAGCGCCTTGTATAATGCAAAGAACTGAATACAACTTCTTCTACCCTGGTACTCGTTGAAGATTCATTTCGCCATGCAAGAAGATCAGCTTCATGAATATATCCCGTGCTAAGTAAGTACTTACCGCTCGTCTCCTCCTGTTGATCTCCTTTTCCGACAGTGTATCCCGGATTTGCGCTACCCGCAACGTGATGATTTTCTTCTCTTCCTTTTCCTCGGGATTGTCTTTATCATCGGCACTTTCCCCCACTGCCGCTGCACTTTGCTCTTTTGATATTCTCTGGTTATTTACCAAATTTATCAACTGCCCGTCACTCGCCGCCCCCTCGATGCTGATTAGATCGAATATCCTCTCCAGCCCGATCGCGTCTTGCAACGCCGATTCCTCGTGTGCGAACAGCACTTTTTTCTCTTCCAACCGCTTCAAATTTTCTTCGTTTCCGAGAAAATTTATCGACTCCGCCCAGCTGGTCGCTTGGTCGAGGTCGGAGGCGTCGAGATGGGTGGGCGGGACCAGCTGTGATAGTTAGTGATCATCGGTTTTATTATGCAAGACAACATTCCGCATGTAGCTGCGCTTGCGCATGATCCAAAAGGAGATGTAATGCAGATCGAACATTCCGACCCGTAGGTACTGAAACTGGTTGCGGCTCGATGCGGGTTCTTTCAATAACAATTGCAATTTGTATATTACCTTCGTCCTCCACACCATGGGCCTTAAAATTTTTGGCATGCTGTTTACATCGGTATTCTCTGCGTTTTTCGTGAGCCATCTTGGCTCCGTCGAACTACCGGATGCTGCGGACGTCCCGGCCAGTGGGCTAGTCTTGGGCGAAGACTGCGGAACTGCAGAGGACCCAGTGGTCTTTGGCGAAGACATCGGGACCGTGGGAAGAAGTGCAGGTGCTGCACCACCTTTGGGACTTGTTGTCGCAGGTGCCGCAGCAGCAGTCGCTGTTGAATCGATTTCCATTGGGACGGGGTCGGACATTTTCCCGGACTTTTTAGTTGTGGGAAAATGAGAAAAACGTTGAGGTTAGCCCCTCGGCCTTGCTGTCCAGCTTACTCCTGAAGATTTTTCAGTGGCGTCGGCAAGATCGGCAAATCACTCACAGCACCACCACGACGACCTCCTCGATGCGGCCTGTCTGTGCCTGCGAATTAATTGCAGTCTAGTACCAAGACTGGAAATACTTAAACAAAATCCCTGTGGTTTCGTAATGCAGGTGGTGTTAAGAAAAATTCAAATCTCGGGTCGTCTATTGCATGATCAAGCCTTCTGGAGGATCTTGAACTTCTACAAGGGCCGTGAGTCGTGCCTAGGTAGACAAAACAAGTTGTTGGCTAGTAGCGAAGTCCGCTTTGAAAGCCGAAGCTGTCAGATAGAAGAACGAAGGCCCTCTTCCTTTTGCTTCTGGAGTATATCAGGAGGTACAGATTTCTATGTCGCTAGAAAAAAGTAAGTAAGGTAGACAACAAACTAGGGCTAGAAGTACAGGTCGCTTCATGTAGCTTTGAAAATGCGTTGTGTGTTCACGTACAGACAGACCTACCTAATTTCTTCTTGTCGTCGATGAAACTACTGACTGTCTTTTTTTGAAGAGTTGCGGGCATATGATTATCTTAATACCGGGATCTTGTTCAAGTGCAACCATGCGAACCACATCTTCTTCACCGGCACGGATCGATTTTTGAATCGTACTCAACATGATTTTTCAAAACGTAGAGAACAATGAAGAGCAACAGCTAGGAGTGAGCTGGGAAGTGAATTTGGAAAATTTTTTGTATCTTCGCTTGTTTGTCTTCTGGTAAACAATTGCTTCGATCTGCTCGTCCGGTCGTGCTGACGCAAGCTGCAGTCTATCTGCAATTATGGCAAAAGAAAATTTTCTTGTCTCTGGTCTGTGTTCTCGAGTGCTGTCGCTTTTCTTATAGAAAATTTCATTAATTGTAGCATCTAGATCTACTTTGCCTTCCTCTTGCTGAGAGGTCGAGAGATTTTCAAAAGAAAGCTCAGTGTCCGGTCTCTACGTGGTCTTTAGATTTTCTTTACTTGAGCATGTTGTTTTGCACGCTTTCTGAGGCTACAAAGGATCCGTAGTTATAATTGGGAACTTTAGCTTATCTCGCCTCTACTTTTTTTTCCGAATCATTAACAGCAAAATTCCTTCGTATTTCGACATAGACGTCATCAGAAGATTCATACAAAGTTGTATTCGACACGACTCCTGGCCGAATCGTGACGGTATAATTCTCCTGGCGGTTCTGCTTCTCCGCGAGAGGCGATGAATAAACTACGCGAGCTAATGCTTTTCGCAAAAAGATCCTTTCTTCTTTTTATTCGACCTCTACGAAAATGAAAAGGAGCGATGATGCTATTTGAATCGCTAGATTTGCGTTTGATGTCAAGTGGTTCCTGTTCCTGGTGTTTAGTTTTCGTAGCGCGAGTTGCGTCACAACTAGTTGTAAGCTTACTAGCATCTGCAGTGCTCTTTGATACCATTACGAGAGAGCTATCAGTACTACAACTACTAGGTTCATGCACCCCACCATAATTCCTGCTCTGTCGCCCCGATTCGTCTGCTTCTGCTTCATCAGATTCAGATGCTGCTTCATCGTCTTCATCTCCAGCCAACAGGAACCGCGAAGCTAACACTACTTCCTGATCCACTGAAGCGTGCTCCGACCCAAAACCGCTCAGCGTCACCCGCCAATCATCGATATCCCAACACTGGTAGGAACAACACACCTGCCGACTATCGTGGTGAAAACTTCTTGGCCCAAGAGAAAGGGAAGTTTGTGTTGCACTTGCAGCTACTGCATGCACATGCACTTGCACCTACCTACTAAAGGAGGAGGAGTTATTTCTTTATACAGCGCATGTTTCGGGGGGCGACCCAAGGCATGCATCCATACAGAATTCGTGTACTGTCTACGCTCTGTGCAACACAAACTTCACCCGATGAACTTCTTGACCCAAACTCTTTCACTTCCCTAGCTCCGCACCTGTTTGTACGCCGGATCGCCGCCGAACGTCGGCCCCCGATGTGCCGACCAGGGGAAAGAAATCAAATCCTTGAATTTGCAGTTGTGCTTGTACTTCGTCCGAAACCACAGCAACCCGAACAGACCGCACCACCCCTGACAGTGCGCTACCTCGTCGCCGAACTTCGTGAGTTATGAACTGCAAAAATGTCTGGGTCGGGAAGATTCCGAGATTTGTCATGCAGTTTGTCCAAGTTCCACCACGTCTGGAGTGCAGGGCCTAGCATCACAGGCTCTGCAGCCCCTTGGTGATGCCTATACTGCATGAAAAATGCCCTCTCAGCATGGCCAGAAGTGGGCACCTTAATCTTTTGCACGTTATGCATCACAGATCTTTGTAGGATCCGAAACACACATCACAAGTTCGCATCCTTCCAGACCCAGACATTTTTGCATTTGATATCAGTTTGCAGTTCACAAACTCCCCCTGACTCGTGCACAGGGCCTTTTTCGCCGCCCGCATCACCGTGGCGTACAGACGTGGGACGCCGATAATCGATCCGAGGTTCTTGAAACTGGTTTTGATGGGTTTATGATAGTTATGTTGGCCGTGCTTGCGTTGTAGTTGAGGCAGGAGCGCCGGCGGGTGCACTTGTGTAGTTCTTGTTGGTGACGTACTACTAGATGATGCGCCGCTCGTGGCGAGAAAAGAAGTTGCGGATGAGCTTCCGCACTGTGACCGCCCGGCCAAGGGAGCTAGTGGTCGATTGAGAAAATCCTGTAGTGCAGAAAGAACATCATGGCGGCTTAGAAGAGTCGTGCTGGTCAGAGAAGCACTACCGCCGGATAAGGATGCTGTCATCATCTTTGCGATCCGTAATACCCTTCACGACCGGTTTCTCGTTCCCTGATCCGAAGATGCAGTTGTTCTAATTAGTCTCTGGAGAGGTCCTCGTAAAAATAGCACGAAGTTGAATGAGTGACAGTGGCTTTCAAGCATGCCGCGGCGACGAAATCTGTCCGAATCAGTATGACGAACGGATGATCGCGCTGTCTCGCGCTCCACTTTTTGTGCGGTCGAGGTCGGCTCCGACAACTCACTCTCATCTCATCCTCATCGGTCGTGTTGTTACGAAAACCGATAATCGAAAACAAGCTGTGACAACAGTGCTATACTGAGCAAGAAGTGCCTGATGTGGACGGATCGTTATTGTCATCATCATGTTGTGGCTCTGGGTCGATGTCGACCTCTACCTCGTTCGCTTCACAGCTCGCATCGAAAGTTGAAGAAGATGTTGACGTAGTAGAGGCGGCACTGTATTTTCCTTCATCGCCGCGTTCGTCTTCATCTTCCGCACAGGCATTTTCTTGTTCCACCAAAGAAAGCGCACTCGTATCAATACTTTCCTCCAGCTCCAGCCTCATCTCGAGCAGTTTCAAAATTTTCGCAGCGCAATTCTTCCGGATTCTTTTCGCCTTTCGCAAATCTTCCTCCGAAAACACACGGCTTGATGATGATGTGGCGGTTGCGCCGGTGAAGATTTTTATTCCCATCCCCTGGTCATCAGCACTGCTGGTGTGTTCATCTGTTGCTCCCGTGTAGATGAAGTTTCGTTCAAAATGGTTCGCTAGCCAGAGGTACAAATCACAAATTTTGTGACAGCTCTCCAGTCGCAGAACGTCCTGGATAGAAAAATGGCGGTTTTTTCCACTGGAGGACATGCTCAACATCTCCGCTTCGTTTTCCACTTGATGTAGTGCTGTCCCCTGCTGCTCTCCTGCATCAGTTCTGCTAACTTCGGCCCCGTTGCTCGTCCCATAGTTCATCTGCAGTGGCGTTTCCGGCCGGTGTCCATCGGCGTGATCAGCTTTGAGGATCGTGCTGCAGCTTTCTTGTTCTAGAATGGCAGCACCACCGGCAGTCGTAGCTTCAGAAGAAGGAGTTGTGTTGCTATCATCGTCCACCCCAGCATGATCATCAAGATGCAGCCTTACATTGTCCAAACTAATCCTCCTCCGGTTGCTCAAAACGTATCCTGTGCAAAAGTATCGCATTCGTAGTAATTGCAATCATGCATTACAAGTTTTTTTCTAAAGGTGAATCCGCATTACAGATTTTATTTCTCATGCTGAGGAAATTTGTAATGCATTTATACGAGTTGTACGATAGATACTTTTGCAATGCATAAAACGTACTCCCGGACGAAGGTCTTCAAAGCGCTCAAAACCTCAATCTCCTCCGGCTCCACATTCGGGGCGGAGGCGAAGAGAAACAACTCCCGGATGGTTAGCAAGTGGATCTTCATGCCGGTGGAGGTGCAGGAGTCAGAGTCTGGGGTGTTTGTCATGTTGTTTCCAGATGAGTTTGAATAAAACGCGTCCAGGTCGGTGAGGCGGCAAATCTGTATCATTTGCTGCAAGTTTTGCAGCTGGAAGTAATCATCCGTGGTTGCGTGGTGTTGGAACATTTGTAGCAAGTCGGAGAATTTGAGCTCTTTGTCGTGGTGACCAGTGACCGAGATCTCTCGTTCGAATTTTTCCAGCATCTGCACCTCCATCGGGATCGTGAAGACAGGGAGAGCTGCACCAGAAGTTTCCTGGTTTTGCTCTGCAACTTGGTCTTCTTGCCCTTGGCCTTGCGTAACTACGGCAGCCGACTTCGTCCTTGTGTCGCTACTTGAAGAAGAAGTCGCGAGACATTTCCGCAGGTACCGTAAATCCTCTGGCACAAACGCGCCCACCCGGCCGCTGCTGGTTGATGCAGCAAGAACACTTTGATGCGCTCCTCCCGCTTCACATGTAGTTGCGGCGCGCGGTAACGACACCCCTCTCCCTATCCTATGTAAAAACGTCCCCACACCATAGTTGTATTGCAAATCTGCATGCTGAAGTTGTTTCTCATGCGGAGCCCCATGAGAAGCATTTTCCAGTCGTGTTTTGCAATTTGTCATGCTCCAATCAGCATGATATACTAGGTCTGTGATGCTGCTGAGCTAGCTCAAACAGCACTACGCTACGAGTCCAAATCTGTCATGCAAGACAGCCAAAACATGTGGATTTGTCTAGCCAATCCGCCATCTTGACTATGGGGTGGGGACGTTTTTACATAGGATACTCCCCGCCCTCCCCGCGATCTGCCTAACCTCGTCCTCCGACAGCTTTCTCCTCTTATTCCCGTCGAATTTTGACGTTGCAGAGAACAAAATCCGTTTGATCCTCAGATTCACCCCGAGCCCGATACAATCAGTTGCGATGAGGACAGGAATTTTCATGTTGTGTTGTTCTTGCGATGATGTAGCAGCACGAGCAGCAGAACGACAACCAGGTTTCGGTTCTTGTGTCGCATTTTTACCTAGGACTTTCGCTGTGTAAAACTCCGCACAAATTTCGTTGAATTTCTGCACCTGCTTCTGACGCACTTCGGGCGGAAGCGTCCCGTACAGAACGATAGGGTTGTACTTCGTCGTTTCTTCTTGTAGCTGTTGGCCTTGATCCTCAAGAAGGCCCGCACCGCAGCTACTCGCTTTACTAGAAGAAGAGCAAGAATTCTGTTCCAATTCGTGTTTCAATCTGAACACTTCCTTCCTCGAAAAGGCGATGATGCAGTCCCCGGGAAGAATCTCCCTGCAAGGCTTTCCCTCCACGTGTAATGGGCCGTTTAACCGCTCGTACTTGCGGGATTGGATGTAGTTTTGATCCATGGGTGGAATAAATGGCAAGCATGTTGTTGACAAACTGTAGTCCCCTGCTCGTCGAACGAGCAACAGTTTTTCCATGATGTGATGCAGCAATCTCTTCTCCACTTTCTCGTCCGGACTCAGAAAGCCGCACAGGTGGACTTTCTGTTGCAGGTTGGTCTGCATGTAGTTTGTCGACATTGATGTTCCAGCAGGAGCAAAAGAAACATCGGAGGCTGCGGCTCCAGAAGAAGTAGTTTTCGTGGTGAAACAGGTCATCAGGGCTTTGAGATACCCTGGGCCTCTCACGGGGTCGAAAAGTAGTTGAAATTCGTCGAGGATGATGTTGATGTTCATGATGCTGTGCTGTTTGCCTTTGTCATGCGAAACACCATCGGAAGTAGTAGAAGAAACAATCGTCTCGAAGAAACTGGGAAACATCTCCGTTGTGCAGGCAATGAACCTGCTAGAAGTCTTAGTTGCTGTTTTGTCTTCGACGTTCTTGTCGTCCGATGAACTTGTATCACATGCGACCACCTCGGTTTCTTGTCCCGTCCGCAGTTCAATGGTGGAGAAGAAGTCACGGGTTTTCATTTTCATCTCGTTGAATTTTTCAAACGCCAGAATCCGCAAAGGTGCGCAGTAAACCACGATAGAAGAAGATGAAGCACTGTGATCAACATGGAAGCGGCCTGCAGGAGGGGAAGTGATGTTTGTCATGCACTCCTGCAACGCGGAGTGTGTCTTCCCGCTGTTCGTCGCGCCGAGGTGGAAGCAGAAGCGGGTTTCTTGGTTGATTTGTCCCGCGTTCTTTCTTGCACTTCTCCCCTGATCATGTGCTGACGGTATAACTTTTGCAGGTAAAACCTTCTCCTTCACGTAGTCGCGCAGATTGGTGGCGATGTGCGATTGATGATGTTCATCAACATGAGCGTCTATTCCATTGTGCTGGCCCACACCGCCTTGGCTTTCCTTCCCACCAGAGCGATGGGGGCTTCTATGCCGTTGGTACTCCGAACTGTTCAAGAAGTGCTGGTACAGAAGCCGGAGGATTTTCAAGATGTTTCCATTGCCCTTCGCTGCAGCGGCATTGCTTTTCGTAGTCGCTGCAAAAGAACCTGCTGCAGCCGTATTGTAGTCCACCAGCGAGGTATTTATTTCAAATTGCGCTTCGTCCTCGCAAAGCACTGAACTCGTGACTTTGTGAAACACATCAGGAAACCGGGTTTGGCAGAAGGTGGCGAAGGCGGTGCTGGTGGAACTGTCGTCTGAAAAGGATTTTTCAACATCCTGCACGAGTTCATGATGGCGGAAAAACTGGAGAAACATGTGCCGGTCGTAAATTGCTTGTTGGACAGCTGCATCGTCGGAAGCAGAACATGAGGACCGGGTTGATGTGCCGGCCGCTGCAGTATTAAAAAGCCGCGTGACAATTTTTGTCGGGCAGGAAGATTCCTCGCGGCGGCCTCTATCGAAGGTTTGTCGCTTCTGGCACGACCGTGTCAACCGCCGCGGCAGAAGTGGTCGCAGCAGCCGAGCTGTGTTCATCCTAATGCAAAGTTTCGTCACTTCCGCAGCGCATCAAGGTCATGCACAGAAAAATCCGTTCTGCGTTCCGGGAGACTAAGTCAAAAATTCTAGTATGGATCTTGAACAAATTTCTCAAAAAGTGTACGGTAAAATTGAGATCTTTGCGTCATTTTTTTTTCAAGCTCGTTGCACACAAGAAATAGGTGAACGTGAGGACCACATAAAATGAGGAACGGATGGACTTTCGTGTGACTGTGAGATAGCTTGTAACATTAAATCAGAACAGCAAGACCGATGGTCCTCGTTGAGTTCTTTTATTTCCGCCGAGCGAGGCCACTCTCTCGGGTTTCTTGCGGTACTGCTCAAGCCCGACTTCTTGCTGCATGCTGTTTGGGACGTAACATCTGTTCAACAAGCACATCAGGTTTACTTTTTTACATGTGCAACATCAAGCGCCACCAGATCAATCTTCAGATCCAAGTACTCATAGTAGTCCGCCAAGTTGTGTTGGCAGTGTGCTCAAGAAGGTAAAAATGCTGTAAAAGTTTCCGCGTCTGTACATAGCTCTATTCAAAATGTCAGTCAATTTTCGCGTCTTAACAAGCTCTACTGTGCAATTCTGATGTACCTCTGCGTCTTATCGAAACAATTGTTCAATCTCACTTTGCATCTGCTGTAGCACAGGCACAGCAGTTACATTGCAGCTCATAAAACAAACTGTGCGTGCCATTTTCTGTTGTTTTTTATTGCTTCAGTAAAATGGATCTGCTATCTTTCTCTTGCGTCAGCGTCAAACGAATTATCACTTCGAGTCTGTATCTAAATGTGATGTTTTCTTTTCTCAGTTCAATCCTTTTTTCGATTCAGTAACAATACGGTCGCATATGAATAAGTAAACTTCTCGCTCGTCTCGTTCCTTTGCGTCTCTGCCCCGCCCCGTTTTCTTGGACTCCTCCGCACCAAGACCACCTCATCCCCGCTGACTCGCGGCAATTGCGCTGTTATAGAACCCATGCAATTTTTCAATCGGTTTCCGCCCCTGCTCGTCCTCGACTGTCGGGTCCGCCTTGTAGTCCAACAATAACTGCGCGAAGTGCCCAAAGCCGGAGGCACAGACGAGATGGAGCGGGCGGAGTTCTTATCCACAGGAAGTTTCCCGTACACGTACAAATGCGGTCTCTGCATGGCAAAACTTGGCTTCGATCCTAGTTTAGCATGACAAGTTTCAAACGCCGAATTGGGGAAATTTGTGATGCATCTTGTACATGTTGTACGGGAAATTTGTATTGCATAGTTCGATCGGAAACACGCCTTCCAGGTTGACGTCGACAAGTTTCGTGGCGCCAGAGGTGTCCGCTACCTTATCCGGAGCATCCAGCAGGACCTTTGACAATGTTGTTTTCACAAATAGCTGGCGCAGTGAAACGTGCGGGCTCTTCTTTTTGTTGGTCTTGTATCACAACATCGGGATCATGATCGGGGATGCAATCTCTTATGCTGGAACAGGAAAAAAAGCGAAACATGATCAAGCCACGATCTTCTTACTTACATCAATCCCATCATAGAAATTACTGCACCTTGGCCAGCCGCATCCTGTTTGCGTGCGCCGCAGCGATAAAGGTTCCCCGCAGGCACCGGGATATCAAATGCGAGGGGTAGACTTGCACGGTGTGGTCTTCTAGCCGGTCCGGGGATTTCGCGGAAAAGGCAACCTTCTCTATGTTCACGGCCTGGGACAACCGCAAAAACTCCTGGATCACCCTGATCGCCAAAATTTCGCTCATTTCGTTAAACCGGGAAGGCACCACAGGCACGGGCCACGGGGTTTCCTCGCGCAGAGCTCGTCTGGTCTGCAATAGCTGGAGAAAAACATCCGCCCGGGGCTGGCTGGAGTTCGCGACGCGCTTCGGACCGTCCTCAGGGTAAGCGGGCTGGTTCTCGACCCGGCCTGGTCGTTTAGGTTTGATTTGATACGTCGAGTAGGAATAACTTTGAGCTGATTAAAGCTCGAGGTAAATGGTAAGGGGGAGAGCGCACTGGGAGAGAATCCTGACTTTTGTGTCGTCCGCTACGCAGAGCTAGCGGACACAAAAGTTCCAAAATCCAAACTTTTGTGTCCGCTAGCTAGAGCTAGCGGACACAAAAATTCCAAAATTCAGACTTTTGTGTCCGCTACGTAGAGCTAGCGGACACAAAAATTCCAAAACTCAGACTTTTGTGTCCGCTACGTAGAGCTAGCGGACACAAAAGTTCCAACATTCTGACTTTTCGAGGTAGGGGAATCCGCGAATTTTCAAAATTTTATTTTTATTGCAACGAAAATTCCAAAGTCCTGACTTTTGTGTCCGCTAGCTAGGGCTAGCGGACACAAAAGTTTCAAAGTCCCAACTTTTGTGTCCGCTAGCTAGAGCTAGCGGACACAAAAGCTCCAAAATCCCAACTTTTGTGTCCGCTAGCTAGAGCTAGCGGACACAAAAGCTACGAAATCCAGACTTTTGTGTCCGCTAGCTAGAGCTAGCGGACACAAAAGTTCCAAGATCCCAACTTTTGTGTCCGCTAGCTAGGGCCAGCGGAGACAAAAGTTCCAACATTCTGACTTTTCGAGGTAGGGGAATCCGCGAATTTTCAAAATTTTATTTCTATTGCAACGAAAATTCCAAAGTCCTGACTTTTGTGTCCGCTAGCTAGGGCTAGCGGACACAAAAGTTTCAAAATCCCAACTTTTGTGTCCGCTAGCTAGAGCTAGCGGACACAAAAGTCAGGACTTTGGAATTTTCGTTGCAATAAAAGTTCACTCTGCCCGAGCGGAGAGTGACGGCCAAGAGTGATGGCCAAGAGTGATGGCCAACTGTCCTGGCCATCACTCCTCCCGCCCGGAAAGTGATGGCCAAGAGTGATGGCCAGGAGTGATGGCCAAGTGCCCTGGCCATCACTCTTGGCCATCACTCTGCCCGAGCGGAGAGTGATGGCCAAGAGTGATGGCCAAGAGTGATGGCCAACTGTCCTGGCCATCACTCCTCCCGCCCGGAAAGTGATGGCCAAGAGTGATGGCCAGGAGTGATGGCCAAGTGCCCTGGCCATCACTCTTGGCCATCACTCTGCCCGAGCGGAGAGTGATGGCCAAGAGTGATGGCCAAGAGTGATGGCCAACTGTCCTGGCCATCACTCCTCCCGCCCGGAAAGTGATGGCCAAGAGTGATGGCCAGGAGTGATGGCCAAGTGCCCTGGCCATCACTCTTGGCCATCACTCTGCCCGAGCGGAGAGTGATGGCCAAGAGTGATGGCCAAGAGTGATGGCCAACTGTCCTGGCCATCACTCCTCCCGCCCGGAAAGTGATGGCCAAGAGTGATGGCCAGGAGTGATGGCCAAGTGCCCTGGCCATCACTCTTGGCCATCACTCTGCCCGAGCGGAGAGTGATGGCCAAGAGTGATGGCCAAGAGTGATGGCCAACTGTCCTGGCCATCACTCCTCCCGCCCGGAGAGTGATGGCCAAGAGTGATGGCCAAGTGCCCTGGCCATCACTCTTGGCCATCACTCTGCCCGAGCGGAGAGTGATGGCCAAGAGTGATGGCCAAGAGTGATGGCCAACTGTCCTGGCCATCACTCCTCCCGCCCGGAAAGTGATGGCCAAGAGTGATGGCCAGGAGTGATGGCCAAGTGCCCTGGCCATCACTCTTGGCCATCACTCTGCCCGAGCGGAGAGTGATGGCCAAGAGTGATGGCCAAGAGTGATGGCCAACTGTCCTGGCCATCACTCCTCCCGCCCGGAAAGTGATGGCCAAGAGTGATGGCCAGGAGTGATGGCCAAGTGCCCTGGCCGTCACTCTTGGCCATCACTCTGCCCGAGCGGAGAGTGATGGCCAAGAGTGATGGCCAAGAGTGATGGCCAACTGTCCTGGCCATCACTCCTCCCGCCCGGAAAGTGGTGGCCAAGAGTGATGGCCAAGTGCCCTGGCCATCACTCTTGGCCACCACTCTGCCCGAGCGGAGAGTGATGGCCAAGAGTGATGGCCAAGTGTCCTGGCCATCACTCTTCCCGCCCGGAAAGTGATGGCCAGGAGTGATGGCCAAGTGCCCTGGCCATCGACGATTTGGCAGCAGGCTATGCTGACGATTTGGAAGCCCAGAACGCGGCTTTTGCTCCATGTGTCCGGTGGAGATGAACGTGGAGGTCTGTTACTTCTCAACGTGGCGGACTGCTCACACGGACACGACGGAGGCACAAAAACACAAACTAGTTTGCATTTCCATTTTCTTTTTCAACACCCCAAAAACAAGTACATCAACCAGAACAGTGTATAATGTTTCTAATTCTATGCCGTAACACGTAAGTACCTCCACACGTGATGAATTCGTATCCCAGATGCGCGTTCGGGTCCACTACTTGCAGCTGAATCGCCAACGTCAGCGGGCTCCAACCCTCGCTGGTCTGAAAAAACAGCGGGTCCGCGCAGTTGCCATTGTCGGAATCTAGCTTTTCTTCCACCGGCAAAGAATTGGATTTCTTCTTCGCCCGTACCAACGCTTCTCTGCCGATGTTCGTGCTAGTCCGCTCCAAGGCGGAAACCAAAGGGTTGACCGCCGTGTGGTGTAGCTGGGACGCAGAGAGGTGGTTTTTTGTCGTTTGTCTACTCGATGGGCAGGTGGTTGTCGCCGTGTTGTTGGATTGTATCGTCCCGAAAAGCTGCTTGCTGGGCGACGGGCGGGGGGTTAAGAAGTTTTGATTTGTCGACTTCCTCGTCCTGTTACTAGCCCCTAACGACGTTGATCTCGACTGGGGTAAGCTAGGGGAGGAATTCGAGGGCTGGGTTAAAACGTTCAAACTATTCATGTTCCGCTGACTACTTGTACCCGGCACTACTGCCGCTGCACTGTTTGCTCCGTTTTGCTGCTGCTGCGACCCTGCTGCTGCACTGGCACTGCTCCCACCTAACGCCTTCTGCGTCAATATCGGCACCGACGCGAGTTTTATTGGCGTGAAGTGCGCTGTTCTGACCAGCGGGACTAAGCATTTCAAAATGTCCACGTCTCCTCTCACCACGGCGAGGTGTAACAAGCCCACGCGGTAATCATTGCTGCTCCAGTTCTCCAGGCCCTCGTTCGTACTGTGCGCCGTCTTGTGGTAGGTGAACTTGTTCCCCGGGAAATCGTGCATCCGCAGGCGGTATGAAGTGCAAATATGTGGTCTGGGTCTGGAAGGAAACAGAGTTTGTCATGCTGGTCTGGCATGATTGCAGAGTTTGTGATGCGCGTCCAAGAAGAGACCCTTTTTCTTGTCATGCAAAAACGCAGTTTGTCATGCGAAAAGGGCAACACTAAGCCGCGCAAATATTTCTCATGCTTGGCTGTGCATGAGAGAGCATTCACTAATCACAACCTAGCATTACAGGTTTCCGGACCCAGACATCTTATTGCATTTCATAATCGGACCAACGGGTCGGCGCCGTAGGCAATGAGCATCTGGATCATGTCGATATCGCCACGACCCGCGACCGCGAGAGCCAAGACCGTCCACTGCGAGTCCGCTCGTCTATCTGTGCAGTTCAAAAACCTTCTCCCGCCGTTCCGGCAGATTTCCTTCACAATTGCGTGGTGGTTGTTCCAAACCGCGAAGAAAAGCGGTGTCCACCGGTACCGTTTTGTCGTCGCGTTGATATTCTGGCCGTGTTGGATATGCATTGCAAAAGTATCGTACTCGTACTAATTGCAGACATGCACTACAAATCTTGTTTTTAAGCTAAATCCGCATTACAAATTTCGTTTCTCATGCTGAAGAAGTTTGTATTGCAATACGATGCTTGTGCATTTCATATTGGAGCAGAAATTGCAGCGTGCGCAAATGCCCCCCGAAGGCCGCTAGGTGGATGGGGAGGAGTCCGTTGTCGATTATTGAGAGGAAAAATCCCCCCTCCCCATATTGAAAACGCATGCATCTGAAAATTTGTGATGCAGATTTGAGGTCACAAATCCTGTCTGTCTTGCAAGAAGGCAAAGCCAGAGAGTCCGCCGGATTGTGCCGGCGGTTTGTGATGCTGTTGGGCTTACAGGGCCGACGTCTGTCATGCTAGTCCCCTACGTCAAAACCCCTCGACCCAGGCTTGGCATATGCCTGCAGTCCTCTCCAGCAAGACAGACCGGATTTGTGTACGCAAATCCAGCATCAGAAACTTCGTTTCGATATGGGGAGGGGGGCTTTTTCCCTTTGATATCGATGGAAAAGTCCTCAAACTCTTTCGTGCCAAAAATAGCCGGGTTCCTTGTCGGACTGCGCTGGTCCTCCGGTGCGGCGGAATTGAGGGCCGGGTAGTCTGATGTTGGTGGGTTTGGAATGTTGCTAAAAAATGATGCACATCAGGAGTCAAACTTTCGCTTGATGCGCGGCCCGATGATATCAACAGAATACTCGTGCAGATGCCGAAACTAATACCAGGATTGATTTGCGAAACTGAACCAGAAGCAAAACACGAACTCAATCTCAATCGTACCAAAACTGATAGTACCTGCATGCGCCACTATGTCTCCCTGACACAAGCTCTGGAACCCGGGCAAATGTAAGACGAAATCCCCCGTTCTGCAATGTAAATCCGCGCCGAACCGCAGTAGTTGTATGATCGACTTTATCTTCCCCCGTGCTGCGCACAAGTGTAGCGGCGTCCAGTTTTCAAACCCCGCTCTCTTACTGGCGATGTTTATCCCGGCTGTGGCGGTTGCGTCGGTGTCCCTAGTATCCTGTGCAAAAGTTTCGTAGTCGTACTTATTGCAGTATATGCATGACAAATCTTCTTTTCAAAGTAAAACAGCATGACAAATCCCATTTCTCATGCTGAGCAAATTTGTAATGCAATTTGTACTAGTACGATACTTTTGCAGTTCATACCTAACATCCCGCTGCGTCTTCACGTCGGGCGTCATGAAATTTAAATGCCGCGCTTTTGCTTTTGATGGAGAGGTATGCATTGCAAAGGCATCGTACTAGTATAAATTGCATCACAAATTTTGGCAAGAAGGGAAGTGGGATTTGTAATGCTGTTTTCCCTTAGGAAAAAGATTTGTAATGCAAGACTTGCATTCATACGGGTACTTACGATACTTTTGCAATGCATAAGAGAAGAAATCCCGGTCGATCAAATCATTCGTGTTCACCATCCCGCCAATGTTGTTTGCCAAAGCCCATTTTAACAGGTCGGAACCGCCGTTTGGAAGGTTCGAGTTGATGATTTCGCAGAGCACGTGGAGCAGGGAAAACCCGTCCATGTTGGGAGTATGGAAAGGAAAACCGTGTAAGGGTTTGTGGTTTGATGTTGTGCAAAATAAACGCTCAGCTCTTGTTTCATCTGCGGTCGACATTTAAGCATTTGGGTTGTTGTACCTCAACATCATGCAGCCTATCATGTCGAAGGAACAGGAAGAGCTGGTCGTGAAGCTGCAAGAGTATCAAAACATTAACCCGAATGATTTTCGCTACCAAATTACTTAACGCGGCGGCGTTCGGCTCACCAGCGTTGCCTACGTGGTCCCAATCCTGCTGCGTATTCCCGGTATTCAAATTGCACCAACAATCCTCCTGCAGCAACAGCTTCAGGATGTGCTCGTGCCCGTGGTACGCCGCGGAATGTAAGCACGTCCACCGGTCTATGCAAGAAAAAAACTAAAACTGTGTAAGTGTAACTCTGTAATGCAGAACATGCAACAGAGCGACATCTGTCATGCCAGACAGCCATGATGTCCTCTTTTCATGTGTGTTTTCCCTTACAAGCCACGCATGGCAGGCTTTCTCTGTCATGTAGAGCAAATTTGTCATGCTGTCAGCCAAAGAAACTTTAACTTACACTATTAACACAGTTTCCTTCTTGCATACGGTCCTTCTGCAGGTAAAGGAATAAATTCGCTTTCCTCTCGCACGCTAGTAACCTCGTTAGGCGGATGTTGCCCTGTTTGCACGCGACGCGGAGGGCGGTGCGCCCGTCGATCTGCTCCATGGGGTAGTATGCCTGTAATAGGGTTGTTGTCGATTTGCTCCATAGGGTTGTTGTTTTTTCGAGCGATGTAGGATACGGTGTTGTGCGGTTCGGAGCGCACAAACTGTATTGCGCTCAGCGCAGCAACGATCTTGAGTTATGAATTATCATGCGACCACAACATGAAACAAACACTTGTAACAAACTACCTGAAAATCCGCCCCCTCTTCCAGATTCTGTGCCACCAAGACATGTTGGTTGTGTTGCACGGCCTTGAAAAGCAGCAAGGCTTTTGACGCCGCGCCACCATTTCTCGTGTAATCGTGTACTCTACCGTACGTTGTACTGTCGTTTAAGGGTTGGTTGCCACCGGCGTACTTGTTATACCCATTCCCGTTATACGCGTTTGGGTTCGGGTAATTTGGGTAATCTTTCCTCCCCGATGAGCCAGACGCCGCAGATCTGCTGTTTGGGTTGAAAAAGTAGTCGCCGGCTGCGTCCGGGGAAACGGTTGGAGGATCCGGGATGTCAAACTTTTGTGGCGTTTGCGACGCCACGTTTAGGACGACCATGGTTTAAGATTTTTGACTGCTGGCATGAAACAGGTTCAGGTATTGATATACTTAGAAACCGGAATGATGTCGTGTAGTTGTTGTACTTGTACGTGTCATGGCAATAAATTCCATTAGCCTAAAAGCACGTCTCTCCGCTCAACATCCTCGTCTCTCAGAGAATAAATCGCTCGGGCTCATGTACTACTACCCATAGAGCCTTTGTAGACCGGTGCTCCTCCTGCAGTACACCTGCTCCTCACATACAACCTTCAAACAAAATGAAAGACCGAAAGCACCTCTTAGAAAAGTTCCTGCTCTTTTGCTCGAACCTTCTCCGTCTCTGAAATTGCACCAGCACGCCCTGGGAAGGAAGTAGGAACAACACGAAAAAAACAAGTAGAGCTGAAAACAGCTGCAACAAAAAAAAGCTTGCCGAAGAGGTTGACAATGTGAGGTTAGTGTAGATGCAGGAGTTCGAATAAGACTGTGCGCAGTCACGTCGTTGTTTTCGTTTGTAGTTTTATTTCGCTGGAGAGAAGAATAGCAGCTTGTTGTCGCTGTAGTTGTTTCATTTCCCAGTGGAGCTTATTTTACTTCGTCCTTTGGTACCACTCGTTATCTCCTTCTTCCGAAAAGGACGACGAGAGAAATACCCCTTTGTTCAACATCACTTCAAACCACAGTACAGCATGGTGACGAGAACACTTGTGTCGTCTCCTCCGTCGGAGAGTTGGTAGGCAATATCGGCTATGGATTGCAAAAATGTCTGGGTCTGGAAGAATGCAGGAGTTTGTGATGCAGATTTTGCATGACCCATGAGGTCTGTGATGCATGCCCTAGCATCAGAGATTTTGCGAGGGCTTTCTGATGCTCACACCGCATCAGAAATGCCCTCTCCGCGTAGCACAAATTACACCTCTTTTGCTGTTCATGCAATACAGATTCTATGTAGAGTCCAAATGTAGCATCACAAGTTGCATCCTTCCAGACCCAGACATCTTTGCATTTGATATCGGCCAGATCCTTCGCTATGTCGGACAGGACGGTGGATTGCTTCATAAACAGTGCCTATCGCAAGAAAAAGCTGTTTCACTGTCGTGAACTTGTGATGCATAGAGTGGAGCACAGAACTATTTGTCTTGCTACACCTGCACGACCTTGACTCTTTAGGGGTGTTTTCCCTTTGAAAGCGTGCATGGCAAATTTTCTGTCACATGTGTAACAAGCTTGTGATGCAGATCTTGCAAAACCATCACAGTGAAGCAGTTTTTTCGTGGGATAGTGCCTCCTCTTCCGCCGGGCTCAGACGATTGCGCTCCCGAGGGGAAAGCCTGGCGTGGTCGTAAAGAAACTGCTGACAGGCCGCAAGTTGGGACTGGTACTTCAGCGCAATGCGCGGAATGTCCGCATTCTTGAGAAAATCGAAGGCGCCGTCCGTCCCCTGCATTATCAAGTGCAAACATGTCTGGGTCTGGAAAGTTGCAGGATTTGTCATGCACATTTTACATGACCCATGATGCCTGTGATCATGTGTGCCCTTGCATGACAGATTTTCTGAGGTCCTCTTGATGCCTGTCCCGCATGAGATGAAATGACCTCTCCACGTAGCAAAAACCGGGCCGCTCCTCGTGCTGCTCAAGCAATACAGATTCTTTCAGCATCCAACAGCAGCATGACAAGTTGCATCCTTCCAGACGCAGACATATTTCCAATGCATATGCACCAGGAGTCCGCAACACTGCTCCACCTTTTCCAAGTCACACTTCTCGAGCACCGACGCCTCGTGGAACAGGTCGATGCACCGAGTTTCCGGCTCGTAAATGAGCGCGCCGTTGACGCGCGGCATACATTTCGCGTCGTAGTCGCCAATCGACCGGGTGGGCTGCAGTCCGCCCAGCCGCCCGTTGTGTGGCGGCGCCGTGATGTCCGTGATCCCAGCCCGCGCCAGCCGCGCGCGCTCGGCCTCGCACCGGCAGGACTGCTCCACGGACAAGTGATTCAGGCGCCCGAACTGGAGGTGCTTCTTCCGGTCCCCGTCCCCCCGCGCTCGCTTGGACGAGGTGCAGTCACTCAGGGGCACGTACTTGGCGTCGCAGTCCCCGACCTGGGCGCAATACAGGTAGCGGCCCCAGCATAGCACCGCGTTCATGCAGGTGCCGGACGAGATTTTTTGTCCCCACAGCGCGAATTCGCAGTGCTCGGCCGCTTTCTTCATGGCCGCGGCCGGCGAAGTGCCCCGTTGTCGAAAGTCGTTCAAGACCAGGTCCGGGAATATCAACTGCAAAAATGTCTGGGTCTGGAAGATCGCCAGGTTTGTCATGCGTATTTTGAATGACCCATGATGTCTGTGATGCATGCTCTAGCATCACAGATTTTTCGAGGGTTTTGTGATGCCTCTACCGCATGAGAAATGTCCTCTCCACGTAGCACAAACCGGAGTGCTCTTGCTGGTCATGCAATACAAAATTTTTTAGAATCCAGACACAGCATCACAAGTTCTGAATCTTCCAGACCCAGACATATTTGCAATTCACAGGGAAAAATTCCGCCACCGTGGTCGCGGCCTGCGCGCCGTCGTGGCCGTCACAGACGTATGCATTGCAAAAGCATCGTACTAGTATAAACCGCAATACAATAAATTTCCTTAGCATTAGAAATGGAATTTGTAATGCGGATTTGCCTCAAGAAAAAGATTTGTAATGCATGACTGCGATAATTACTACGAGTACGATACTTTTGCACAGGATAAGACACCCGAGATGAACCAATCGACCTTTTTTTCCTCTCCTACCGTGCCGACAAATGAGAAAATACGGTCTTCGTTTCCCCGGTGCGCCGGCCACACCACGTTGATCTTGCCCTCTTCTTTCTCCCCGGCCGCGGCTTCGTCGTCCTCGTTGGCACCGCTGCTTGACTTTTTCTTCTTTCCTTCGTCATCAGATTTTTCGCCATCGTCGCTGTGCTTATCCTCGTTCTCTGCAACCTCGTAATATGCATTGCAAAATGAAGTATCGTAGTACTCGTATAGATGCATTACCTCAGCATGAGAGTTGAAATTTGTAATGCGGATTTACCTTACGAAAAAGACTTGTAATGCATGACCGCAATACGAGTACGATACTTTTGCACAGGATACCTCCTCGTCCCGCTCAGGCGACAGATCGCGCCGCTTCTGGGTGTGTCAACTGTAAAAATGTCTGGGTCTGGAAGAATTCATGTTTGTCATGCTTGTCTGGCATGACTCCTAAATCTGTCACGCACGTTACCCAAGAGCTCCGCTTTTCTGTGATGCAGAAGCGCAGTTTGTCATGCGGAATAGGCAACACCTAGGAGCTCAGAAACTTGTCATGCTGAGCCAGCATTTGTAGCCTCATCGTGAGACGCCGCCCAGCATCACAAGTTTCCAGACCCAGACATTTTTACATTTGATAGGGTGAACTTGCGGCTCAAGTACATAAAATTCATATTCTCGCTCTCGCGCGCCAGGTTTCTTGCGCGCAGTCCCGCGAACTTCTTTTCCCGCGCCGTCTTCTACGAACTGCAAATATGTCTGGGTCTGGAAACTTGTGATGCAAGAAAGGGAAGAGTGAACATTCTGTAATGCGCTGCCCAGCATGACAAGGTTTTCCGTGGTTCTGAGTTGCGTACTCCGCATGAGAAACTGCATTCTTGCATGACAGGCAAGACGAGGAGCTCTTTGCGGTGACGCAACACACACTTCAGAGTCATGCCAGACTAGCATGACAAATCTCGCAACGTCCCAGACCCAGACATATTTGCAATTCATATCTTCGGCAGTGTCACGTTCCCGGCTAGATTCTATGGATTGCAAATATGTCTGGGTCTGAAAGAGTCGGGGTTTGTCATGCACATTTTGCATGACCCATGAGGTCAGTGATGCAGGTCCTAGCATCACAGATTTTTTGAGAGCTTCTTGATGCTTATCACGCATGAGAAATGCCCTCTCCGCATGCCAAGAACTGGACTCCTCTTGCTGCTCATGCAACACAGATATTTTTAGAATCCGCAGACAGCATTACAAGTTCTACTCTTCCAGACCCAGACATTTTTGCATTTGATAGATTCTCAGTCTCGTCCACTTCGATGCTCCGAAACTGTTTGATATCTACCCGGCGCTCCCGCTTTTTGTTTTTCAACACGACCGGCTCCCTATTTTTTTCGACCCCCGGCGGTTTGTCCGCGTTGGCCAGGTCCAGTGCCTTAATATTTAGTTGTACCCCCGGCGGTTTTATCCTGTGCAAAAGTATCGTACAAATGCAATTCTTGCATTACAAATGTTTTTCTTAATGTAAATCAGCATGACAAATTTTATTTCTCATGCTGAGGGAATTTGTCATGCATTTATACGAGTACGATACTTTTGCAGTTCATAGGTTTGTCCGCGTTGGCCAGGTCCAGTGCCTTCAGTATGGATGTGTCAGGATCGAAATCGACAAAATCGAAAAATTTGTAATGCATATAAATGTAGGGTAAGTAAGGCCTGTGTTGGGGAGCAGGCAAATGCGACCGACTGCAAGCCTGTTTAGGGGAAGGAGATGCGCTGCCAAAGTGGCACGACAGGAGCAGTCTTCTTTACGTACCCAAACAGCATGACAGACTGGATTTATTTGGTGCAGCTCCCGAAATTTGTCATGCGCCACTTGGAAACTGAGGCTTAAAGTGGCATCGACTTTATGCATCGCAAATTGCTTCGATTTTGTTGATTTCGATCCTGACACTCCCATATTCAGCGCTTCGGCCGTCAACGGGAGCTGCTGCCCGGGGGAGGTAACGGGCTTGGGTTCGTCTTCGTCTTGGTCTTGGTCTGCCCGCTCTGGCTCCTTGGGCTTGATCTCGTTCGCCGCGTCGCTCTTGTGTGCCTCGCTCAAACGCTTGTTTGCAGCTGCAAACGCGTCCCGGTCGAAGGGGGCGATCGGCGGCTTAGCGAGGACCACCGGTGGTTTAGCGACCGTCTTCGCGCTCGGCTTAGTAATCGTCAGGCCGAACGGGTTACTGCTCATGTTCTGACTTGCGGGACCTTGCGGCAGAGGCCGCAGCCGCTTGGCAGCGGGGGTGGGAGTGTCTTCGGGCATTGTTCTACTTGCTCACAACTCTTCTAGCCTTTTCTACTGTGATTTGATTTACCGAGACGGATGATATCTCAATTAGAAGTCTTTCAGAAATCTACTTGCTTTCTCCTACTTCTTAATCTTTCAGATTCAGATTCAGATTTGTCGGCGCACGTGACGCAGTCACGTAAAAGAATGTTTCGCTTGGCTTGGCTGCGAGGTGGCGTTCCAGAACTTTAGGAGAAGCTATTCATTGGCTAAAACTTGACCACGCGTAGTTACACTGCGCATCCACCGTTTTTACAGTGCGCATCCATCGTTACAGCGCGCATCCACCGTTACAGTGCGCATCCACCGTCGAAACGGACACAAGTAGTGGAGTAGATCTTCGTACAAAACAAGTTCGCTGCCAGAAGTAGTGGAGATCTTCGTAGTTTTATCACCAAAAGCTCCACCTGCCACGAGGACGAGGACCAGAGCTGCATCACAACAAAACAGAGCTTCGCGATGAATATGGTGACATTAACGCTAGTGTCCTCGAGCTTAGACTCACGGAGCTGGAGCAGGAGTTCGAACAAAACTGGCCATAGTGAGAATGAATATCGTCGTTGTTTTCTTCACGTGCGGTCCTTCACGTGCGTTGTTCCTTCGTTTTATATAATCCTTCGCGTTGGAGGTTTAGAGAATCTTGTCGCTAGAGTTTCATTTTGATTTTCCGGGAGGTGTCTGTTCTACCACTAGTGGAGCTTTTACTCCGTCGTTTGTTAGTACCACTCGTGGTGAGGTCATTTTCGGTGGACGTCGCTGATGGTTGAGATGGATCATCGCACTTGTTTTAGGTCTACTACTAATCGTAGCCTATCATCGTAGCTTGGATGTTACAGAACCAAATAGAAGTGTGGAAGGCTTATCGCGTTTCGCTTTTTCTTTTTCAAATTGGAAGGATGAATATAGTACTTTGCTCGACATCAAGAACAGAGATGAGTTTGAAGACATACCTCGTGACAGTTAGCTTTTCGCTTCACAATTTCGTGGTGCGCTTTCTGAGAATTTTAGCTCATCAACTACTCGTGGATAGGTAACCAACGTCAAGAAATCATTTAAGCGCGGCTGATATTTGTCTTTGATTACAACCAAAAGTAATGTTCAGATTTTTCATACTTACTGTAGAAAGGCTTGTTTTCCTTTTCCGGTTCTTCACAGCCGGAAAAAAGGCCCGATTCTATTACCACACCACTCATAGCTGCGAATACAGTGCTCGCACCACTCTAGGTTGTACTTCTAACCACCACTCTTACACCCCATACGTCGTGTCAATCTTCCGGATCCCGGCGACTGAGTCATCCCTTAACCCGTAAATCGTCTCAAACCGCTTTCTCTGCCTTTCCTCCTCCAATTTTTGCCTCTTTTCCAACATCTCATCCGTCACCGGCTCCTGCATTTCCCCGCCGAGTAAACTGCCACTGCTGCTATTCCCCAACACCCCCTCATCGCTCGCCTCGATGGTTGACGGGGAAAAAACGTGCTCCAACTCGAGCACGATCGCGTCCAACTGGTGCAAACTCGGCCCGGAAATTTTTTTCATCACCTCTTTGTACCGCCATCCTCCGTCCTTCTCATTCGCGTCGTAACAGGGATTGTGCTCGAGGTAGAGGCATTTCAGCTTCAAATTCCACAAGCCCGCTATTCTTTCATCATTTGCCGCAAGTTCGATTTGCTTCTGCTTGGTTGTTTGGTAGGGCGTTGTTATGGTTGGTGTTGCTATTGCTGGTTGTAGCTGTACTCCTCCGCTGTCGTCCGGTGATTTTCGCTTCTTCAACAATTCCCCGGACGGCGAAACTACGGTCGCCGCGGTTAATGCCCTTGCATTTTCATCTCCTTCACTATCCTGCTTGTAACTATAGTGGTAATCGATGTCGATCCCGCACCCGCTCATCCACAATTCCTCTAACTCTGACAACCGGAACTGCTTCGGTATTGAATTTATCCTTTTATTCTGGCTAATGTCCAGCGTTTTTAAGTTCGGCAAATAGTGGTCAGAGAACAAAAACGGACTTCCGCTTTCCGCTCCGTCTGGTGTGGAGATGGGGAAGGGTGGGAGGTTGTTTTCCGATAAATACAGCTGCTCCAATTTCGGCCCGCAGAGGTTCTCGAAGAACGACGCCTCCCAGTGTTCTAACCGGTTGCACTGGATCGAGCAGATTTCCAAATCGGGGAGAAAGTGCTCGTGTTCATCCTTCATATTATCATCAGTCATGCCGTTCACCTTCATGGTGGTGATTTTGTTTTTCCCCAACCACAGCTCCTTCAATTTCCGGTATCAAAAGAAAAAGTCCCCCCTTCCCATATCAAAACGGAACGCAGATTTGTTGTCACAAATCAGCTTTGTCATGCTACACGGGAAAAGATGCGGACTGTAGTGCTGGGTGGCGTGGGGAAGCCTTGCATCTTCCGCATGATAGGAGGCAGCTGAGAGTGGGAAACAGCATCACAAATTGCCTGCAAACGAGGCCACGACTGCGGCTCTTGGCCTTCTAGCATGACAAGTCGATTTGTGACCTCAAATACAGCATCACAAATTTCGTTTTCGATATGGGGAGCGAGGATTTTTCCTCTCGATATCCGGAGGTGGATCACGTCCTGCGGGATTTCGCGTAGCCGGTTGGCGCCGAGCTCGAGGATTTCCAGATTCTTGAAACACGATAACGCGTTCTCCGGAACCTCTTCTAATTTGTTGGACGGGAGGTACCTGATGGGTTGTAGCAAATGAGGGTATAGGATTTAGGAAACAGTTCTGATAGTAGTTTGTCATGCTCAGTAAAAATGCAATCCTGATTTGTCATGCGCACCACAGCACATCAGAAAGAAAACAAATCTTAATCTATACAGTTTCTTCAGCGTATCCGCAAACACCGGTTTTTTGTCAATCCGGTCCGGGTCCCCCGCGTCCAAATACCCCAGATATCGGATCCGGTTGAAGCTCAAGTCTAGATGCTCCAGTTTCGGACAAAACTCCAAATTCTCGATGCGTTTTATCGCGTTTTGATACAACTCCAAATGCCGTAAGTTGCACAAAGTCTCCAACCCCTCGATTTTCTCCACGTTGTTCGCGATGAGTTTCAAAACTTGCAGATTACTCCCGATGATGTCGAGATTGACCATCTGCTGGATCCTTGCTGTGGACAGAACCAGTTCCGGTTGGTTCGGATCTAAAGGGATGTCCTTCCCCAGAATCGTGAACTTCGGCGCGGACTCGTCCTGACATTCCGTGTTCACACCAGCCGCCGGGTTGATCTTAATCGCGTTTTTGGATTCCGTTTTGAGGTTCACGGATTTGTTGTTGTTTTTCGGAGAGGGAGAATCGGGTATGATGTCTTCGCACGCGAAAAGATCATCGTCGTCGTCTTTGTTTGCGGCGAAAAGCCCGGACCGGTCGACTTTCACAGACCCAAAGGTCTGGATCATCGGGTTGGGCTTCGGCGGGTTGGCGGCCATTGCTATGCTTTCAAGTTTTGTGATACTAGAGATTCAAATTTATTTCGACGAAAAAGTGAAAGTCATGACGTCAGTCCTAGTTAAAAACCGTAGCCTGGAGTTGCTCCTAGTACAAGAGGTTGGAAGAGAAGGGCGCAATGAAGTGAATAAATCAAAATTATCGGGTCGTCGTCGCAACTGTGATAAAAAAAAGGGGTCCTCTTAATAGATGTAGATGTAGAAGTAGCACAAGTGCAATTTATGACGGCGCACTATAGTTGCTAAAGCCGCTCGTCTGCAACAGAGGCAAAGCTACAAAAAAATCATCACTCAGGGGTACAACTCATCCTCTTAAAAGGTCGCTGCTAGGATTTTTGGTTGTTGGAAATTAATCAATTCCCGGCTGTTGTTGACACCTGTGCCTATCTCTGCAACGAACTTTCCAACTACCTTGTTGTCTTATCCAACTTAATTCTGATCTTTGATGCGATTCATACTATTTTGAGCTGATGCGCTTTCGTTCACGAAACACTTCGACCCATTTTTTTCCTTTACGGCAAGTGATTTTAGACATTCCTGCCGTCGCATTTCTGGATCTTTTCCTCGATGTAATCCGCGTCGGTCAAAATTTTGTTCTATCGTGGAAAATTCTTCAGCATCCTGATTGCAGTGCATTTCTTGAAATTTCATGTGCAATTAAACAGACATAGTGTACAAAAATTCTTCATGTTGCTCCTCTTGCGCAGATCTTACCTGTACCAAAGCCTGAAGAAGATAGAACATGTGTACGTATTTTTTCAAGCGTGTTCATCTATTTGGGCGACGCACGGCAGGTCGAGCATCTGAATGCAAGTTGAAGCTTCATCATGGTTTATTTGAAAAAGCTGATGTTCTTTCTCA
This sequence comes from Amoebophrya sp. A120, assembly GCA_905178155.1. Lineage (NCBI taxonomy): Eukaryota > Dinophyceae > Syndiniales > Amoebophryaceae > Amoebophrya > Amoebophrya sp. A120. Next base: position 6,301,442 of record CAJINV010000005.1, read on the forward strand.
CTCAATATTACTGCGCTGCGTGGTATTAAAACATGTTGCGAAGAAGTAGACCACTGTATGCTCAAAACATCAAGACGACAACCAAAACGAACGCCGTTTTTCTCTTCACGATCATAGCGATACTGTACTTTGGCAAACAGCAAACAAAAAGATAATATTCGTACTCCGTACGGGGTCGCGCGCGACTCAGCTTTGTGAGGTGGAAGCAACAGGTTTTTACGAAGGAAGCTGCAAGTTAGTAAACTGTAACTGGTGGTGGAAAAAATTCATCCCCCTTCTCTGATACTTCTGGTCCAAAATACCGACACAATGATGTCAGCGGGTCGTTGTCAACAGTGTATCGTCTAGATTTACAACCCAATTCAGTCAACATTTTCAATATCGGCAAAAGAAATCTGCTTTGGCGTAGTTTTTGCAAGAGAGGCATCAAGAAGTGATGTTGTAGTTGTTGTGATATCATGTATCATGACGTCGTGCTTGTTCGAACAAAATAGTAAAGTATTAGACAGCTGCTCCTTTCTTTCCCCATAAATTTTTGAAACCCAGCTGGTCAATCTTCCATACGGCTGGAAGCGCGGCGACTCCGTTGTATCACAAATGTGATCGTAGAGCGCTCCAGTCGATAGGTAAAAATTGACGCAAAACTAAGCTCTACCTCGTAACAATTGCGTTTTTTTCAAAATATTCTCTAATAGTGCCTCAACTTCGATCGACGAAGGGATGCATAATTCTACAAGCGTATTGAACTTGAACAGGATACAAGCTTAGTGCTGTTATGCGCATCCATATCCTCAAAATCATAAGGAGTCCGCATGGACAAACTCATCCTACAACGGTTCTGGTTAGTGTTCTTCCAATAGGATTGTAAAAGAAATCTTACAACCCCCGCACACTCATTTCCGGTCGTGGTCGTCCTCCGATTGATCTACTAGTAGAGAAAATCTATATCGCATGTAGTTATTCTTATTTCTGACATGTTGTATTAAAGTCATCTTGTACAGCCTTACTTACTTGTGTAGCATGCAAGCACTTTGTTCTTGTTTTCAATTTCTTCGTCTTCTATACTGTGGCTTTCAATTTTTCAAAAATGCATAGTAAAGCAAAGGCATGTACTAGTGGCGCAGCACTATCAATCCTGCACCTGCTTCCCCGTTTCTACAATTCTTTTGATGTTTTTTACGGCCGTTGTGTCCGCCCCATTTTCGCGCCCCCGGCGACCATATCGATCACTCTCAACTACAGCAACAACCCCCGACGAATTCCCTGTGGGTGTCTAACCGAGCTGTTGATCGGCTGATGCTGCCCTGACGGGGGCACTGCTTGTGCTAGTTTCTGGTCACCGTTGTTTTCTACTTGCCCCGATGTTGAACTAGTACCGTTCATCATTTTCCCGTCCTGGGTCCTCGTCGCCCGCAGCTGCGGATTCAGCTCAAACGCACCGACCTGCAACAGCTTCGCCAAAGAATCCCCTAAACTTAGCTTCACGAAGTTGTTGCCCCGACCGTAGTTCGCTTTTCGCATTCTCTTTGCGTGAAGATTGTTGTGGTCATAGTACGGGAAAGAAGAAGATCCCCACTCGTCGTGGTCATAGTCGTAATTGTCATCGCGAAAGCCGCCGTACCACCTGTCGCCCCGCTGCGTGTTAGTGTAGCGGTTTTCCCAACTGTCCGCGTGGTGGAAGTGCGGCCTTTCAGGCTCCCGACTCGGCGCCGTATAGATCAGCTTCCAATCGAATTTTTCCTCCTCGGGGTTGATGATGGTAACGTCTCCAGCAGCAAGATCTGCAGCTTCTTCATCCAATTTGGCAAGTTCTTCTGGAGAAGTAGATTTGTTCGCTGAAGATCCTTTTCTGCTTCCCCCGTCAGAAACTTGTATCCTTCCATACTGGAACATCACAGTGATCTCCCGACTCGCGGTCAAGAAGGAACTACCCTGCTTGTGTTGCCGCTGTTGTTGCGGAACCAATTGCTGTCCACGACAAATCTCGCTCGGGCGCAGCAAGGGACTGGTGGTCGGACTGGGGCTTCTGCTGCGGAGGAAAGAAGTTGCGCCCGTAGCACTATCCCTGGAAGCACTTGCGGATAGAAAAGGTCGCTGGAGTTGCTGTTGCGGGGACGCTGTCGCTGTAATGGCAGGAGCACAACTTGTGGAGACCACGTGACTCGTGGAAGTTGGTTGCGGCCGAAAATCCTCCACGCTCGCCTTGGTCTTGAAGAACTGTGTTGTGAACTTCAGAGAATCTGTCGTCGTTGTATCCCCAGCCGCTTCAACATCATCTGCAGCGTCACTTGTTCCAGTCAAATTCAAATCGAAATCCTCCACGACAACGTGCCACCCGGTGGGGACATTGTGCTCGTAGAACCCAATCATGATCTTGCTGCGCGTGAACATCAGACCGAGGCCTATCAAATGTAAAAATGTCTGGGTCTGGAAGGTTCTGAGACTTGTCGTGCATGTTTTGCATTGGCCATGATGTCTGTGATGCATGCCCTAGCATCACAGATTTTTTGAGGGCTTCGCGATGCCTATTCCGCATGACAAATTCCCTCTCCGCGTAGCAAAAATTGCATTCCCTTTGCTGCTCATGCAATACAGATGTTTTTGGAATCCAAATTCAGCATCACAAGTTGCATTCTTTCAGACCCAGACATTTTTACATTTGATAAGGCCGGAACGTTTGCCATTCGCGAAGTTCCCGACGAACCACCTGAGGAAGATTTTTTTAAAGAAAGACTAAAAGTTTTTGATTTTGTTCTTGATTCTAGCATCAGAAAAACAATGCGTTGTTGCAGCACGATGGCACATCTTGCGACAAAGACTTCACCAGAGAAGAGGAAGATGACATCAATAGAACGCAGAGTTATTTTGCAGACATTGTCATAGTACCCTAGATCCCCCAAGCGCAGTCTCCCCTTCCCATGCGGCACGACCTCCTGAGCGGTCGCATAGGAGCCGTCATGCAGTCCTCCACCCGGATGACGCGGCGCACCAGCAGCAGCCGTTATTTTCCCAACGAAATCAAACTTGGAAGAGAAACTGCCTACACGGAGGTCAAAGTTCAAAAGCTTGTTTTGTTGTTGAGTACTACCCGCCGTCGCGTATGAAGATCCTTGCTCTGCTTTCTGAAACGATTTCTCATACTGCCCAATCAACTTGTACAACTCATCGGGCGAGGTAAACGAGTCCACATTCGGCCACGAATTCCCCGTTTCCGTCCAGGACAAATTGTTGCTGCTGGCTGAAGCAGAACTTTGCCGGTACTGTTTTTCTTGGTTGAAGATAAGAAAGTCTTGGAGAATTTGCAGGAGATACGGTGATTTGGTGCTCGTTTCAAACCAGGTGGTTAGTTGCTGTACTGGTACTGGTTGCTGATGTTGCAACTCTTCCATCACAACATCGCAGACCGACTTCGGGGCACAAGATCTTGCCGTGTAGCAAGAGGCCGCAGCTTCGCTGGCCGGCGGCGTACCATATTGGGATCTAGTACTCGCGTCATCTTCTTCATACGACAGCTCGAAGGGGTGGTCATTTGCTTGTAGTTCATGAGAAACAGCTGCACCGGCTACTGCTGCGAAGCCCAAATCCACATCGGGCAGACTGGATTTGCTTAAACTCACCGCCGCGGGTGGTAGGGAAAAAGGCGCGAGCAACGGACTTCTCGGGCAAGAGGAGGAGGGACCAGTAGCTGCTAGTCCAACTCTGGAGGCCGCGCCACGACTGGAAGAAGATGACTCGACAACATTTCGCTGACGTCCACCATTTTTCCGCTGTAAAAGACCGCTGAAGAAATTCGCAGACAACAAATTATGATGATCCACCCCGCTGTATGATCTATTGCCCGCGAAGGTCCTCGTCCCCCCTGTTGTTGTCGAAGCCAACCGCAAAGTTCGTACCAGCACTGGGAAGTCAATCATCGATAGCTTGATTAACTGGTCCGCGGATTCCGGTTTCTTCAAGCTAAAATACAGGTAGGAATCGTTTTCTCTCTTCAAGTAGGGGAAGATCCGGTGCAAATCGGAAGTTTTGGACGCATTTTTCCACTGTTGCGGGGTCACCTGCCCGTACGTTCTCCGCAAAAAAGCGAACCGGGCTGCGAGCTGCCACCAGAGCTGGGATTCAAAATCCTGGAATAGTATTGAAGAGTGGCGCCGTGGGGGATGAGAGGTCCGAGACATCATCTTCTTCACAGCGGGGTGTTCGTCTCCTGTTACACTAGTGGCCTCTTTCCCCGCGGTGGCTTGACGCTGCAGCTCGTCGGAGGAAGTCGCAGTTGTAGCGAGCATCTCCGCGAGCTCTTTCCAAGGTTGCGGCTTCAGAGAATTATGTAGTCCTTGTTGCTGCCCGGATGTTGTTGAAAAATACTTCTGCTGAAACAGCGTGTTGGAGGAAAATTTGTACGCTTCGTCCAGCTTGAAAAGTTTTTCCAGCCGGTTCGCATTGAACCTTGTCTGGTGCCCGTGGTCGCCATCTTGTTCTCCTCCATCACCATGATCGAGAATCCCTTGCCATAATCTTTCTATCTTCTCTGCCTCTGCGTCCAGCCACTCCTGCGTCATCTCTGCTACAGTGGGGATCTTGGAGAATACTGCCGCTTTATTGCTCTTCCCTTCAGATGGAAACAGCCAGTGGGAGGAGGAAAAATAACCGTCTTCTTGCTCTTCTCTCTCTTTGTTCCCATCACGCGGTAGTTCTGGCGTAGAAGCCCGGTCTGGTTGTTCTGAAGATTGCACACTTTGATCCGCCAATAGAGAACTTGCGTCACCCGTGCCGAGCAAAGTGCTTCGGCTCCGCGACAGATCTTCCAGGAACAACGCCTCCGATTGTTCCCTGGCGTAAAAATACTCCTCCACCGAACACATTTCCTCCTTCTTCTTCGTAGAAAAAAACCCGCTCGGGTGCGACACGGCCATCCCCTGGAAGTCGTGGTCTGACGAGAGCCTCGGCTCCAGGCTGAGAAACTTCGGGTTTCGGGAAGAGCTCTTTTCTTCAAAAGAGGAGCTAACGGAGGACGTCGCTGGGGTGCGCTATGCATTGCAAAAGCATCGTACTTACTAGTATGACTTGCATCACAAATTTGTTCCACCTGGCAAATGGAGTTTGTCATGCTGAATTACCTAAGTCAGCTCGTGCAAAAATACTGGCTTTCATACGAGTGCGATACTTTTGCAGTGCATATGCGCCACGTTTTCACGATAACCTCGTTCGACGGAGCGGAGAGCAGATTTAGAGGGATTTGTTGTTCTTGTTCCTTTTCGACGGCGGGTTTTTGAAGAGAATTCAAAGCAGAATAATGCAGCTGTTCTTCTCGCGGAAAAAGGTTGCTCATCCACGTCTTTTGCGCGAAAGCATGGTCCTCTTCCGCAGGTCTTATTTCTGCGAAGTCAACAACATCCGTCGCTTGCAGTTCTTCCACCATACCTCGCGTCAGATCCGCAACAGAAACTCCGATTTGCCCGAGAAATTTCTGCAGTTCCCGCACCCCAATCTCCGCAACGTGTTTCAAAGCGTTCACCTCCATTTCTTCGGCGGATAAAAAAGATGCCGTCGAGGACAACTTTTGGTCCTTGTCATCTTCTGCTGGTAGAAGATCTTCACTTCCTGCGAGGACCTCTGGCTGTGGAGCTACAACTGCGTTGGAGACTCTAGCATCTGAAGTGGCGGGACTCGATCTCGAAGCACTTGTGGGATCCGGGTCACCCCCCTTGATATTATAATCTCCCGACGAAACTATCGGGGGCGATGTGTCTTCTGGTGGTTCTCGTTCCTCTTGAAGAAGCTGGAGCTGCCCGGCGGTGGTCGGGGGAAATAGTTGCGTGGCTGGGCCTGGCGTCGCCGCCCCTGCTGGTGCGCCAGCAGCATTTGCACCAGCAGCAGTCGTAGAAGTTGCATCACCACCAGCTGCTGCATCACTACCAGAAAGCACTTGTTCCACTTCGTCGCTCTGCAGCCTTGATCTCGTTCTTTCGCTAAAGGAACTAGTCCCTCTGCTGGCCCTTGGTGTGGAATCCAAAGAGGCCGAAATAGATGAACCCCAGAAATCCTCATTGCCTAGCATTGGTTCATCGTTATTTTTGGGTGTTGCACTCATCTCCCTAGCTGCATCTGGAAGATTGCACTGAAATGTCACGTTGTTGCTGGAGTTTTGCAGAGAGTTAGTTGCGGATCTTTCCTCGATGTTGCCCAGAAATGTTGGCAAGAGACCAGTACCCCCTGCTGCGCCACTGGCGAGTTCCTGCATCGCGTTAATGCTGCCTTGCCGAGAGATTTCGAATTCACTTCCCGCTCCGTTGCGAGTCGTGTCACCCCCGCAGCTCGTACTTCTGGTGAAAGGTTCGGAAGCAGGTGCCGCTTGTCCTCCGTACAGGTTTCCACCGGATGATACCGTTTTTACGAGAGAACCGCCAAACTTTCTCGGAATAAGTGTTGCGCTCTGAGACGGGGTTCCGGGGCGTGTACTACCCGCTCCAGGGAACACCCCGTCGCCGATCTTCGGCGTGGTGTGCGCCAGAGTGTTCGGCGCTTCCGTCGACCGGGAGCTGCTCACGTTGCTGGACGGAAGCTGATTACCGTAGTTCTCGAAGGTGTAGTAGTGCTGGTGTTCTCCGCCTAAAGAAGTGCTGCGGCGCGAGGAAATTTTTTTACCGGGTAGTTGAGAGGCTGACGAAAACGGATCTTGTTCTTCGATGCGAGCTTGTTCCTCGGCATTGTCAACATTGTCTGCAGGTGCAGTAATTCTAGTCCCCGTGCCTGCCGTAGAAGCATCCTCGTCTACAACTTTCGGTGGCACTACACACGGAAATCGTTGCTCTTCTACCACAGTGGCAGAAGTCACGTTCTTGTCTTTAACTTTTTCCCAGGTCGACGAGTCAAAACCTAGCGGCGATTGCTTCCCGGCCTTTGTACTCATCGTTCCCTGCTGGTGCTCCGCTTCCGATGCAGCGGACGAAGCAGGTGCTAATCCGAGATTCTTTCCGCTACCTTCCGAAATCATGCTTGCGTCGCGCGAAAATGTTCTTGAGACCTGTTCTTGACTTTGTAGTTCAATATCGAAAGGTATCAAATCTGAGTTTATCGTTCCCGCAGAGATTTCGTCCGAGCTCTTGTAATTATCGTCGGAAGAGAGGCCCCGCATCGCAATTTTCAATTCCATGTTGTCTACTCCAGGACGTTGCTCATCTTCAATTCCGATGTGAGCCACAGCGGCGCTAGGTCCAGCACGGCCTGCTTGTTGTGCTGCAGCTTCTTTCATGTTGTTTCCGAGTTCTTGGACCGTCTGTTCATGCAAGACTGTCGCTTGTAGTTCTTGGCTCTGTCCGTGCAGTGTGTGATCAACAGCGGCCACCTCCGACATGGGAGATCTGCTCTGGTGTAGTTGCGCAAGCCCGGCATGATCTGGAAAAATCTCGTCTCGCTTCGGCGTCGAGGCGAAGCTAGGAATCATTTCTACGTCCTGCAAACATGAGGCAAAGTCCTTTTGCAGCCCAGCACGACCCGTAGAAGAAGGCAAACACGACTCTGATGACCTGCCCAAAGTATGTTGCTGTTGCCCCGGGTTCTGGTGCTGATGATGCCCCTGCAGCCCTGGCGGTCCTGTGCTGCCAACACCAGAGGTCAAGAACATCATCTCTGTGTCGCGTGACGTAGACGATGCTGCATCAATCGTTCCTGAGGTGGACGAAAGAAACCTCACTCTACTTCGCGCATGCAGCGGTCTATGGGTGGAAAGTTTTTTCTTCTTCTCGTTCAAGGGCTGGTGACTGGTAGGAGACACGGCCAATGACCGCCACGAAGTCCTCGCCGACTCTGCTTCGGAACCGGAACTAGAAATAAGCTGCGCGTGGTTCAACATCTCGTGGTCATTTTCACCATCCTCATCGGCGATTTTCAACTCCGCCAGCCTTCTTAGCACCTCATTGTGAAAATCGCGAAAATTATTGTGCTGCGAGGATGAGGGCGGTTGCTGCTGTAGTAGTGCACTAGTACTGCTAGCAGTTGACCCGGGTGGAAGTAGAGCCCCCCGCGCTCCTGGTGCATGACCAGCAGATGTTGTTGAAGAAGTAATGCCATTACCAGGAGCTTGCTCATGTTTCATATTGGCCCCAGAACTTGTCAGAAGCCGCAGGGTAGAAGTGGCTGTAGTGCCGTCTCCACTCGCATGCAGCTCTGGAGCACCATCTACGTCGCTCGCATGATCGACGTCGTTGTCCAGAGGCCCTTTCAACATTGGACTACTCAGTAACTTCCGCTGACGCTGCTGCTGCTTCGGTGGCTTTTGTGCGAGCAGACATAACTTGCTCGGAAAATTTAGCGTGGACACTAGTGTCCCCCTCGTGCTGGGCCCATCTGCGGCCGATGTCGTGGCCTCCGGGCAAGACACAGCGCCGTCGTTGAAGAAGATGTTGCTCGGGGCCTCTTGGTGCACCGCCTGGTCATCTCCGAAAGAAGCGGTAGAAAGGCCTTGATGCTCAATCGCTGATGATTCCGCGGCAGTAGACGACGTCCCCTCATGCCGTTGCCTCCCATGTTGTTCCTGATTTGTCCTCTTATCTGCACCTCCAAAACCGAGGGAGAACTCCACAAACCGCCCCGCCGGGGCGAAGAAACACAAGAGCGGCCACGAAAACCTGTAGTGCAAGTTGAAGCTGCGGCTCGAGGGGGTTGTGGTGGTCCCTTTTGCTTTTGTAGTGTGCATTGTTATCGTAAAACAAGCACAGGGTCCAGTTTGTCGACACTGTAGCGGTGGTCCAGCTCCTATTTGTTGCAGTGCGTGCAGTGCCGATGGAGTTGTTGTGTGCAAAAAAACTTCTCTGATGCGGCGATGAAGAACTTAGCTGGTGGTCGCTTTGCTCTCGTCTTGTGGTGCTGACAATTCTATTCCCCGATCGCAGAAGCGTTGGCGTTGTTGCTGCACCATATGAATTCACTTCTAGTTCTGAGCATCAGATTATTTCACGCGAGACGAAAAAAGGAAGATAAAGTCGTAAGTATTTACAAGCAAGCCTGAGCGTCTACACAAGATCTTCACGTTCAAAACTACCAGATTAATTAACGTTCAGGGTCTGTGCAGAAGGGTTTTCGTGTCGGTTTGCATTATAGACATTCATAACATAAGTGAGCAACGGCTCAGAAGTCGCGCAAGGTTCATACAACGACATGTGGAACCAAGAACCAAGCGGAACACACTACTTACCAGGCCCGCCCGCTGTAATCAGACAGAGCAAACAGCCCCGCCGGCGTCAAATTCAAAATCATACTAGGTGCGTGTGGGCCCATCTCTGCCCAGAGCAAACAAGAGAGAGAAAAGGTGCTCGCTGCCGGCAGAATGCGGCAGGCCCCAGCAGGGACGAAGACAGAAGCGGCGGGCGCCACGGCCGGTCGGCTAGAACCTGAAACACACGGGAGCCGCCCTCAACCCGCCGGCGCGTACGAGATGAACGAATGCGCACCCCCGGAGGGGCCGCGCCCGGCCCGGGCGGGGCGCGCGCAACGGGCCGGCCGGCGGGGGGGCAGCCATAGGATATTGCGGGCCACGCGGCCCGCCCGGCTCACAAACTTCCGCGGGCCCAGCCGCGCGCCCGCCGCCGGCCGGCCCGGCGTGCACAGTCAGCCAGCGGCCCGAGGGAGAGGCCAAGCGGGCGCAACGAAATTAATAACAACCGCTGCCCGGCGACCCGGCGCGCGCCGCGGAGGCGCTAGCGGGTGAACGCATGCAGCCAACGAGGGGGGGGGACGAGGCAGGGCCGGCGACAGACATGCATTCTCTGCAACACTCACTGCCAGCATCGCTCGCAACATTTGAATCGCGGCACTCAGCCAGCAGCCCTTTTCGTTCGGATTGTCGGGCCCCCCAGTTTCCCGCATGACCCGCTCGCAATCAAAACCACCCAGCAAAGGCGGCGGGCGGGTTTACTATCTAGGGCGGCGGCACGTTCTCCCGCGAGCGCCCCCTCGGAATTATCATGCTGGCCGACCAACGGGCGCGCGAGGCCACTCATCGGCCACATTGTGGCGCGACCGCCTCCCGCCTGCGCCCCTTTTTGAACCCGCAAGGAGGCCCGCCGGCGCAGGGCGCAGGCGGCGCGCGCCAGGAACTGCGCGACGGGAGGGAGGCCGGCCAGACGCGGCCCGCGCGCCACTCTCCGACGCGCCGGAGCGGGCCCGGCGGCCCCCTCTGTCTTCCATAGTTAGAAAAGCACCGGCGGGCGCCAATGTCTTTCTGTGCGCCGGGCGGGTCGCACGCCCCCGGGCGGCCTCTGAATGTTCGCGGCGGATCCAGCCCTGCTCGACGCAGCACCCGGCGCCGCCGCCCGTTGCTTGCACCGCGCGAAGCTCCCAGGGGCGCACTTCTACGGAAAAGCGCGCGCGCCCTTTGGCCGACAGCGCCGGGGCGAGCTTAGTGGTGGCCCTGCAGAGGCATGTGCTTATGAGTAGCTATCTGCGGGTAATGTTCCTGAAGCAGATTGGGCGCTGCGCCGTTGGCCAAGTTCCTAACTCGGACAAAACGCCTCTGGTACTAGTGGAAGAACACTTCAAACCGCACTAGCAGCTGTTCTTTTACATCCACAGCTGTTCTTTCGCAAGTCGTCTTCTACAACTCGACTTCTATCTTCTCAGATGGAGATGAATCCAATTTATTATTACTCGCTTGCGTTTTTTTCTTTTCAAAAAATCGTTAACGTCATCTTCGTCAGACTAACGCTACTATATTCAAAACATCAAGCAAAGGGAAGCTAAATTCTCAGACCTATTTCTATTTTCAGTAGCGTAAATTGGAGGGATTGCCTTTCTTCTAATTCCAGATCGAATGAGAGAGCAGTTGTACTGAGAGGTAGATAAGAATATTCGCTGCATTTCGCAAAAAAAAAGTTCACGAAGATACTTGGAGGACAAGCATGCTTCAAAAGATTTACTTCAGGTTCAGGAACATCAGCGCCATACAAAAATACATGCGAGAATGCGCTGCAGGGCATGATCATAATTCGAAATCTTCATAACGTCAAAGTCAAAGGTAACGAACAACGAGCTCCGGCTTTTTACAAATGAGAGACCCGACCCTCCTGCATCGCGGAACCAATGACGGTTTGCACCGCGGTAGCTGCAGAAGAACCCAAGTGGTCTGATGTACTACCCCCGCTCGTTCCTGTGGGCGCCAGCCATTCGCGGCGGACGGGCCGCTCAACTGCTGTGGCAATTGAGTCTGCGCCCTCTCCTTCAGCTGTATTCGACGAGATGAAGTTGTCAACACCTGTTGCTCCTTCTTGCACAGTAGTTTGACTTACTTGCATTGCATCCTCGCCTGACGTCGCTGCCATGTTTCTTCCTTCTAGTCCTGATGAGGAGAACTCGCCTTGATTTTCTACTCCTGTATTCTCCCCTGTAAAAATTGGCGGGCTCGGCACGGGATCATCACCAGCCCCACCAACACCCCCGGGGATAGGTGGCTGGATTGCTGTTGGCTGTAGCGACGCAGCTGGCGAAGCAGTAGTAGAAACACCTGTCGGCTGCAAAATTGGGCGGGTCGTGCGTGTGGGTGGGAGCGGGGCGACAGCGAGGTGGTGGGGAGTTGTGGTACTAGGTGGCAAGAACGTTGTTCCGGCAACGGCCATTCTAGTATTTGTAGTTCCGCGGACCATTGGCCGCTGCTGCGTGAAACGGGAGGTCATCTGCTGGGGTTGTGCGTAAGGCGGGGCAAACCGCGGCGGCAGCTGGTGGTTCTGGGACGAGAGATAAGTCGCAGCGCCCACGTACTGTTGCTGCCTCGCATTCATCGGAGTTGTAGAGGTGCCAGAATTAGAAGCGAGATAGTTCTGGTGTTGCTGTTGCCCAATCCAGATCCTGGTTTGACCGCCTTGCTGTTGATGAACCAAAGGGGCCCGCGGCACGAAGGACCCAGCTTGTGGGGTCGAAGACACGACACTAGTAGGTCTACTCAACACGGGCTGTTGTCGCATCACAGCCACGGCCGGGGAAGAGGGCGACTGCGCCAGGTGGTGGTGCGCCTGCGCAGCCGTAGCCGCAGGTGGGGCAATTGAAATTGTTGTTCCAGACGTGTTCAAAAAGTCGGCGCTGGCAGAAGGGGATGTTGTACTTGTAGCGCCACGCGACAAATCTCGTTGTTGCAACACAGCCGGAGGAGCACCTTCGCCCGGTGTACCCGCTGGCGCGTCCAACTCCAATTGTGGTGCCTGCTGGGCGTTGAGCGGTGGGGTCGGGGGCAGAGAAATACTGTTTGTACACTCTCGTCCAGCTGCTTGGAGATGCAGGTGCTCCACGTCGACCTGCTCGTTCGAAGGAGTTGTCGTTCCACCAGCAGTTCCGGCGTTGCTCATGATTTCTGGCGTGGACGGGGCGGCGCTCGATAAACCCGTGTTGTCGCACGCCGTGGGGAGCCGCAGAAAAGGCACTTCGATCGGCGGCGTCCACTGTGGCCCGCCGGCGCGGCCAGTCTTGGAGGTGCCACGGGCCAGCTGCGGCTGCGGTTATGAAAGTTCTTGTGAGCACAACTCTGCCTGCTCCCCTTATTTTGGAAGGGCATGATAAGCAACTACACGGGCAACGGCAGCAATATAGTGGCTCCCGCATGACAAATCTGCATGCGGATTGTAGCAGAGGGCGAGGTTCCAAAATTTACCATGCAGTCGAGAATGCTCCCTGATCAGAGACAGGATGTGCTGCATGTGCATTAGCATTTGGTATGTTGCATGACAAAACAGGGGGACGGGAGTTGTGCACAATTCTCATAGCGGTTGCCACAGGACGACCGGGGGCGTGGTGGGGCGATTGATCTGCAAAGGTTTTTTTTGGTTCATCTTAATACCGTCTGCACTGTCTGACACAAAAAAAAACTAAGTACAATTTTCCAAAACTATATGTCAAAGCTGTTCCATCTGAGTCTAACCCATGTCAGGAGTACCGTGATCCGCACCGCTGGAGCAAGTTCGACCGCATGATTGGTTTCCCCCGAGCCCACCGTCGTAGCCGCAAGGGAGGGGGATGCTCCAGTATGCACAAGAAAAAGCTTCGATAGCACGATAGCACTCGCAGCTACACGACAGAATTCACGCGGCGAGAGAAATAACCTGGCGCTGGCCACTTTTATTCATTGAACAAGGCGAATGAAGTTCGCTGCTAGTTCCGTTGCAGGACTGCATTTTTCATTTGCGCTGCGGCTGGAAGATCTTCACGGTCCACCTTCGAGTGCAATCTACTAGCATCTTCTGTGTGTACTTCGCATACTGTGTTGCTGTACTGTCCATATCCGTGGCTGAAGCATCAGCACTGGGTGACTCCTCTAGATCATCGAGATCCACATCCATATGCATCTCTCGACCTAATTCTCCTCCCCCTTCGCTGGGCGCCGGCGACAAAAACGGGTTGTTGTTTCCCTCCCCGAAAAGGACGTCGCTACTGGGCTCTGAGATGGGCTCCGTACGGGGAGTCAGATTCATGATCATGTCATCTGCGCCGATTTTATTTCCAGGTGGAGCAGGATTTGTTGTTGTTGTTCTGCCCGCCGGCGGCGGCGCACTTGGCAGTCCTCCTGGTGGTGGGCTGGGTAGTTGTTCTACAACTTGCTGCAAGGATGTTGAAACGACAGCTGCTGGAGACAACTCCTCCTGGCTCATCATATCAGGTGCTGTAGATGAAGAGGAAGGTCCTGCACCAGCATGCGTGTCTACTTGTTTCGCTAGTAATTCGTTTCCTAACTGGACCAGTGGTCCAGCGACATTGTTGCTGAGAAATGCCTGAGCATCTTTCGTACCGGTTCGCTTATGCGAGGTTTTTTTGTTTCTCGGAAGATGATGTTGAGCGACCTCTTGACCCCCGCGTAGTGGCCCACCTACGCCGACACCAGCACTCGAAGCGCCATTGTTCGGGGTCGCAATTCTCGCCGCTGCACCCTGGTTGGTCAACAAGGGCAGGCATAACTGCTGTTGTAGGCTGGGTGCAGGGAAAGACGAAAATGTACCCGTGTTTGCTTGTGCGCCCTCAGGTTCCTCCACGCTTGCGGACCCAAAATTATTCGATCCCCTGAGCTCGCTACTCAACCCCCCAAGCGGCGTTGTGCAGTTGGTGGCCCGTTCCCAGGGCGCGTACCCGAGGGTAGAGAGTGATTTTTGCAGTTCCTCGTGGGTAGCCTCCGTGACGATGCGTGGCTCGTTGGTGCTGGAGGATGCGTCACCTTGCTCGGCTGACTGGGATTGAGATTCTGCCTCACCTGCGTAGTACAGCTCGTTGGCATTCCTGACCCCGTAGTTGGTCTCTACAGGTACGACTTCGATTTCCCCAGCACTATCGGCACCACCGCAACAGTCACACGGCGAACTCTCGTCGGAATTGGGTCGGGTTTGGAAATATCCTGTGCAAAAGTATCGCACTCGTACTAATTGCAGCCATGCATGACAGATCTATTTTGTAAGCGAAAACAGCATTACAAATCGCATTTTTGTTCTTGAGAAAATTTGTCATGCAGTTCATACTAGTACGATACTTTTGCACAGGATATGAAAGGGTCTAGTTGTACTTCGTCTGCTGGTACGGAGTCCGCTTCGCCGGAGGAAGTATGCGCGCCAGCAGCTGGGAGAAGGAAGGGGATCGCGGGATCATGTTCCTGATGATGTTCTTCTTGCACGCGGTCAGCCGGCGCAGGTGAGCAGTAGGCTGATCCGGAGCCGGGGCTGGAGGCCTGAGAAAATAATGTGGCAAGAACGCGATTTTTTGTCATGTATTTCTGTTAAACAGCTACAGAGATGCCAAAGTAGGACTGTTTGATAGATGCTAGGACGCTGAACAAGTACTACAACTAGAACGGTGGCGGTGCCTTGGTTCATTACAGAAAAGTAAAGATGGGATATTAAACAAGTACCTCTCTTACGCTGCACCTTTTCGCAAAAGCCGTCTGCAATCCGCATAAGCAGGAGCCACAACTTGCAGCAGAAGAAGTTGTCGCGCACCTAGTTCTTTGCCCGCTTGGTATTACAGCGGGAACAGGCTGAAAGGCAGCTGCTGCAACCGCGGAAAACGAAATACAGAACGACAGAAACACGTAGGCAAAAGGGAAGGTGGTAGCAACCATGATTTTTTTCAAACGGAGGCCGCGAGGGGAAGACATTTATTTATTATTATAATTATTTTGCTCTTCTTTATTATGGAGGCGCCAGCGCCTTCTTGCGATCAGGACTACCACCGAGCAAGCCGACGAGTACTCAAGTTGTAGTATCAGTTTACTTACTTTGACAGACCTGATCACACACTGACACTGCAGTTGTACTATGGAAATAAAACCATCCCGATCGATTCATCCACGAGAGAAGCCTTAGATCCGTTCCAAATTTGAAAACACGAGGTTCTACTACAGGTGTTAGAAGGCCAAAAGATCTAAAAGGATCTGCGGATGTTGATCTGTTGAAACTTGTATCCACACTGCTCATATAACCACGCAGTAAAGATCAACACGCTGCTTCAGCGACGCCTTCCAAACCCGGTCTTTTTACTGCGCCGTCAGCGAGGCGGTCTTCTATGAAGGCGCAGGAACAACGTTTAACAAATAGACCAGGGTAGGCTTCAACGCTGCAATAGTCCCTGATACCACTGAAAGAATGTATGTTGAGGTAGTCCACGACAAGCATCAACCTTCACTCTGTACAAATTTCGTTTCTCGAGAAGCCGTCGGCGTCGAAATTTTAATTTTACAATTGTTTCTACGAATCAAGTAGCACCGAGCGCAATACATAGAATGGCCACAAAAGTACATGATCATTGTGCTGCCTCCACGAGGCGATATCGATTCCGTGATTGATTCAATTTCAATTTCAAGTTGTGTACAATCACAATGTTGAGTATTTTACAATGAATAAATCGCTTTACGTCAAATTCATTCGCTCCTTTCATCTTCCTCACGAATAAAACTGCTGGTATTTTTAGCATTATGTGCCCTCCTCACTAGTAGGAGTGTCATTCTAGAAGTTAGGGTTTTGTTTTGTGAAAAAGCTACAAAAGTAAAAAAGTATGCTGGTTCGTGATCGTGATTCCATTTCTTCACTTTACCACGTACAACTTCTCTTGTTTCTAAAAACATCCTGCGACTTACTCCCTCGGGTCGTCCTGATCACCGAAAACAGTCCGTATCCACGCCGGTACCAGCCCCCCCTCCGATTCTCATCCCGTTGGAGTTTGCGTTTCTGACCAGTTCCGTCTGCGCACTTTCCGCAAACTTGTTTTTGTTACCATCCGTCAAGCCCTCGACCGGCAGTTGCAACTTATTCTGCAGTTTCGAGTAGTCTTTCACGACGGGCTTGTTCGGTACGGGACCACTGAGGGACAGATCGTCTTCCACTGGTGTAGTTGTACCAGAATCGTCCTGCTTACTACTCTCTACTTGTTCCGCATTTTGGTCGTCGTGCCGAAGACCTCCATGCTGTTCGTTGAAACGCATCAGCTCTTCTTCCGTCCGCCCCGCTTTCAGCCAGGCGTATTCCTGGACCGATCGGGTCCCGTACGCCATGCAATCAGAGGTGGCAAAGTAGAGACAAAACTTCGACTGGTTTTTATTCCCGGAAAGGTTGTTCTTCACGCCGATATGCATTGCAAAAGTATCGCACTCGTATAAATGCATTACAAATGTCCTCAGCATGAGAAATAAAATTTGTAATGCTGACCTACCTCAAGGAAAAGATTTGTGATGCATGATTGCAATACGAGTACGATACTTTTGCAGAGCATATCCGAAGGCATTCAGCAGCTCCTCACTCGGTTCAGCCAGTCCCGCCAGCGCCAACGGCCAGTTGATGCCGAATTTGGGAGCTTGCGCAAAGATCATCATCCCCGGGAACAAAACCATCAAGCCCCATTATCAGAATGAAAAATCCCCCCTCCCCACATCAAAACGGAAATCTGTGATGCTAAAACAACCGCACCGACATTGCCATTGCCATTGTCCATTATCGCTTACGGAAATCTGTGATGCGGGATTTGTGTACACAAATCCAATCTGTCTAGCAGTAGAGGACTGCAGGCAGATGCAGCGCCTGAGTAGGGGCGCTTTGCTGTAGGCGCCTAGCAAGGCAGGCATATCCTCTGTAGGCGATACAGCATTACAAAGTGCCTGCCAAACGCGGCTGATTCTCTGTCTTTGCCCTCTTGCAATACATGGACGATTTGTGGTCACAAATCAGCATTGCAAATTTTCAGTAGTGCCCCTTTTTGGTATGGGTAGGGTGGATTTTTCCTCACAATACCCACCACAGAATGAACATTATGGAGGCGAAAAGGTGGAAGCCCGTCCGGATTTTGAACACCGAATTAAAGGAAAAAGACGCGGACAGGACTATGCAGTGCAAAATTATCGTACTCGCAGTACTGCAACACAAATTCGCTTTAGCATGACAAATGGAATTTGTCATGCTGAGTTAGCTTGAAAAAGAAACTTGTCTTGCATGACTGCGATGCACGATGCTTTTACAAAGGATAAGGACGGACTTCGGCGGATTGTAGTCCGTTTCGATGCGCTCCGCTTTATAAATTGCAATTATTTCTGGGTCTGGAAAGAACTTGTGATGCTAGAGTATGGATAAGTCTGGCGCACTCAAGTGTAGCCACGCATGACAAGTTTACTTGACATCGTCTGAAGATGCGTAGCACGCATGACAAACTGCGTTCTTGCATGACGAAAAACTGGCGCCTTTGCTGGCTAAGCAATACAGATTTTTCAAGAGTGTAGAACATGCAACACAATTTGCGCTTTTCCAGACCCAGACATATTTCTTGCAGTGCATACGCTTCTTGGTGGTGCGATGATGAAGAAGTTCGACTTGCATTTTTATTTACCTCCACCACCCGAGCGGTGTATTCCCGTCTTCGGTGCGTATCCACTGCAAAAGTATCGCACTCGTTTGAATTGCAGGTATGCATGACAAATCTGGTTTCCTACCCAAATCTGCATTACAAATTCCAACTTTCTTCCTGATAAAATTTGTCATGCGATTTATACTAGTACGATACTTTTGCAATGCATAGTGCGGCTGGTACGGCGACTGGAGAAAAACGTCAAAGAACCACCGAAATTTTTTCGGGAAGACGTAGCGGGGTACCGGTTTTGGCAGGCCGCAGAGCTGGACATGATCTGCAGGAGCGCGACGTTCGCTGGTAGCGGTAGAAGCGGCTGCGCCACTCCAGTGTCCCGCCTGTAGTTGATGTTTTTCCTTCTCTGCTTCCGCGTGTAAAACCTGCTGGTGAAACTCATGCAACGTTTCCAAACGATCACTTGTTGGGTAGTAGTTTAACGCCGTACTATCGTGGTTGTCATCGGCTCCGCCTGTTATGCTGCTCATCACCCCCGTTATTCTCCCCCCCGCGCGCGCCGAGGAACTTCTACTGTTCCTCGTGTCACTGTTATCCACAGTAAATTTCCTGTACATGTGCACATGCGGTTTCTGCATGACAAGGCTTTCTTTTAATTCTGTTCAGCATGACAAGTGGCACGCTCGAAGTTGGTGAATAAATTTGTGATGCATTTTGTACATGTACAGCAAATTTGTATTGCATAACTGTAGGACAAATGCAACTCGTATTCCAGGTCACTCAAGGGGTTCATGCCCAGGGTAAACACCATAGTTTCGCAGGCCAGCGTCCAGATGGCGTACAGTCCCCAAACAAAGGCGAAGAAGATGAACAAGGAAAACGCCTTGAAGTTCATGCCCCCAACGCAATTCCCGATGAAAGGGCAGTGGTGGTCGAAGTGAAAGGTGCAATGTTGACAAATCCTGCAGTGGTGCACCTTCTGCGAGTGGAAATACGGCTTCCAGATGTGAGAGGACGGACAAAATTCGAAGTCAAAAGCGACCATGTGATCCACCTTCTTCGTATTCTCCGCCAGGGCGGCAGGAGAAATTTTATTTCCACTGGACGTCGTCGCGCCACTATTTTTATCCGCAAGTACTAACGGTATGCCCGTCATGTACTCTTTTTCGTAATTGGTCAACTCGTGTCTCCAGAACTCGTTCAGAATGGACCGGTACTTCTTCGGGTCGGAAAAGTACAACCCGTACTGTCCGATCACGCTGTCCCCGTTGGTTTTGTCCACGGCAAAATTCCCCTTGTTATCCTCTGCAAAAGTATCGTATAGTACCGTAGTAATTGCAGTATTGCTATTGCGTGACAAATCTAGGGCCTATAGGCAAACTCAGCATGAGAAATTCCATTTGTCATACTGAGCGAATTTGTAATGCGATTTCCGGGATAGTACGATACTTTTGTAATGCATACTTGTACCGAAAACTCTCTTTCTGAAACGGGTCGATGTTCCACGGGTAAGAGTGTTCCGGCTCGTAGCCCGGATTCCCGAAGCTGGCGGAAAAAATCGAAGCAAACAGCAGCGGCCAGAACAGGACAAAGCCAAAACAAATCCGTGCCGCACCGTGCAGGTGGAGGCAGTTGTGGAGGAGGTATTGTTTTTGCGACTTCGATGTAGCTCCTGCTGTACCGTTTTGCGAATTTCTGTTGTGATGCTGGAACCTGACTAGACCGATGCTGCGAAGCTGCTCTTCAGTCAATTCCGATCCGTCAACTCCAGTTCCATTCGAGAAGTCTCCTGCAGCGGCGCCCGCGTAGAAGTTGTTGTAGGTCTTATTTTGCTGGCTCGACGCTTGCACCGGCTCCCCAATGACGTAGCGATACCGCGAAGCAGATCTGCTTCCCATGGTCGAGGGCCCGCCGTAGTAGTTGTGTCCACTACTAGCGGCGTTTGATGTTGTTCCTACAGAAGTAGTTGCCTCGTCACTAGAAGGATTGCCGTAGTACTCCACCCGTTTATTTTCTCGGACCAAAATGGGCACGTGCTGGTCCATTTTTACTGTGTTGTCCGTTTCGCCATCATCATACAGATATGAACTGCAAAAGTAGTATCGTCCTAGTATAAATTGCATTACAAATTGACTTAGCATTACAAATTAAATTTGTAATGCAGATTTGCCTTAACAAAGAGATTTGTAATGCATAAACGCAAAAATTAGTACGAGTACGGTACTTTTGCACTGCATAACAGGTCAGCGATAGGGTCAACATCTTGCTCGTCTTCAGCAATTTCTTTACCCCCGAATATGCATTGCAAATATGTCTGGGTCTGGAAAAGTGCAACTTGTCATGCCAAATCTGAATCATACAAAAAGCTGTGTTGCATGATTGCCAATAAAGCTGTTCACTTTTGAGAAGGCCGAGAGGCTGTTTCTCATGCGGAAAAGGCATGGTAAAGATCTCACATAATCTGTGATGCTAGGGCATGCATCACAGACCTCACGCGTCATGCAACACGTGCATGACAAACGTTGCACTTTTCCAGACCCAGACATTTTTACAGTTGATACCGAAATAAGCACCAGAAGTTGTGAACAAGTTTTTCCTTCTCATTTCCCCGGCGCACTTTCGACAGCAAATCGAGTTCGCAGCTTTCTTCGATGTTCGAAACGCGAAGGCGTACAGGTCAAAGTCGACGAAATAGACGTCCAGCATGGCCTTGGTCCAGAACACCCAGGAAAAAATCGCAAACACGATGTAGTAGGACGGCAAAATACTTTGACTCGGTCCGTACACCAGCGGCCCGATCTGCAACGCCACGGTGAGGAACAGAATGTGGACGAAACCGCAGAACCCGAAGGCAAACGCGTTCGCGTAGATAAGCGCGGTGGGGTCTTGGTTCAGACTCGACATCGCGTTGGTGTTAAACCGGCCGTTGTCGTGGTTGTTCAAGAACGGAGCTTGACAACCCGCGCCGATCGCGTTCAGGCAGAGTGTGCGACAGCCGTTGCAGTAGTTGTGTTTCAACACGTCGTAAAAGGCGCGGGTGATGGTGTGAAAGTGAAAACTCAGAATGGTAAAAATGCTCACCAGCCCGGACCGCGGAGTCTGGTGGCCCGGAACTATCGGAGGCGGGGGTTTCGCGAAGAACATCATCGTCGTTGTTCCTGCTTTCGATGCTCCTGAAGACGCCACTGCAGTGGTAGAGCTGCTAGTTGCACTCGCATTGCCCATCATCACCAAGTGCGCCGGATTCCAGTTTGCGGGCAAGAAGTAAAACAGCGGGAAACAACAAATGCTGGAGCAGAGTAACTGCCGGGCAAGCTGTTCTTCCAGAATCAAGTCTGGATCCATGGAATAGGACTGAAAGTGCCCGGTGTAGGAAGTGATCATTTGATTCGCGTTTTGGTTCTCATTGTAATCTACTGTTCCTGCTCCAGCGAACTTCTGCGCAGAAGTAGGTGATGTCCACCTATTTGTAGAAGCTGTACCACTATGCATTGCAAAAGCATCGCGCTAGTATAAATCGCAATACAAATTTTCTCAGAAGGAGAAATGTAGTTTGTAATGCTGATTTGGCTACGAAACAGGATTTGTCATGCATGATTGCAATTAGTACGAGTGCGATACTTTTGCAGAGCATAACCACCGTAATTTGGCTGAAACGATTTCGCGTCGTCCACTTCCACCTGCCAAGATTCGTGGAGACTCGAAGGCTCGCTAGTACTTGCAGCGTCAACAGTAGAACTGAAAGCAGTAGAACTGAAACCATTATGTGGCTGCTGCTCCCCCTCTGCCTGGGGCGGTCGGCTCATTCCACTCGTGGATCTCGCTGTCCCTGTCGTTGTGTCCAGGGTCATTTTTTTTCCGATGTAGTTACAACTTTCGACGTCCTTCTCGCTACTTGAAGAGCTACTTGACGAGGAACTTGCCGCGGAAGAACTGTTTGCCGTGGTTGAAGATGATGTCGTAGAAGAGGTCCCTGCACCACCTCCACTTGTTCCTACCGCTGTTGAACTTTCTGTACTTCTTCTCTCCTGCTCGCCTTCCTCCCCACTAGAAGAGGAGACTAAAATCTGCGTTTTGTCACCGATCCGTCGGGCCGACAGTTTGATTTCCATCTTGACAGGAGACTTTAGATAGGGATGAAAAAGAAAACACTACAAGCACCAAAAACAAGGCGGACGTGAAACATTCATTGAGTGGATCATCTGGATCATTTGCAACGAGGATGTTGAACGGCAATAGGCCTATGCCATGACTCCTCTGGCATGATTTATCTACTTTGCCCAGAGATTCTGACCAAATCAACGGCTAATCGTTCTGGTTCTTTGCGATCATCAGATATATCGCTGCGAACTCTTTCTTAGCCGCAAGCGTCGCGACCACTTGTGAACGATAACCACGATTTTTCGAGTCCTTTTTTCCCGACCAGACGATTGCAGCAATGATGGAAAACAGACCGAAGAGCACCTAATCGACCAATGTACTTACAGCAACGTCGATCATGTTGTTGTGCGAAACGAATTCTCATCAAAGCCCCCGAAAGTAAAATACGACGAAAAAGATGTTATATATTCTTTCCGCGCCTTCTTGCTGACTACTTCTACTACTTCATACGCAAGAACTGTGCAACGCTGTGTTGATCTTCTTGGATGGAAGTCTTTTAATTTGCGAATTGCTCCGGATCATGATCTCCCGACGTCACTGTATAACTACTTGTTCGGATACGACCACCACCACGACAGACTACTTACAAGTACAACAGTGACAATGAATAGGCATCAAACACGGCACTTCTACACGAAGCAGGTCCTCAAGAAGAAAAAACTCCGCCTGGTTTCTTTCGCAATCGACTTGTAGTTGCCGATGGCATTTTTGCCAACGAAGAAGAGGAGTTAGCAGGAACTATTTCAGCACTATCCACCTGTATTCTTTGAAATGAAGGAAGTTGCTTCTCTGAATGCACTTGTTCCAGCACTTCTTTTTCGCGTTCTCGGAACTTCTCAAAATTTTCGATTAGCAGGGAAAGCGCAGAATTATCATTCTCTGAAAATGTTACTTTGTTATTTCCTTCGTTATCTGCGCCCGCCACTGTAGCTGCACTAGTTGTACTCACCATCGGTTCGGTGATGAAAAGCAACAGGCTCCAAAGCAGTCCATCGCTGGGAAAGTTGTCGTAGATGTACTCCGACCGGATGATTTTCGACATGTTATCCCCGTGGTCTCCTCTGTAATGCTTGTTGTAAATCTGGGACTGGAGTGATTTCAGGTTCCACACTGCCAAAGCATCGTCCTGCGTTTCATTATGAATTGCAAAAGTATCGTACTAGTATGAATTGCATTACAAATTGACTTAGCATTGCAAATTAAATTTGTCATGCGGATTTACCTTCAGAAAGAGAACTTGTGATGCATGATTGCAATTACTACGAGTACGATACTTTTGCACAGGATATTCATCGGTTTCCTGCAAAACCCTTGTCAAGGAGACGAACTCTATCCTGAGAAAAAAGTGTTACAGTTACACATTCTTATGGGAGACAAGCAAGACAGACAACCTCTGTCATGCAGGAAATGCTTGCCAGCGTCATTTCATTCGTGTTTTAGTTTTCCCTTAGAGTCTGCGCATTACAAGTTTTCTTTGCCGTGCAGAGCAAATTTGTGATGCTGAAATTCCAACAGATGTGTAACTGTAACACTTTTTTCTCGTGATAAACTCGAGTTCTCGCATAGTAGTTTTTCCTGTCCTGCTCCCGGTCGTGAGCACAAGATTCTTGTCAAATTGCATCACAAATTCTTGCAGCCGCTTCAGTTCGGCGGTTTCGACGAGGTATTTTCCATTGCTGTCAGAAGTGTCTGTCTGCTTGTTGTTCCCCTTTCTCTTCAATAGCTTCAGCCGCAATAAAGCGTCGGTGAGAGCGAGGAACCGCTGGTAGTCTTCGATTCGAGACAAGCTCGAAAATGGTTTCAAAAGCGTTTTTGTTGTTCCTCCCCGTGGTTCTACTTGTTCTTCGTGATTTGTCATTCTACTGTTGCTTCGTACAACTTCCAACTCCCCCTTGAAGACGGACCTTTGTTCTGCTGCTGTCCCGCTTCCAGAATTGATTTTCGAAAAAATTCTCGGCACGATGGCGGTTGTCACCTCTCTGAACGCTGAGAACGTGTCCCGTTTCCACTTGCTCTCGGCGGCTTGCGAAGAATCGTCCGTGGTCGTGTGCAGATCCGACTCGTTCTGCTGGTGTTCGTCTTGCACATTCTCGCTATACAGCTTCCCACTCTCGCAATCCATCCGCACCACCCATTTCAAAGCTCTTAAACTAGGCTTTTCGTTCTGGAAGTAAACAAAACTGGAAAGCAGCAGCAGGAGGTTGAGCGACAAAGCGATAGCAGTAGCAGGGGGCGACGTACTTGAACTTGTCTTTTGTTCGTTAGTATGTTTCCCAGTAGAAGTTTTTACAGATGTTGCCAATATTACCCTTGTTAAAAGTTCCTGGATCGCGAGGCCAGAGAAGACTCCGCAGGGCAGCCCGACCGGAATTAATAAGTAGCTGTACAAATCGGCCACGATCGCCGTGTCGCCGTTGTTGGGGAAGATGAAGTGACGCAGTTCGGGTTGCAGAAAGAGCTCCAGGAATTTCGGATAGAGTAAAAACGCGGAACTCGCGGTTAGCCCACCCACTGCAGCGCCGAGGAAAGGGTTTGTGTTTGCCTGAGAAACTGTGCCTGCATTTGTCATTTTCTGTTCGGGCATAAAATTTCGAAGCAGAGAGGACCTGCTGGTGGCTCTGTCCAAGAAGTTCTTTAGTCCTATCGGCAGAGAAGTATTAGAACTTCCTCCTCCGAACAGCTTCGACTCCGCGAGCAGCAGGTACCAAACACCGCTCGTGACCCCGTTCGCCAGTGCGATCGGCAAAAAAAGGTCTCCGTGGTGGCACACAAACGGCACAAAGTGCTTCACCAGAACACTGTACGCGCCGAAGCAACCGAAGAGCCCCGCGGAGAACTTGAGCAAATTCCCGAAAAACGTCGTGGGAAGGTACCTCGACCAAGTGATCCCGGCGCCGACGAAGATGAACAGGGGCGTGAAGAGGGCTGTACTGGTGGAGACTAGCAAGGTTCGGTGGAGAAGAGAGGGTGGTGGCGGGGGCGGTGGTGCGGCTGGTTCCTGGTCATGATCATGATGATCCACTCTTGGTTTTTTGTTGTCATTCGGATTCGTCCCCCCGGTTGCATACGTTCTCCGTGTCGTGTTAAAAAATGTGGCCGGAGGACGTGCGGACGAGCGATTGATGTTTTTGTAGTTCGCCGTCATGACAATTCTACTTCGCAAGGCCCGGCGTTGTGAACAAAAACGTCGAAGGTCGCGAGGAATTCTGGAGCCGCAGCTCGTAGCTCTGAATACAACCGAAAGTCGTGTGCCGGTCATATTCGTCGGAAAAGCAAATCCACCATGTCGCACCGTAAAAGGGGGCACCAGCTCGAGCTGCATCGCCGAACAACACTGCAGCCGGTGAGGGCCAGCTCCTCTGGTGAATACTGGATTTTTAGGTCCGGTGGATAGCAAACGCATTTTATTGTACTTAATCTTAATCCTTTACTGGCAAACAAAGCCTCGACAAAAAACAATGGGAAAAACAGAACATGGCACAGGCAACAAACAAGCTGCACTGTAGGTAAAGAGATGCGACTGCGAAGTCTTCAACGAAGGTGTTGCGCTGTCTAATTGCTTCGGCGCGCGCAATGAACTGTCTCGCCAATGACCAAAAGCACGCTTCCTTCTTCATCTTCATACAATGACGAAACACAAAAACGAAATAGCTACCCAAAAGAAGATCGATAGGCGGCGACGGTTCGATAAATGCCATCGGCGTTAACAAAAGCTTCAGACGCTGAATTAAAGAACATCAGAAGGGCCCCGGCAGTCCCCTTGGTCACTGACTCATGGTCTATCTTGAACCCACCCTCACACATGTGCCACAGCTAACAGAATAAACAGCCAGGAGGAATAGGGGCCGCGCTCTGGATGCGCGCCAGCCCCGCCTCCGCGAGACAGGTCGCGCGCCTGGCTCCGCCCGGGTGGTGGTGCAGCAACGCTAATACCGAAGCCAAGCAACGACTCCTTCCTTCGCCGGCCCGGGCGGCTACCCTGTCGCCCGCCTCGGGCCGGAGCGCGGCCGGGGCCCATTGCCGCCCTGCGCCGGATATACCTCGGGCGCGTCACACCGGAATAAGAGCGCACACAGGGGCGGGCGGACACAAAGGGCGAGCGCGCCCGCCTGCGAGATGGGAGGGGCCCAAGCCCCGGGCCGGGCCCACATTTGCAAGGTTGGGCGCTGCGGCCGGCCCGGCGGCCGGCCCGGCCCGCTTGCGATGCATGGCAAGGGAAGGCCTGAAGCCACGGCGCGACCCGCTTGCCGGCATGCTGTCCAGAAATGCTCCGCCGGGGTGCACGCCGCCCCACCTCCCATTTCTTTTTCCGCCCCGCTTTCTGGGCCGAGGGGCCCGGCTGCGGCGCGCCGTTCTTCCTTGTTCGCGCCTGCTGGCACAGACCGACGGATACAAACACACAATATCGCCGGCGGCTGGGCGGGGCAGGCCCCGGGGACAAATCCCCAGAGAGGGCGAAAAGGGTGGGGCCGGGGTGGGTCGGCTGCAAGCTGAGCCAGGTCGCCACTGTTTTGACTGCGCACTGGCATAGCTAACGGCCGCCATAGCACAGGCATGGCCCGCGATGAAAACCAGGCAGCCAGCCCAGGCGTAATGCTCCAGGTCTTTCAGCGAGACGCAAGCCCTTTCCATGCGGACTACAAAATATATCATATCTGCCCGAAGGCAGTCCGTCGCAAGGGGTATCCTGGCTACCCGGCCATGGCATTTCCGCCCCGGTAGCGTAATGGTGTGCCGGCCGTGAAGGGCTGGAACGAAGAGTCCCACCCGGAGGCGCATGCTTGCGCCCCCCCCCCCAAAGCCCGCGCCCCGCCCCCCTACGCCTTCGCGCCCCAGACGCTGGCGGCGCCTCCGGCTGCGGTCGCGCGGCCGGCTGTCATCCTGGGGCGGTCGCGCGCCATTTCGGCGCTTCACCGGGGGCCGACCGCGAACGCGCCCGAAGCGGCAGGCGGCGCCGCGGGCCGGGCGGCCACACTAGAAGCGGCCAAAACAGCGCCACCACCGCCAGGCGACTCAGCTCCGCGCGCGCGGCGGCGCGCGTGGCGCGTACGCGCTCGGCCGGGGTGCTGGCGCTGCCAGCTTCTTGCCCACTTTGCTCCTGCGCCCGGCCGGCGGGCCCCGCTTCCGGCCTCTGGACGGCTGCCGGGAACGCCTTGCGTTCCCGCCCAACCGGAAGGGTTTCTAGGCTAGAGCCCAACAATGCGGATGACCGCCCCGCAACATACCGCCGCGGGTCGTCTTAGTTCGCCTCTGGGCTGGACTGAACGCGCCGCAGCTCATCCACCAGAGCTGCCTCGCGCGGCGTTTACTTTCTGGCGCCGCCTTCTCTTTGGGGAGAATGTGCACGGGGACCCTGCGCATTTCGCGCGGCGCGCGCGCCCCTTTGGCCCCGCACGACTCTCCCCGCCCGCGAGAAGGGCGGGAGGTCCTACGCCTGCAGCTCAGCACGTGGCTCCACACCTGGCGCGCGGCGCTCCTGTGCTATCAGGCGGCAAGAAGAGGGAGACGTTGCGCCACTCCGTTGCTGTACTTCTACTTGCCTCGATGAGATAAGACACAACACGACGCAAAGGATAATGAACACCATGCCACAAGAACCCTGCTTCATCCAACAAGATTTGCTGAAGCCTCGTGGTACTGACTCAACACACAGCACTCCACGATGCTGTTCTTCTGTCAGGTATTTCACATTTGCTTTGTATCGAAACCTTGTTGAAATTTTTTTCAAAAGCACAACTCGAAAAATTTTCTCCATCGCCACCCTCGTGCCACATGAACAACGAGGGCTTCCTCCTGGGGCGAACTAAAGTGAAGATGAAGATTTCCTCTTAAGAAACGTGTACTAGTTGTGAATTATTTTCTGATCTATCGTGCAGTCGTGTCAGAAGTCCTGCAACTACTGCGGCGCAGTAGTACCAGTAGTAAGTCCTCCACCTTGGGCAGCGGGCATACATAGGTCTTGTTCTTAAATAAAAGGTGCTATTCATTGTGCGACTTCGACGTTTGTCGTGTGGCCCTTCTTATTGAAACCTCCAGAAGATGATTACTACGGCCTCGCACTTCAAAAGATCGAGGTTCCCTTGCCTGTTCTAGCACTACAGACAAAATAAGTCCTTCCCCAGTTGCAGTCGTGGTGTGAGGATCGCAGCACACCACGACGACCCGCGTGGCATTTACTCTTACAGACTAAAAAACAGTGCATAAGAATTGGCTCTGCAGCACACGACACAAGCTGCATAGTATGCCCGTCTTGTGAAAAATTGTTCTTGCGAAAAAGTTGTGTACAAAAAAATTTGAGTTTCCTTGCTACTCAAATCTGAAGCTCAAAAATTCGTGGTTCTAGTTCTACAAAGAAAATTGATATTTCTTGTTGAAAAATTCAAATTTCCGAAGCACACGGCACGCACGTTGATGAGTTAAAAACTATCATCTTCGTGCGCGAACGAAGATTATTTGTTAAAGGCTCTGTACATCTACAGTATTAATAAATGGTCGTAGGTTTCTATCGTATAGGTACTGTAGCTTTCTTTTCGACAGCTTGTTATTAAAAGACAGGTTTACTATTGTACGTAAAATTCATCTTCGACGCTCCCGAACCCGAAGCGGATGATGATGCTGAGTAGAGTGCAGTAGCTCTTCTTGTTTCTGCTACCCTTCTGTTGACCAGCTGCGGTCCACTTCGAGTTACTGAAATACACTTCTCTGGGGCCCTTGCTTGCGAGGACAACTATTTTGACAAGATCAGCGAAAATAGGATGAGTTTTGAAGTTGAGGACATCACACGTCGAAACTTTAGTCAATCTTAATACTGTTTACTCTTTTTACCTTGCTATAACTGAAATTAAGGCTACAAAAACTAGTGCAGGTGAACGGTTTCAATGTCCGAACGATTTTATTGATGATCTCCAATTATTTTTCAGATGAGAACTAATCTAATATTCTGACAACAAGAACCGGCCCAAGGCACTATTTCGCCTTCGCGCCCTTTTTCATCACGCCCATTGCCATCGACTTCTTCTCGGTTTTGTGGACGGACATCTTCTCGCTCTTCGAGGACATAACGCGGGACTCACCGATTTCGTATTTGCGGTATTTCGGGTCGTCCAGATTGATTGCGCCCCAGCCCGCGGCCGGCTTCATCTTGGACTGCTTGACCACCTGGAATTTGTATTGCATGAAATGCATTCAAAAGCCAGCTTGGGAAAAAAAAAAATTCTCAAATTCATGCACAATATAAATACCCATTGCAGAACATCAACATTATACCTGCACTTCCTCGCGCTTGGACTTGGCGACTGGCGGCTCGGTCATGAGATCCTTAATCCTGACGCCCTTCTTCAAAAAAGTCGGATTCGCCGGGGTCCACACATCACATCTGGTTTGTTGGTGCAAGAAAATTGTCGTTTTCAGTTGTCATGCAGCACAAACAGAAACACAATGTCGTGCAGACAAACACATCATCGTCATACATTCAAATCAGGATTTATACCGCGTCAGCCCTCTCTCCTCAAAAAAGCCCTGCGTTTCCTTCTCTGATCCTTCGTATGATGAGGAAATAAAGTGTTGCACGACAAAATATTCATGCACATTTTTCTTGAGCTTGCTATTCGACGAGATTGCCTAGCGTGGGGCAGACTGACTATGTAGCATGAGAAAACAACTCTTGTTCACTGCCTGTTTCTTGCAAATCAAATACCGCATGCCAAATTCTGAAGCAGCACGAAGTAGAAAAACAAGCGCTGATGTCGTCGTCGTGCAAGATTTATTTCCTTTCCATACAGCGTACATCATGTTCAGCTGCCCTCCCTTCGGGACCGGTGCAACGGTTTTGAACATCATGCTCGCATATTTCTCCTTTCGCTGCGATTTCGGGACGTTTTTCTTCTTGAACGGTTCCATGTGGACGTAGGGGTTCGCAAAATTGATCGAGATT
This sequence comes from Amoebophrya sp. A120, assembly GCA_905178155.1. Lineage (NCBI taxonomy): Eukaryota > Dinophyceae > Syndiniales > Amoebophryaceae > Amoebophrya > Amoebophrya sp. A120. Next base: position 6,331,335 of record CAJINV010000005.1, read on the forward strand.
TTCTCGTGCGGCCCGGGGCACTGGGAAAACTGCAAGACAGATCCGGGGTGCTTCACCGGGTTGATGTTCCAGTTGTCATGCGTTTCAAAACCCCACTCGTCGTCTTGCTGTTTTTGTTTTAAGTATTTATTTTAACGCGTCAATGGCATTAAAAAGATCGAAATAGGAAGCCTAAAGAACATGCTAAATCCTAAAACCCTAACTACGTCAGGGTCAGCCGCGGAACCGGGCTACGGCTACATTAAAAACGCAGTTTCGCATGACAAACCGCAGAATCATTCATTGCAGAAAAAAAATCAACATTACCTCGCTCATCTCGTTTTCTGCCTGCACGTCACCCCACAAAGCCATAACGTAGTCCTTCGGCAAATCTCGGTTGCATACTAACTGTTTTCCTGTGATTGTTTCAATTTTTGGATTTTTTTTTCAATTTCAAACAATTTCATCATTATTCTGCATGACAAACGTCTACACTCACTCGATTTTCGCTATGGCTTCGGCATGAGGAAGAGAATCGAATGCATCAATCTGAATACAGCACCGAAGCACAAAATATACCGAATTTTGGGTGCGGGATGGCGGACAAGCTTGGATCTCCCTTATCGCAGCATTTTTTGCAGTAGGCCAAGTACTTGGCATGCCTCTTGTCCATGCAGGGTGTGTATCAAATGCAAATATGTCTGGGTCGGGAGATTGCGAGACTTGTCATGCTAGTCTGGCATGACTCTGTACTCTGTATTGCGTGGCCACCAAGAGGTCCTCTTGCCGGTCATGCAAAAGCGCAGTTTCTCATGCGAAATACGCATCACAGAAGCACGAAAAAACTTGTCATGCTTGGCGGCGCATTACAGAGCACTTATTGTTCACGGATTTGCATCACAAGTTTCCAGACCCAGAGGACATATTTGCAATGCATAGTGTGCCATCCAGGTAGGTTCCGATGCACAGCCCCGACGCCCACGAGTTTTGCCCGGACTTGTACGGCTTCGCTAGAACCTTCTCCGAGTAAGCTTCCGGCATCTTGCTAGATTTTTTTCCTCCTAATGAAGTACTTCTAGCCCGTTTTTCTCTTTGTTGATCTCCTTTCTGACTAGAGGACGTTGTTTTCTTGTTTTTCCCACCTGAAGATGCTCTTGTGCTTGGACTATCTGCTACGCCCCCCGGGAGGGAAGCACTAGTTTCTTGGGAGCTTTTTCTTCTACTGCTCGGGGCTGTAGTACTAGCGCTAGAATACGATCTCTTAGAGGTAGGAGACGAGGAGGACTTTTTCCTTTTACCTTTACTTGAGCTAGGTGTGCTCCTACTTCTAGAAGCTTGTTTTTGTCTTGTAGCCGGGGAGTGGTTGTGCTTTTTTTTGAGGCCGTAGTCCGTAGTGGTTGTGCTTTTTTTTGAGGAGGTTTTCTTTATGCTAAAAAAACGTCTTTGTGACGTACACGACAAGAACGGGTGCAGCTCTACATCCACTGGGTAACTATCGCTCAAAATAAAACATTGAAGTGACAATGAATGTTGTGAAGAAGAAGAACTCGTTAGGGAAGCAGATGGTAAAGGATTCGTAAAAAATACGGTATTGCTTCGTGTTTGTCTACTAGATAGCCGAATATCTTGGCCCGTATGGATACTATGCCACCTACTGAGACTACTACTAAAACTGCGGTAAAATAAATTCACTGCTGCTGAACAACCTCCTTCACTATGACTACTGTGAGGTGTTGACAACTCTGATGACTGTGGCAGTAGCATTCGTGACGGCGGTCCTCGATGTGCACCTCCTAAAATTAAACCGTGAAAACTTCTATCAACATGTGTGGCCGCAGGTGTTGCTCTGCTCGTGGTGACACGCTTACACACATGCAAGGAACTTCTTTGTCTACTAGTACCGCTTTGGATAAAGCGCGAAAACGCGCTGGTGACACCAGCCAGCATAGCTTTGGCAGTATCGGTTGCGGGGTAAATCCAACCACAAAAGTAGTTGTAGGCCGTCGAAGATCCAAGTTTGCTGTTAGTTTTATCTTAAAAACTCACTCACGCTCCTCTCAGGGGGGATGAAGTCTAGGCGAAATTGTCCAAAATCCGGGGAGGCTCCTAGGGATGTGAAGTCCCTGCGGTCTTACTGATATTTTCAACACATTTTGCAACTTTTGTCGCACGAAGCACTGCTTCTTTCGAGCTGTTCTTTTCTTTTCGTTTCATCTGCGCGACTGACAACAAGAAGGCAGTGTTTTTCTGGTACGAAACTACATTTCGTTGCAAATCGGAACGAGCAATTGCACAGACATGGACGAATCGGAACGAGCGAACTGCACGGAAACATCAAAAATGGACGAACTCGAACTACCAGGCACAAGATAGAAGGACGCTACGGCATTATAATTTTTACTTACTGCTACAACTTCTTGCAACATCGCTCTATTGCGTTCTTAATACGATGAACAAAACTAAAAAGGATCATTATTTTAGCGCAAATGCTGCGCAGCTCCACCACGACGCACCGTGATAAAGCCCAGAAGGGGCCGTCGCACATGCTGAAAGTACTACTACTTCGGAATACATTCACATTCAGGACAACTGCGGTTCCTAATGGGACTAAAGTGTTGGACAACTCAACAGCACTAGCATGATCAACATGGATGCGCAAATAAAACGGCAAGTAATTCTTGATCGTCCGTCATCAATCAGAGTCACACTTTAAATTCCTATCTGACAGCAGTCATGGACAACAAAGCCGCAGCCCCCACCTGCTGTAAAACTTTCTCGCCTCTAGTCGTCCTCCAACAGGCTTCTCAGCTTATGAACTGCAAAAGTATCGTACTAGTAGTAATTGCAACTCAGCATTACAAATGAAATTTGTCATGCTGTTTTGCCTTGGGGTGAAGATTTGTAATGCATGACTGCGATTACTACGAGTACGATACTGTTGCACAGGATACAGCTCCGCCATCGTCAATTTCAGTGCGTTCCCGTCATTACCCGCCCTATTCCCCCCGCCAATCACTCCCTGAATCAGTTGCCGCTTCTTTTCCTGCAGAGCCAGAATCCGTTCGTCGATGCTTTTCTTGATAACGAATTTTACACAGTAAACCTCCTCAAGTTGCCCGATCCGGTGGATTATCAAATGCAAATATATCTGGGTCTGGAAGAGTTTGAGTTTGTCATGCTAGGTCTGATCGACGCAAAAATCTGTATTGCATGTTGGCCAATTCGGTTTACGAGAAGACAACATTTCTCATGCAGAAAAGGCATTTTTGCGGAGCCTTCGCAATAAAACTTGTGATGCTACCACTCGCATTCCAGACGTAGTTCTGGGCCATGCAAAATATGCATGACAAATCTTGCATTCTTCAAGACCCAAACATATTTGCACTGGATATGGATTCTCTGAAACGCCTGCTCCTCCACTGCCGGATTCCACCACAAATCCAACAAGTACGCTCTTGTCGCCGACACAAGATTTAACCCCACTCCGCCGGCCTTCAGGCTGATCAACAACACCTTCCCCGGCGGGGGGCTCGAGCTCGCGGAATAACTTGGCGCTGCCTGGAGCCAATCCACGCAGTCTTGCCTTTGGTGGATCGACAGAGAGCCGTCCAACGTGCGGACCTGGTTCGACGTCAGCTGTTTGGACCCCTCGGGGAGGAGGAAGTAGCTTTCCAAAAGCGACAGAAAACACGTCCACTGGGAAAAAACGAGAATTTTCCGGTTTTCAATTTGGACGTCGTGCTTGATTTTCTCCGCGAGCAGCTTCATCTTCGCACTCGGGTACTGGATCGCTTTGCGATGTTGCTGCAGCAACACGGAAGAGGTCGGTTTCCGTGCTGGGGCGGCGGGTTTGGAGGTAGCCTTGTAACTGCCGGTTGATGATGTACTAGTCGGGACGAGTCCTGCTGCCTTGTTTTTACTGCCCACTGTGGACGACGCTGCTTGCTTGTTCGCCGCATTATTTGCCGCATTCTGGCTGGTTTGCATCATGGAAAGTAAACTTAACTGTTTTGGAGCCGCTCCAGTCGAATTGTTTGTTTTATTCCTCGTCCTGCGTTGCTTTGCTGCAGCTTTTGGGAACTTGTTGGACGCGGTGGCTGCGGTTGGATTTGGCTGTATCATTTGATGCTCGTCGTCAGTCTTCTGGTTCGAAGTTTCTGGCATCACAATCTCCACCTTGCAAGCCACACATTTCACCGCGAGTAGCCCGCTGTCTTTTGCTTCTTCAACAAGCAAATGCAGACACTCCGCGCAGTAAACGTGTTGACAGGGCTGCACCACTTTCGGATCTTCCGCCATCTCGCCACACGAGGCACACACTTCGGAAATTTGGTTCCCTAGTTGTTCCTTGTCGTCTTGCTGTTCTATCGGCGCGTCCTGTATCAAAATAAAAAATCCCCCCACCCCATACTCAAACTAGAAATTTGTGATGCAGATTTGGGGTCACAAATCAGCTTTGTTATGCTAGAAGGGACAAGATGCGGACTGTAGCGCTGGTTGGCGTGGGAAAGCTTTGCGTCTTCAGCATGACATGGGGCAGCTGGAAGTGGGAAACAGGATGACAAATTGCCTGCAAACGAGGCCACAGCTGCGTCTCTTGGCCTTCTAGCATTACAAGTCGATTTGTGTACTCAAATACAGCATCACAGGTTTCGTTTTCGATATGGGGAGGGGGGATTTTTCCTTTTGATATCCTGCATAGCAAGTTCTATCTCGCTGGAACACTCCGCACCGCTCATTTTGCTTGTCTCTGCTGCAGCTCCTTGTTCGCCGTGCGTCAAATAATACTTCAAAACTGGTTCCCACTCCCTTTCCTGCAACGCGAGACTGCAATGCGCCAAACACATGCGGAGTTTTAACACCAAAGCAAGGATGCTGGTGAAGTAACTGCCCTTATTCTGCTGCGGCTGGTTCGGTCCTTTATTTGCATCTTCCGTGTTATGCATTGCAAATATGCCTGGGTCTGGAGGACAGTGCAAACTTCTGATGCGCATTTCGGAACACATAAAAATCTCTCATGCATAGGTAGCAAAAGTTGCTCACTTTCTGTCACCAAAGTGGGGCATTTGTCATGCGGCTTCGGCATTGCGGAAGCTTCTCGAAACCTGTGATGCTAGAGATTCCATGCCAGACCTTCTGCGTCATGCAAAAGCAGCATGACGCTTCCAGAGTCAGACAACATTTTTGCAGTTCATACGTGTGCGTTTGCAGCAAGACGTCCATCTTCCGCTTCGAAGCTTGAAACAGCCGGTCGTAAACCTTATGGATTGCAAAAATGTCTGGGTCTGGAAGCTTTCCAGGTAGTTTGTCATGCATATTTTGCACGACTCAGGATGTCTGTAATGCATGATCTAGCATCACATATTTTTAGAGGCCGTCCTGATGCCTATCCCGCATGACAAATGCCCTCCCCGCGTAGCACAAACTGGGCTCCTCTTGCTGGTCATGCAATACAGATTTTTTTAGCATCCAAAGTTAGCATGAGAAGTTGCAACCTTCCAGACCCAGACATTTTTGCAATCCATAAACCTTCCGCTCCGCGTATTCTAACTCGGCGTAGAGGACCACTTCGTGCCTCTTTGGAAGAGTGATGAGGTTTCTGTACACGATTTCGTGCGTTTTTACATTTCCTGCTTGTGCACCAGAAGATTTACTTTCTCCGGCCGCGACGTTTTTGACAGGAACTTTCTGCGCCGACTTGGTTTCTTTCGTCCGGCGGAGCACTATGGGTTTGCAGATCATTTTGATCAGCTCCAGAACCCTCTTCACCTGCTCACTGTTCTGGTTTTCAACCGTCCCCGTGCTCTGCCACGAGGACTCGGCCGCGGCGACCGCTGAAGTACTGCTGTTCGCACTTGATGTTCTGCCAAACAATGGGTCGGAGACCAATTTCCGCCAGACGTGTTGCACGCAGAACGGCTCCAGCTCCAGAAAACGGAGCTGCGGGTACAATTCCTCCACGGAATTTTGCATCGGCGTACCGGACACGCACCACTTGTAATCAGCTTTCAACAGTGCGATCTTCTTCGATAATTTGGTGTGTTTTCCCTTGATGCACTGTGCTTCATCGAGGATGATGCGGCGGAAAGTCGAAGTAGTGGAAGCTACTAGTGCATTTGTGCTGTTGTTTGTCGTGTTAGAACCCCCAGCTCCCTGCTGGACGACGAGGTTGTGTTGCGGGAGACTATGCTGTTGAAACAGCGGGCTGGTCCTGACATCTTCAACATTCACGACGCCGTAGGTCGTGAAAACAATGTCGTAATTGGAAAAATGCTGGCCTTTGCGGTCTGACCCGTAGTATTCCAGGTACCTGATCTTGTTAGTAGTTGCTGTCCCGGTCGTGCCCTTGGTGTTCGTGGAGGGTTTACTGCTGCTGTCGCTGTATCGCAAGAAAAAACTGTTTACAGTAGTTCTAAATTCACATTTTCTGCAAGAACTGCAGCAACACAAACTTCCTCTGCATCTTCAAAGGCGGGAAGATGATAGATATAAACTTGCAATGCATAGATTATCAGGGAAAGCGCGTAAATATGCTTGCAAGCACTCTCGGCATGACTGAGGGTGTCTGTTGTCTTGCTCGTCCTGCAACAGCACCATGCGATGTCCCTGTAAACTAGGAGTTTTTTCTTGGGATATGTTGTGCAAAAACCTGTCCATTTCCCGAATCCACTGGCCCATCAGCGAAAGAGGCGTGACCACCAAAGTCGGCCCGAGCTTGGGTCTGCTATTGCTTAACTGCATCAGGGTATTTGTCATGCGGGTTGCGGCATCATTTTCATGCTGCTGCATTTTATTTCCGATTCGCTGCTTCGCCTGCCAAAGTCTTTGGTCAAAATCCGTGGCGAGAAGTCCGAGCATCTGGTATCCTATGTAAAAGCGTCCCGACGCCGTAGTTGTCATGCACATTTGCATGGTTAAAATGTTTCTCATGCGGAGCCCTATCAGAAGCGTTTTCTGTTCGTGTTCTGGTATTTGTGATGCCTGAATCGGCATGATCTGCTAGGTCTGTGATGCTGCTGGATCTAGCTACATAGGATTACTACACTACGAGGCCAAACTTGTCATGCGCAACAGCCAAAGCTGGTTGATTTGTCTAGCAGAATTCCCATCTTGAGTATGGGGTCGTGGGGACGTTTTTACGTAGGATATCTGGATCGTTTTTCCCAACCCCATCTCATCCGCCAGGATCCCGCCCCGACAGTATGAATTGCAAAAGCACCGTACTAGTAGAAATCGCATTACAAATTTGGTCAGCATGACAAATGGAATTTGACATGCTGTTTTACCTTGGGATGGAGATTTGTAGTGCATGGCTGCGATTACTACGAGTACGATACTTTTGCAGTGCATAGACAGCTGGTTTCGTTGATATCGGGAAAAGTGACGCGCAGCTCCCCCGTGCCAGGCTGAAAATACAGGCGGTCGAAAGTTGTATTCTGTTGGCTGGTAGTTGCGGATGAACTTACAACTGTGGTACTTCCTGCCGCTGCGGTACCAGTAGCAGACGTCGTCCCTTGTTCTACTCTCGTCGCAGACTGATTACCACTAGTAGTCCCGACCCTCAACTTACTGGCACCATGGTACACATTAACCGCAGCAGAAACTGCAGCAGCTCCTCCGGCAACTACTGCAGTTGTACTTTTATCTGGAATAACCGCATGCGGCGCGTTTTGCTTCAGGTACTGATTTAGCGTGAAATTATACTGGTGCTTGATAATCCGGTACTCCGACCAGAGGGGATTCAAAACCGGCTTGCTTGTAGTTGTACTGCTACTGCTGCTGCTCGTCGCGAGGCGGACGTCTTCTTCTGCATTTTCTTCGGGCTTAGGATCCTTTACATCGTCCTCGTGCACTAGTGGTGCTTCTTCCAGTACCTGCTCCACCTGGTTCTCTTTCGCTTGGCTTCCATCAGCGTCGACCCCTGCGGTGTTCAGAGCTGCCAGAACCGGGTGATGATCTACCATTTCTTCCCCAGTCGTAGTTCCATGTACGGCAGCAGCCGCAGCAGCAGAAAATCCCTCCTCCAGCGCTTCTACTTTGTTGGAAGATGATGTCACAGGAACAACCGCGGCCGTCGGTTCGTCGGCAACGGCCTCCTCCTCCGAGTCCGAAATCAAATCAATCACGACTTCGGGCTGCTTGATGTTCTTGCTCTGGGTAGAAGTTGTTTGCTGTTTCTTGTTGCCGTCTAGTACTTTCGACAGAGCTGATGTCGCTGTTGTTTTTTCTCCTGATCGTGCTGTTGTAGTTCTTTTTTTGCTACCACTCGTTGATGATGTTCCAGCAGCGGCGCCGCCCACGCTTGTTCTTTTCCTCTTCCTGCCGTCCTCTTTCGGCGACGTGATCCTAGTTGCAAATTCGGAAAGGTCTCTACTATTCGCTGCACTCGGAGCTGCTCCTCCGCCTGGGCGGCCACGACTAGGCTGCGCAGCTGCACTCGCTGTGTCCAGTTGCAGTGGCACTTCTCTGGTGAAAATGACAGCATTCATTTTCCTCGGGTTTTTTCCTCCATCTTCCCCTCCAAAGTTTTCACACATCCCTTTCCACTTGTTCCCGATGTTCCCGCACTATTACAGTGAAAAACGCGCCCCACCACCCCTGAAATCGCAAAAATTTGTGATGCGAAGTTTCCAAATGAAAACTTTTTGTCATGCATGAAAGGAGTATGAATCTTTCTGATGCAGAGTCTAGGCGTGTATCGCATCGCTTCCATGACAAGCGCCGCACTTGCTGGGGTCTTTTGCAATACAAATTTTTGCTATTCACGATTGGAAACCTGTGATGCTGATACATGCAAGAGGGCGAACGTTTCATTTGGAAAGGTTTGCAATACAAATGCTCCCAAGTTCGGGGGTGGGGGCATTTTTCACTGTAGTACGCAGATTTCCGGATTTTCCCTCGCGAACAGGAACGCGATGCCCTGCTTTTGGTAATTCTGCAAGGTTTATCAACTGCAAAAGTGTCTGGGTCTGGAAGAGTGCCAGACTTGTCATGCAGGTTTTCCATGACCTATGAGGTCTGGCATGTAGCACATAGCATGACAGATTCTATGAGAGTTCTATCATGCCTATTCTGCATGACAAGCTGCCTCTGTCTCGATTAGGTCAAAAGTGGACAGCTTTTGGTTATCATGCAACACAGATTTATACATGATTCAGATTTAGCATCACAAGTTGCTTTGTTCCAGACCCAGACATTTTTGCATTGGATAAGGTTCTCAAGTTCGGGAATTTTTCCAAATCCGGCACATAGTAGGGTAAGTCGTGCTTTTCCAAAAAATGCGAGTCCTGGTTCAGCACATCTTCCGCGGGGCGACCACTTCTCGACGGTGCTGAAGGTTGTAAGGCTTGTCCTGCGATATTTGAAGATATCGGCTTCAAAGTTTGATGGTCGTGGTCTCCTGAAGTTGTAGATGACGCGGCTTCGAGCACAGAAGCTAGCGCGCTCCGCTCCCGCTGTTCCAGCTCGTTTCTTTCATCTGCGCTATCGTCTGAAGAAGAGATCTCAGCCTGCTGGTGCTGGTCAACATCTCTGTTCCTTGCAGCTATCTGTAGTTCCTGATCTGTCGCACTACTAGAGGCCGCAGGTCCTGAACGATCTCCTTTTTTTCTCCTCTTTTTCAGTGGCGGGGCGGCCGCAAGGTTGACGGCTTGAGCAGTAGTTGATCCGACGTTTTTCATCAAGAGCTTCTTTTGCTCCTCCTCTTCTTCCATTTTCTTGTTGCTCAACACTCTTTCCTATCAAGTGCAAAAATGTCTGGGTCTGGAAGAGTCGGGACTTGTCATGCACATTTTGCATGACCCGTGAGGTCTGTGATGCTGGTGCTAGCATCACAGATTTTTTGAGAGCTTCTTGACGCTGATTACGCATGAGAAATGCCCTCTCCGCGTGCCAAGAACTGACTCCTCTTGCTGCTCATGCAACACAGATATTTTTAGAATCCGCAGACAGCATTACACGTTCCACTCTTCCAGACCCAGACATTTTTGCAATCCATATTTCCTCCATTGTCTGTCCGCGGCTCAACAGCTCCAGTTTTCCCGAAACGCTATCCAACAGTTTCTGAAAGCACAGCTTGGTAACATCCTATCAAATGCAAATATGTCTGGGTCTGGAAACTTGTAATGCTGAGGGACTTAGAATGTGGAGGCCACAAATGATGGCTCAGCATGACAAGTTTCTGAGCTTCTAAGTCTTGCCTATTCTGCATGACAAACTGCGTTTTTGCATCACAGAAAAATAGGGACTTTGGGTAACGCGCATGACAGACTTAGGAAACTTGCTAGCCTAGCATGACAAACCTTGCACTTTTCCAGACCCAAACATCTGTGCAATCCATACCTCCTGCCGCTCCACAATGGAATTTTGCCGGTCTTGATCAGCTTGGTGCACCATCTGTGCAGAATTTCCTTTAATACCCACAGCCGTGGTGCCCGGATGTTGTTGTAGTAGAGCACCCGCACGACTAGCATTACCGATCGCACTTTGCGCCGCGCCACTCAAAGCTTTTTCCGTCAACACGATGAGCAGCACGACGGGAATGGACCCACCCACCTTCACGTCCTGCCCCACGCCGAAGGTATGGAGAGAAAAAAGTCTTTCGAAGTCAGTAAGCTGCACACTTGACATTACAAATTTTCTCAGCATCACAACTTCTCCTTGTATTGCAGAAACACTAGGGAAATCCCTTATGAAGTGTGGCAGTGATGCATTTTTACGCATGGCAGACAATTGTGTATTGCAAAAAGTCCCATGAGTGATCGTGGCGAGCTTTTTTCTTTTGATAGGAGGGGTCCAGGTAGCAGTGCTTCACCTCCACGAGCTCCCACAAGACCAAGGGCAGGTATGTATTGCAAATATGTCTGGGTCTGGAAAGTTGTGATGCATGTCAGTGAATAGCAAGCGCACTGTAATGCAACTCCAAGCATGACAGATTTTTTCGTGGCTCTGTGTTGCGTATTCCGCATGATAAACAGCGTTTTTGAATGACAGACAATAGGAGCTCTTCCTGGCCACGCAATACAGAGCTCACAGTCATGCCAAACTAGCATGACGAATCTCGCAATCTTCCAGACATCCAGAGATATTTGCAGTCCATAGCAAGAGGCATTTCGCGATACTGCCCGGAAAACTGGCAATGTCGCCGTCGATACCGTTTATGTATCAACTGCAGAAGTATCATACTAGCATAAATTGCATGACAAATCTCCTCAGCATGAGAAATGAAATTTGTAATGCGGATTTACCTTAAGAAAAGGATTTGTAATGCAAGACTTGCATTTATACGAGTACGATACTTTTGCACAGGATATTATGGAAATTTTCACGGTGGCGTAGTCGTACAGCCACTTGATGGGTACCTTGTGCATATCACACGAAAAAAGTGTTACAGTTACACATTTGTTGTCAATTCAGCAACACAAATTTCTCTGGAACAAGAGAGAGAAAACTTGCGTTGCAGAAATCCCACGGGAAAACACTTATGAAACAACGCTCCTATGCATATCCGGCATGACAGAGCTTGTCTGTCTTGCTATGCCTGCATAGACTATGTGTGTAACTGTAACACTTTTTCTTGCGATAGTGCAGGCTGTAGTGGTACTCTCGCTGGTACTTCTGCAACTCCTTTTTGTTGTTGATCCCTGTTAAGGAGAACTCTAATATGCAGTGCAAAAGTATCGTACTCGTATAAATGCATTACAAATTTCCTCAGCATGAGAAATGAAATTTGTAATGCTGATTTAACTTAAGGAAAAGATTTGTATTGCATGATTACAATACGAGTACGATACTTTTGCACAGGATATCTAACTGCAGCGGTAAATTCTTCCGCAGCGCCGGTCCGATCTCTATCAAATGCAAAAGTGTCTGGGTCCGGAACAAAGCAACTTGTCATGCTAAATCTGAATCATGTAAAAATCTGTGTTGCGTGATTACCAAAAGCTGTCCACTTTTGACCTAATCGGGAGGCAGTTTCTCATGCAGAATAGGCATGATAGAACTCTCGCAGAATCTGTCATGCTATGTCCTACATACCAGACCTCATGGGTCATGGAAAACCTGCATGACAAGTCTGGCATTCTTCCAGACCCAGACATTTTTGCAGTTGATAATCTCGCCGTTGATGCGAAATTTGGAATTTTTCGAAATCGTGCGCACGGTGGTCGCCGGGAACTGCCAAAAGCTATGGGATTCTCAGACGTTACGTTCTCAACTGTTCCATGATTTATTGTCATGCAAAATTGCCATCAGCTGCCACACGACCAAGCTATTCCGCATGACAAATTATCGAAGTGCTAAGCAGGCCGATAATCCATGCCAAATTTGTGATGCGAGGCCTGCACGCTACCCCCTTTAACTTTTGCTGTCCTTGCGTCGCAAACCCATGCAACAGTTGAGAATGTAACAGTTGGGAACGCCATAAAAGCCCAACGGAATTTCGATTTTCTGGTTGGTTTGGAAAATCCGGATTTTTTGGGTTCTTTGCGGTTGCGCGGCAGTAGACGTCGTCGTGGTAGGAGGTGGAGCAGCTGATGTCGTGTTGATCTGGGCCCCCGCGGGTCTCTGATTCATCTTCATCTGAGGATTCTGTTTGTTGTGCAGCCCCAATCTGTGTAGAATGGCGACCAGATTTTCTCAGAAGCAAAGAGCGAAGTACGCAAATGCAGATAGGAGAAAAAGCGCCTGAAATTTTTCGGAAACATTGACGAGTTGCAGCATACCACAGCTGCCCTCGCTGGGCAATTGCTCTCCGCGAACGGAGTGCGTTTCCACGGAAAGATTTTCTGAGGAAACCTCGGAGCCCAATTTCCGCAGCCGCTTGCGGACATTCTCTGCGAGAGCTAGAGGAATAATCGTTTTCGGACCACGAGTCGGAAGCACCCTCTGAGACGCTTTTCGGCGCGCCGCGGCCCAAAAAGCGCAAATTCTGCCGCTTTTTGACCCACGGCGCCGCAAAAAGCGCCTCAGAGGAAATCTTCTGACCCGGAGCCCGAGAAAAGGTCGAAGAGAATTGAGGCCTCACTGCAGCCTCTGTCACAGAAAATTCCGCCGGCGGCCCCAGAGATTGGGGCCCGGGGCTTCTCCAAAAGCCGTCGCGCAGAAACAAGGGTGGGCAAGCGAGGGCAGGCGCGACTGCGGTGCTGCGTTCTTTTGACTAACGTTTCGAAAAGTCTCAAAACGCTTTCCCGGCACTTTGCTCTTTTGTTTTTCCGCTAATTACTTCTGAAAAAGCCCGATCTATACTGTCACAGGCTGGGCATTTTTCAGAGTGGAAAGGGCAGAGATTGCCACTCGCGGCGCGGTCTTTTTCCGTTCCAAAACATTTTTTTTCGCCTCGAGAAAATTCCACGGAGGACCGTGAGCGACGTGCGAAACGAAAATGAGCGACTTTTGAGCTCTGCACCCCTGACAATCTGTGCCTTCTTATCTGGGCCCCCGCGGGTCTCTGATTCATCTTCATCTGAGGATTCTGTTTGTTGTAGTTCTGTTCTTGTTGCCCGAACACAACAACTCTACCTGTAGTTCGTGGTCCAGTGCTGGTCCCCACGACAGCAGGCACATTCTTTGTCTTCGAGGCAGTCGCAGCTCCGTCGCTTGCACTGGATGATGAAGATGCGCCGGATGGGGCCGCGGCGGCATAAAAATCCTGCTGCCCTGGCGCGGCCTTTTCCTCGTCTGCGTCCTCCTCGTCGGATAGGTCGATGACTTTGCTAGTGGAGGAAGTCGCAAGGTTTGTTTTGATGCCCGTACGTATTTTATTCATCCCACCCAGAAGAACTTCTGTCCTTATTGTGAGGAAAAATCCCCCCTCCCCATATCGAAAGCGGATTTGTGTTGCTGTATTTGAGTACACAAATCACATCTGTCTTGCTAGAGAGGACTGCAGACCCATATCAAGCCTGAGCAGAGAGGCTTTGACTTAGGCGCTTAGCATGAAAAGCGTCCGTGATGTTGGCTCAACAGCATGACAAACCGCCTCCATAATGGGACGGAAGCTGTTGCCCTTGTCTTCTTGCAACACAAACGTGATTTGTGACCTCAAATCAGCAACACAAATTTTCGAAAACCTACCTCTTCAATATGGGGAGGGGGGATTTTTCCTTGCGATAGTCCTAGAAGTCTCTTTACTCGTCGTGTCGTCCACCGCATGCTGGTCCTTCAGTGTTGTGCCGGCGTTTTGGAGGTTCTTCTGCAAGAACGTCCCCAGCTTGGCCTCGGTTGGCACAAACTTACTCTTTTTCGTGGTCAGCATCTTTATTCATTCGAAAAATCGGCCTTTTACTTTTTCATTTTCTGCACGCGGTTGTAGTACAAGTTGGCATATATTTGGTATAGCAGTGGCAGAAATAAAGTTGATGTAGCGGCAAATTCAAATGTCATAGAGCCACAACACAAACAAAAATATTTTCGATAGGTTATTGGGCGGAGTCGTGAGGCTGCTACTTCTAGTCTTTCTCCTGACAATTCCACCAGGTCGTGCTGATTAAGCCGCATGTTAGTTCTTCGTGTAACAAATCTATGGCGGCCCGCAACCGAGAAATTACCTACCATTGCTTTGAAACGACCTGAAGAACCACGATATCAAAGAGCTCATCTACAACAACCCGGCGGTTTTCGTTCGACAGAGTCGTGCAGCGAGGAGAAGCAAAATCTTTTTCATCTTCTTCATCTATCGAAATTCACAAGTCCCCCTGGTATAGGAACTGATGGTGATCGTGATCTGACGTTATAATTCCAAATGACGGTCGAATTATCTGTGAGTTTTCCTTTTGAACAGAAGCCTATACATAGTTTAGGCTTTGGTCGTTGCGAGGAGGCTCTATCGTCTCGAGACGAAGATCATCGTGCGAACATTCGCACTAGAGGTGAACAACGGAAAAATGCAGCCTAGGCCACGCCACGACAATGAATGCGGCGGGCGTTTGACAGCGCTCCGGCGCGAAGCTCATAATTTCTTGCGGTCTTCCTAATTGCAGCATAAAAATTTTGATAAATCAAAAGATTACACCACTGTGGTTTTTGGATGCTTGGAACTAGTACGGACATCAGCACCGGGAATCGGCCTGGTAAGTACTATCGCATGCATCGTGCAACCTGCACTCTCGCGGCTGCAGCTGCTGCCTCGGTGTTCTACTTTGCAGGGGGGTCTTCAGGAGCGTGTTGTATGTATCTCTATGTACAAAAAAAAATGAAGCTGCCATTTGTTTCATGCGTTGCATCATGTGTAGTTTTCGTTTCCTTGCATTATTATTTTCGTACCAAAAATAAATCACTCCACAACAGGGTGGACAAGATTCATTGACTTAAACTAACAGCTCGCATTTAAAAATTTTCACTAGGCGGTATTCGCAATACATACACAACAACTCCTTATCCTCAAAAGTGAATCTTGAAGACATCGCAAGAATAGGATAAAAATGGGGGGGAGAATATGATAGTTCCTCAAACGATCTTACAAAAGCACGGCAAGTTCTGTACTTCGTCCCGAGCTTCAACATCATACACGTTTTCTTGTATTAAATTTCTAGGATGATGATAATGTCGGCACCAGTGTGCCCTTTGGCGGACTGCTGCGTGCTACTCCGACGGCAGCTGAAGCTGAACGCCGATCTTCTACGGACTTGATAAATACTTTTTCAGGGCTGAAGTTTATTTTGCTCAAAATTCCGAACTGCTCAAAATTCCGACCCAAGAGCTGATTAAGACATCCACATCCAGCCAGCCAGGAGGTCATTTATTTTCCCATTGATAAAGACATCCAGCCAGAAGGTCGTGCGCACGACGTCAAAATCAAGAGTGATCCGGCTTCTCTGCTTTCGGATCTCGTCCCGCGATACTGCGAGATGACGTGATCCGCAGGCAGAAGGAAAGCAGCTATCAAATGCAAAAATGTCTGGGTCTGGAAGGATGCAACTTGTGATGCGCATTGCACAACACACAAAAATCTCTCATGCACAGGCAGCAAAAGGTGCCCATCTCCTGTCACCATACTAGGGGATTTGTCATGCAGATTGGGCATTGCGGAAGATTCTCGAAATCTGTCATGCTAGGGCTTCCATGACAGACCTTCTGTGTCATGCAAAAACAGCATGGCAAAAGTCGGCACTCTTCCAGACCCAGACATTTTTACATTTGATAGCAGCCTGTTGGTTACAACCCGGGTAGAAGTTCGGTCTGTCTGTAGAAATAGAACCTCTTCTACTGTAGAAGTTCTACATTGATTCTGCGCCGCGAAAACAAAAAAGCGTTCTTGCAAGCTTCTTCATCGGCACTAAACAAAACAAAACGATAAAAACATCATACATCTCGAAATGGATATGGAGGAAAAGTTGTACTTAGTTGTTATCTTCGAGTAAGTACTAAATAAAGGACATCAGCTACTCCGCAGCTCTAGTCCTCGTGTTAGCAGATGATGATGAAAACGGTATCGAGATACACACAAACATGACATGTCTCGCACCTACATCTTTTGTTCATCTTCATCTTCCCCTTGTTTAATATTTCAGTACTCGATCCGTTGGCCAAAATGTCCTCTTATTTTCCAAACAAAATACTTACTACAGTTTAGGGTCAAAACAACGAATAGATGATGGGAAGAGAATTATGCCCGCTTATTGAGAGGAAAAATCCCCCCTCCCCATATTGCAATCGCATTCGTCCGAAAATTTGTGATGCAGATTTGAGGTCACAAATCCTGTCTGTCTTGCAAAAAGGCAAAGCCTGAGATTCCGCCGCATTATGCCGGCGGTTTGTGATGCTGTTGGGCTTACAGAGCCGACACCTGTCATGCTGGTCCCCTACGTCAAAACCTCTCGACCCAGGCTGGGCATATGCCTGCAGTCCTCTCCAGCAAGACAGACCTGATTTGTGTACGCAAATGCAGCATCAGAAACTTCGTTTCGATATGGGGAGGGGGGATTTTTCATTTTCGTACCGCTCATCTGCACGACCAATGGTCGGTGCAGCAGCAGATCATGTCCTTGTCCTTGTCCACCCTCATCTGCGCCACAATTTCTATTTTTCACAAGCATGACAAGGAAATAAACAAGTCATGAAATAATAGTCATCTCGTTGTTCTTTTTCTATGCAGAATGTTGGTACTTCCTTCTATCGTACAAATTTTTATGTCAAGTGATTGCTCTACTTCCGAAGTATGAATGAACTGGAAAAATGGGATCACAAAGGAGCCAAATCGATGAAAACTGAAAAAATATGATCCTGTATGATGTGGGTTTTTTTTATGCAAAGTGACAGAATGTTTGATGTAGTGTTAAAATGAATAGAGCAGATCGTACACTACTATATGACGATTGGAGGGATTGGCACAACTACCATTTTTGCAACTAGAAGAAAATCCATATAAAAGGAAGAGACTTGTTTTTCCTTTACTACTAGCCCGTAGATTAAAGCCACTACTCGACGAGGAGGAGGTTTATTGCCAGTAGAACGAGGAGCGTGAGGACTGTTATTGCTTTCAAAATACGATCATTTTCCACGGCATCTTCCGCAAATAATCTTCCTCGCTCGGTATTACAGCAGAAGCAGAATCGAAGGAGCACCTGAATACGTACTGAAACACGACTGATATCAAGTGCAAATATGTCGGGGTCTGGAAAAGATTGCTACATTTGTCTTTGCCATGCATGTCTGACATGCCTCGAGAATCTGTGACGTGTATGGGTATCGGAAAAAGCGCTCTTACCTGTTATGCAAGAACGCAGTTTTCCACGCGGAATACGCAACACACAGAAGCTCAAAAATTTGTCATGCTTGGCTCCGTATGTTGGCAGTGCGCCTCTCACTCCCTTTTAGCATAACAAGTTTCATCCAGACGCCCCAGACACATTTGCAATGCATAACTGAAGATCGGCCCCGCACTTACGGCGCTAACGGGACCGGGTGCTGACCGATTTCGGGTTCAAATTGTCTTGTTACACCATCATCGCCAATGTAAGTATCCGGGTCCCTTGCCAACTCTATTCTGAGGAAAAATCCCCCCTCCCCATATCGAAAAGGTGCGTTTCCGAAAATTTGTGTTGCTGATTTGAGGTCACAAATCACGTCTGTCTTGCAAGAAGACAAGCGCAGAGGCTTCCGCACCATTATGGAAGCGATTTGGCATGCTGTTGCGCCTAGGGGACGCCCGTTTGCAATGCTAAGCAACTAGACCTATGCGCCCCTACCTAGGCCGAGGATCTGGCTGCGATGCCTTACTGCAAGACAAATCCGATTTGTGTACCCAAATCCAGCATCACAGATTTCCACTTCGATATGGGGAGGGGGGATTTTTCCTTTTGATAAACTCCGCCTGGATTCTAGGTTGCTGCACGATTTTGAAGTCCCGGTACCACTTATTGCAGTGAAAAGTGCCCCCCACCCCTGAAATTGCAAAATTTGTGATGCGAGGTTTCCAGATGAAAACTTTCTGTCATGCATGGAAGGAGTATGGATCTTTCTGATGCAGAGTCTAGGCGTGTATCGCATCGCTTGCATGACAAGCGCCGCTCGTGCTGGGGCCTTTTGCAATACAAATTTTTGCTACTCACGATTGGAAACCTGTGATGCTGATAGATGAAAGAGGGCGAATGTTTCATTTGGAAAGGTTTGCAATACAAATGCGTTCACGTTCGGGAGTGGGGGCATTTTTCATTGTAATACCACTTGAAGAGCGCGTTGTCCGTCTCGAGCACGTATGCCTTGCAAATATCGATCTGGGTCAGGGAGGATGCGAAGACGAACTTGTGACGCATGTTGCGGATCATACAAACATCTGTGTAGTCGCGTGAGTTGCAAAAGGTGCCCACAACTGCTGGCCATGCTGAGAGGGAATTTCCCAGGACTACAGGCATCACCGAGGGGCGGCAGATCATCCTGTGAAGATCATGCTAGGCCCCCGCCTGCATTCCAGACGTAGTGGAGCAAGCTTGGAGAATAAAACTGCATGACAAATCTCGCATCAATCTTCCAGACCCAGATCGATTATATTTGCGTTTGGTAGCACGTATCAAATGTAAAAATGTCTGGGTCTGGAAGAGTCGGGGCTTGTCATGCACATTTTGCATGACCCGCGAGGTCTGTGATGCCGGTGCTAGCATCATAGATTTTTTGAGAGCTTCTTGATGGTAATTACGCATGAGAAATGCCCTCCCCGCGTGCCAAGAGCTGACTCCTCTTGCTGCTCATGCAACACAGATATTTTTACAATCCACAGACAGCATTACAAGTTCCACTCTTCCAGCCCCAGATCGATATTTGCATTTGGTAGCACGAGGTCGTTCACGATAGCCGCCCGCACCGCATCCGCGCCTTGCACGGGAGCAGCCAAAACCCTATCCTGTGCAAAAGTATCGTACTCGTACTAATCGCATTCATGCATTACAAATTTCGTTCTCAGGTTAAATCCGCATTACAAATTTTCTTTCTCATGCTGAGAAAATTTGTCATGCGATTTATACTAGTACGATGCTTTTGCATTTCATAAACCCGGCCATCCGGCAAATTCGCACCGTTCAGGTCCTGTTCCTGGTTTGGTTGCCACACGCCCGAGTTCGGTGCGAGGTTCCGCAGGCGTGCGGCCACCGCCGCGGGGCTGTTGTCACCGCTGTGCCCGCCCCCAGGTCCCGACAACTGGAACACCTTCTTCTATTGAGAGGAAAAATCCCCCCTCCCCATATTGAAAAGGCATGCCACGAAAAATTTGTGATGCTGATTTGTGACCACAAATCCTGCCTCTCTTGCAAGGGGGCAAATCCAAAGAGTCCGCCACTTTATGCGGACGATTTGTCATGCTGTTACGCCTACATCGAAGGCCTCTGTTATGCTCCTAAGCACCTACACAAAAACGCCCCTACGCAGGCTGAGGCCGCCTGCAGTGCCTCATTGCAAGACAGAGCTGATTTGTGTAAGTACACAGATCCAGCCACAGAAATTTCCGTTTCAATATGGGGAGGGGGGATTTTTCATTTTGATATCTTCGCTTCCACGACAAGGTATTGACTTTTCTGAAGTGGTATCAAATGTAAAAATGTCTGGGTCTGGAAGGTTGGAACTTGTGATGCTGTCTCTGGATTCTAAAAAATTTGCATTGCATGACCAGCAACAGAACTCCAGTTTGTGCTACACGGAGAGGGCATTCCTCATGCGGTAGAGGCATCACAAAGGCCTCTAAAAATCTGTCATGCTAGAGCATGCATCACAGACATCATGAGTCTTTCAGAATATGCATGACAAACCTGGCAAGCTTCCAGACCCAGACATTTTTACATTTGATAAGTGGCTCGTTTGACGCCGGAACCATCCACACCCGGGGGTTCGCGCCCCCGGCGCCGACCGGTGCTCGGCCGTTCACAAACAACCCTCGAAGCTCCTCGGTGTTGGTATGGATTGTAAAAATGTCTGGGTCTGCTGGAAACTTGTGATGCTGGGTGGCGTATCATGAAGAAGCCACAAGTGCTGGCTCAGCATGGCAAGTTTGTGAGCTTCTTCTAGGTGTTGATGCCTATTGTGCATGGCAAACTGCGTTTCTGCATGGCAGCAAAATGGGTCTCTTTGGTCACGTGCATGAGAGATTTAAGAGTCATGCCAGACAAGCATGACAAACATGCACTCTTCCAGACCCAGACACTTTTGCATTTGATAGTTGGTGTAACAGTACAACTTCTTGCGTCTTTCTCCGCCGGCGTTCCGTTGCGAATAGTCAATCACCAGTAGCAAGTCGGGTATCGCGAACATGTTTACAGGATCTACTATCCAGTGCAAATTATATCGATCTGGGTCTGCAAGATTTTTGCCAGGTTAAGGTTTGTCATGCAGGTTTTTTTGCATGAGCTCCATGATCGATCTGTGATGTATGCCCTAGCATCTTCACAGAGTTTATAAGGGCTTCTTGCTGCCTACCCCGTATGTTGTCAAATGCCCTTCATTCCGCGTAGCAAAAATTGGGCGCCTCGTCTTGCTGCTCATGCAATACAGATTTTTTTAGCATGATCCAAATGCAGCATCACAGGTCTGGCTCGTCTTCCAGACCACCCAGATCGATGTTTGCAATGCATATCTTCCCCGCCTTCGCAAGACCCCGGAGCCGTCCACCCTCGGCCGGCGGCGGTCAGCCGGGCCTGTGGATCTGTCGTGGCCGGGTTGCCTTGCGTAGGCTCGGTCTGGCCGGGGGGAGGACCACCACCACCATCTCCACCACCACCGCCGGCAGGGGCAGGAGGCAAGGGCATGGGGTACTGACCGATCATTTCCTGAAAGCGTTGCGCGAAATTAGGGTCCGCGTCCGCTTCCCGCTGCAACAGCTATGCATTGCAAAAGTACTATCGTACGCGTAGTATTGCAATACAAATTAGCTCAGCATGAAAAATGGAATTTCTCATGCTGATTTAGCTTGAAAAAGAAATTTGTCTTGCATGACTGCGATTAGTACGAGTACGATACTCTTGCACAGGATACGCGCGGTTGGTGCGCGATCTTCCTATCAACTGTAAAAATCCCTGGATGTCTGGAAGAATCCAACTTGTCATGCTAATTTTGGACTCTAAAAAAATCTGTATTGCATGAGCAGCAAAGAGAGTCCAAGTTTTGCTACACGGAAAGAGCATTTGTAATGCGGTACTATAGGCATCAGGAAGCCCTCACAAAATCTGTGATGCTAGGGCATGCATCACAGGTACAACTATCAGGAGTCATGCAAAACGTGCATGACAAACCTGGCAATCTTCCAGACCCAGACATTTTTACATTTGATACTTCCACAGCCGGTACCACTCGTAGAGCCGGTTCGGCCATCAAATGCAAAAATGTCTGGGTCTGAAAGAGTGCTAGGTTTGTCTTTGTCATCATGCAGGTTATCCATAACCCGCGCGGTCTGGCATGCACGGCCTCACATGACAGCTTCTGTGCGATCTCTATCATGCCTTTCCTGCATCAGAAACTACCTCTAAACTTGTTCAGAAGTGGACCTCTTTTGGTAATCATGCAACACAAATTTTTCCACGATCCAGATGTAGCATGACAAGTTACACTCTTCCAGACCCAGACATTTTTGCAATGCATATCTGGCCCGAGACCAGTTCGGTAACGATTGCGGTTTGAACATGGGCGGGCATGTATCGCCAGAAAAAACTGTTTCACTGTAAACTTGTAATGCAGAAAATGCATTTCATAAAGTGCTTGTCTTGCTACACATGCAAGACAGTGGATTTGTAGCTGTGTTTTCCGTTAGGAACCTTGCATGGCAAATTTTCCTTGTCATGTAGAACAAACTTGTGATGCAAAACCTGCAAAATCCTTACAGTGAAACACTTTTTTCGTACGATAGCATGTCAGATATATCGGGTCTGGCTTCGCGTCGAAACCGTGCCTCGACCTGGGGCGCGTCGTTCGCGTCGTTCCCGCCGTCCGCCTCCCTATGGCGTTCTACTCAAATGTTACATTCGCAACTGTAGTTACATGAATGTGTAATCCTAAACCGACCGAAGCCACAAACGTAACCCATATTTATTAGGGCACCTTTCCGCAGATGGTCAGGCCACCGGGTCGCGGCGTCAGGCGGACCGAAGCCATCACCATCTTGTTCACACTCGGGCACATCACCATCTTCACACATGAACTTGTAATGCAAGAACGGCAAAAATGAATGGGGGAAGCTTGCGCCTTTTGCATTACAGATACTTGGCACAGATTTACATGCTGTTTAGCCCCGTTGGAGCTTTGTCATGCGAAGCAGCTTAATGGTGGCGATCTTGGTGGCAAATTTGCAAGACAAATCATGTAGCAGTTGAGAATGTAACATTTGAGAGTCCTCCCATACTCCCCACCCGCGCCGTTGAGCTTAAACAGATCCCGCCCGCGCAGGACCAAAAAGCGACCGGCGTGCAGTAGCGCGTTGGTGTGCAGGCGCCCTCGAACGTCATACCAATCGCGGCCAAGTGTGGGGTCCGTCGGATAGTTGAGGAGGCGTCTGCGGGTATCCTGAGTAAAAACGTACCCACACCAGAGTCAGGATGGGGATTTTGCAACACAAACCTAGGAGTTTTGTGAGTCACGCATGACAAGTTGCGCTCTGCAGTGTAGTGCAGGTTAGCAAGTGCAGCCGCGTCACAGATTCATCTGCTCATCCTGTTCACAGCATCACAAATTCCAAAACACGATTGGAAATGGCTCTCATGGGGATGCACATTACAAGTCTTCCTGTCTTTGCAAATCTGCATTACAACTCTGGTGTGGGTACGCTTTTACTCAGGATATCGGGTCTCCGGGTGGTTTTCATAGCAGTACAGGCTTTTGTTCGTGTTGTCCAGCACCAACAGCAGGTCCACAATGGGTTCAGCGGTGTAAATATCCTCTCCTTCAGGATCGCAGGTGTCGTCGACCCTCCACGTGACGTTCGCTCGCATCAGGGTAGCTGCTATCAAATGCAAATATGTCTGGGTCTGGAATAAATTTGTGATGCAAGGAGGGGAATAGTGAGCTCACTGTAATGCGCTGCCAAGCATGACAAGTTTTCTGCATGGTTCTGAGTTGGTGATTCTGCATGAGAAACTGCGTTTTTGCATGACAGGGAGTACTAGCGGCTCTTCGCGGCCGCGCAATACAGAGCTCAGAGTCATGCCAGACCAGCATGACAAATCTCGGAATCTCCCAGAGGACCCAGACATTTTTACATTTGATAGCCGCGGCTGCACCGGCCGTGGCGGGGTTGCCCATCATGGCGAGCTGGCCCGGTGTGTACGTAGGGCCGGCTCCATTCGTGCCAAAAAGCACGCCCGACTTCCTATCAAATGCAACCATGTCTGGGTCTGGAAACTTGTGATGCAAGGAAGGGACTAGTGAGCACACAACTACTTATCATGCGCTGCCAAGCATGACAAGTTTTTCCGTGGTTCTGAGTTGCGTACTTCGCATGAGAAACTGCGTCTTTGCATGACAGGCAAGAGGAGCTCTTTGTCGCGGTGACGGTGCAACACAGAGTTCAGAGTCATGCCAGACTAGCATGACAAGTCTCGCATCAACTTCCCAGACCGCAAGACATATTTGCATTTGATACTTCCAGTCGCTGTACCACTGCGGCAAAAATCGCGACAGCTCTTCCGCGTGCTGATCGCGCAGAGTGTACGGGTCCGCGCTCGCCACGACGATTCCCTATCAAATGCAAAAATGTCTGGGTCTGCAATGTTGGCGGGTTTGTCATGCATATTTTGCATGGCCCAGGGTTGTGTGTGATGCATGTCCTTCCATCACAGACTTTTAGAACCCTTCCTGATGCCTACGCCGCATGACAAATGCGCTCCCCGCGTAGCACAAACTGGACTCCTCTTGCTGGTCATGCAATACAGATTTTTTTACCGTCCAGAGTTAGCATGACAAGTTGCAATCTTCCAGACATCCAGGGATTTTTGCAATTCATATTCCGCGATTGGGCACGACAGTCCTCGCGAGGAGGCCCGGAATGTCGCGGGGGATGGCTCCGTTCGTCAGGGTTTGGCGGAGGTCAGCCTGCGGAAGCACCATCTGCGCATTTTGGAGCACCACGAAGTTTTTCAGCTGCAGGTTTTCCCCAGCAACGTTGGCCCGCACACTATTCGGGTTTCGTTTCCGCTGGTACAAAGCCTTCCGCAGGGCTGCGTTGGAGTGGAAACAGTACAGGACTTTGCGTGCCGGATCCTGGTATGGATTGCAAAAATGTCTGGGTCTGGAAGATTGATGCAACTTGTCATGCTAAATCTGGATCATGCAAAAATCTGTGTTGCATGAGTGCCAAAAGCTGCCCACTTTCGGCCAAGTTGGGAGGGGATTTCTCATGCAGGATAGGCATTAGAAAAGTCTCGCAGAATCTGTCATGCTAAGTCCTACATACCAGACCTCATGGCTCATAGAAAACCTGCATGACAAATCTGGCAATCTTCCAGACCCAGACATTTTTGCAATCCATACCTGGAAGTCCGCTACCACCATCAGGTTGGTGATCGGCGTCTGCAACGGCAAGGGGGTTGGCGGTGCCGCGTTGTCGGTCGCGGCCCGCACGTGCGCGACCGGGAGCTGCAGGGCCGCCCGCGGCTTCGACTTCGGGCTGGTAAACTATCCTATGTAAAAACGGGGCCCACACACCAGAGTCAAGATGGGAACTCGGCTAAACAAATCCACAAGCTTTGGCTGTTTTGCATGACAGATTTGGACTCGTAGTGTAGTGCTGTTTGAGCTGGCTCAGCAGCATCACAGATCTAGTATATCATGCTGATTGGAGCATGACAAATTCCGAAACACGACAAAACAATGCTTGTCATGGGGCTTCACATGAGAAACATCTTCGGCATGCAGAATTGCATGACAACTCTGGGGACGCCGACGCTGTTGCTCAGGATATAAACTCGCAGTTGACCATCTTCCACGGCCCGGCCACGCCGCCTGCACTATCCAAGAGAAAAAAGCTGGCAGGGCATTACTATCTATTATATTCATGCAAAAGTAGAGGTCTACAGAGGGTGGAAGAGAGGTGGCCGAGAGGTAAAAAAGAGGTCGACAGAGGTCAAAAAGAGGTCGACAGAGGTGGAGAGGTGGCGCGGGAGGTCATTCGAGAGGGTGGCCGAGAGGGTGCGCGAGTATAGCCCGCCGAAGGGCTCGCCCTAAAGCCGCGCCTATAGGGACCAGAGGGGGCCGAGAGGGTCCAGAGAGGGTAAGCGAGAGGTGGACAGAGGTGCCGAGAGGTTGCGCGAATAAGGGCGAACCTCTCGCGCACCCTCTGAGCCACCTCTCGGCCACCTCTGTAGACCTCTACCGGCGAGTATAGCCGGATTATTAGCAACACCTCTCGGGAGAGGTCAAAAAGAGGGTCTGCGAGAGGGTCAGAAAACCCCGAATCCGCCCGGCACGCGGCCGGTTTTGTTTGGGCCTTTTCATCGCGCAGGCCCGCACCCTCTCGCGCTACCCTCTCGCGCACCCTCTCGCGCACCCTCTCGCGCCACCCTCTCGCGCCACCCTCTCGCGCTACCCTCTCGCGCCCCCCTCTCGTGCCAACCATTTCCGCCGGGAGGCAAATAGGGCGGGGGCGGGATGGTGATCAAAAAAGGGCAGCGCGGCCCCCGTTCTGCTTCCTTCGGCACCTATGTCGAGGTGGCTTCTCTTCTCCCCCAGGCTTCGTTGCAGTTGCTCCCTGCGCATAGCGCCAGCAGGCGCGGGAAGCGCGCGGGAGGCCGCGCGGGCTGACATGGCGCAAACCGGCGCCAGTAGTTCCCCCGGTCTGTCACGCTGTGCCCAAAGACCCGGCGCTGCGGTCCGACCCGCGCATTGTCCTGCCCCGCCACAACAGCCTTGCGCTCCGGCGGTAGCCGGAGCATGGCTGGTATTTGTAATGCAAAAATGAATACGCAGAAAAATTTGTCATGGGTGGCCTCATAGCATGCTGCTTCGGATATGCAACGCAGGCGCTTTTGTGTATTTATTTTTGCATTACAAATATGCCCTGCCAGCTTTTTTCTGTGTGATATGCACCCCCCGCGGGGAGGCGTGAGGTGAAATCGACTTCGTTGGTCTTCTTGTGCTGGGCCTTCCACTGAGTGAAAAATTTCACAATGTTGATCTCCAGGTCTTGCTTCATCTGCCGCTTCATATCACGCAACATCTGCGGCGTGTGGCCGTTCGTCCGCTGCCAGACTGAAGTGGGAGATTGCAGGACGGAATAATCCTCGATGCTCTGCGCTACGTCTTCTCTCTGTTCAATCGTCACTAGGTTCTGGTTGCCGTTACCCGCACCGAACAAATGCTCCATGCGCAGCACTAGGTACGACTCCTCCTCCAGGTCCTTACGCTTCGCTTGTGTCATATCAACTGCAACAATCCCTGGATGTCTGGAAGAGCAGTCGGGGCTTGTCATGCAAATTTTGCATGACCCGTGAGGTCTGTGATGCTGGTGCTAGTACCATCACAGATTTTTTGAGAGCTTCTTGATGCAAATCACGCATGAGAAATTATGCCCTCTCCGCGTGCCAAGAACTGAGTCCTCTTGCTGCTCATGCAACACAGATATTTTTACCGTCCGCAGACAGCATTACAAGTTCCAACTTTCCAGACATCCAGTGCTATTTGCAATCCATAGGTCACGCCGTCCCGTAAATAATTCTGCGGGTGGCGCCACACGTAAGCGTAGTCATATCACAGTGAAAAATGCCCCCCACCCCTGAAATTGCAAGAGTTTGTGATGCGAAGTTTCCAAATGAAAGCTTTTTGTCATGCATGAAAGGAGTACGAATCTTTCTGATGCAGATTCTAGTCGTGTTTCGCATTGCTTGCATGACAAGCACCGCTCTTGCTGGGATCTTTTGCAATACAGATTTTTGCTATTCACGATCGAAAATCTGTGATGCTGATACACGCAAGAGGGCGAATGTTTCATTTGGAAAGATTTGCAATACAAATGCTTCCAAGTTCGGGGGTGGGGGCATTTTTCATTGTAATAAGTCATACCAGGAATTCTGATACAGATTGCTGTTTCGGTCCATCGCTGCGCGCCTGCGCCAATCGATATGCAAATCGGGGTGCGTCAACGTCTTCCCCTGGGAAAGGTCCGAGCGCGTCTGTGTCGAGTCTTCCAGGCAGGTGATCTCCTTCCGCCGCTGCCGGCCGCCCAAAGTGGCCCCGTCGCGCCGGTCTTTACTTAGCCCCCAAAGGTAGTCGCTGTGCGAAATATCGTCCTGCAGGTAGCCCGTCCGGGAATAGTCGACCAAGAGGAGCAAGTATCGCAAGAAAAAACTGTTTGACTGTGAACCTGTGATGCAGAAAATCGAACACAGAACGATTTGTCTTGCTACACCTCCTACAAGGCGTTGGATTTTCGTGTTAGCTTTCCCTTTGGAAGTGCACATGACAAATTTATTTCAGTGTCATGTGTAACAAACTTGTGATGCAGATCTTGCAAAATCATCACAGTGAAACAGTTTTTTCGACGTGGGATAGCAAGTCCTTGATTTTCTCTTTCGAGGCAAAGTCGAAATCGGTCTATCAAATGTAAAAATGTCTGGGTCTGGAAGAATGCAACTTGTCATGCTAAATCTAAATGATGCAAAGATCTGTGTTGCGTGAGTGCCAAAAGCTGTCCGCTTTTGACCAAGTTGAGAGGGAGTTTCTCATGCAGGAAAGGCATGATAGACACCTCAAAGAATCTGTCATGCTGAGTCTCGCATTCCAGACCTCATGCGTCATGGAAAACCTGCATCACAAATCTTGCATTCTTCCAGACCCAGACATTTTTACATTTGATACGGTCGGCTCGCAGTTGATAAACGTGAAGCCCTTCTGCTTCAGCGCCTCCAGGCCAGAATGTTCCGGCGCATTATTCATGGTGACGTTCGCAGCCAGTTTTTGCTGCAGAAGGCCGCCACCGCCGCCGCCCCCACCACCGCCGCCGCCGTTACCACCGCCGCCGCCGTTACCACCGCCGCCGCTACCACCGCCGCCGGCACCACCGCCGCCACCGCCGCTACCACCGCCGCTACCACCGCCGCCGCTGCCACCGCCGCCGCTACCACCACCGGCACCGCCGCCGCCACCGGCACCGCCGCCGCCACCGCCGCCGCCTCCCAAGGAAGGATCATCCTTGGGATATGGATGTGTCAGAATCGAAATTCGCAAAATCGAAAAATTTGTAATGCATAAAATGTAGGGCACGTATGGCCTGTGCTGGGGAGCAGGCAAATGAGACCGATTGCAAGCCTGTTTGGGGCAAGGCGATGCGCCCCAGAGTAGCACGACAGGAGCAGTCTTCCTTGCCCAAACAGCATGACAGACTGGATTTTGTTGCTCCCGAAATTTGTCATGCCCCACTTGGAAACTGCGGCTGCAACTGGTATCGATTTTGTGCATCACAAGTTTTTCGATTTTGTCAATTTCGATTCTGACACTTCCATATGGGAGCAGTGATTGATAAGCCCGGCTGCTGCTGCGCATTGGAATTATTATGCTCCACGGAAGCAAAATAGTATCAACTGTAAAAATGTTTGGGTCTGGAAACTTGTGATGCTAAAATGTGCATGATGAAAACACTTCCGAATGCAGTCCGGCATGACAACTTCCCAAAACGCTTTCTCATAGGCAACCCGCATGAGAAACTGCGTCTTTGCATGACAAAAGAGGCTGCGACTTTTGTTGGTTATGCAATACAGATTTTCTAGGTATGGAAAGCTAGCATTACAAGTTCCAACCTTCCAGACCCAGACATTTTTACAATCCATAAATACACCGCGAGACCGATTCCAGTCCCGACAACCACGCAGACTGCAAGGATAATAGCGACAATGGCAAGGGCACTGCAGCCAGCTGCGGGGGTCGTCCTTGTGGATGACCCTGGCTCCTGATTCTCATCGAAAACGAGCTGATTTTCTTCGTCGGCAGCAACATGATCTTCAGCGTAGTGGTAGTAGTATTGCTGATGCGGCACAACTGCAGTCTGCGTGCCGCCCGGTTGTCCTGCGAGGACGATGTTGTCCTGCTGTGGAGAGATTTGCGGCGGAGGTGGCGTAGTTGCGGTGCTGTCCAAAACTACAACACCATCGTGGCCACGGTGCAGCTCCATATCGTGATAAGAAGTCGCGACGTGCTGCGGATGCTGATGTTCCATTTTGATTTTCTTGATAGAGCTAGAGGACTACTTGTACTTGCACACTACAAATACAAAAGCAAAAGAACTTCCGATAGATATACGCAATAATACGTTTGTTCTTTCCGAGAGAAGAGAAGTTATAGCTAAAACCTTTTCTTTCGAACAGAGGACTGCGCAGGCTTTCTTTAGAACAGAGGACTGTTTAGACTTTGTATGGTCGTTTAGTTGCAATAGGCTATAGAAGTTGTCTGGGAGTATTTTTTCCAAAACGTGAGCACAATCTAATTCTAATAAAATAAAAAATTGAAATAATCCAATATTTTTGTCCAAAACAATTAAAACAAAACAAAGAGAAAGACCAATCGAATAAATCAAAACTCTGTAGAAATTATTGTTGCTATGGAGATGATTTCTCGAGATAAGTAAGGTTACTTCCTTGTCTCGAAAACAAATCTAATAGCGTGCTAATACTATCCAAAAATCTTGTCACAAATTTTCTGATTGGTCTTCTTGAGAAAGCAGAAGCACAGGATTTTTGTACTATCAATATCTTTCGATTTTTTCTGTTCGATTTGGAACGTCGTTGCGGTCCCGAGCTCAAACAAATGAACTTCGGCGCTGTAGAATGAAGTCAGATCAAGACTGGTTTATTTCTTGGCTCAAGACAACTTGAACTTGATTATTGTGAGGAGCTTTACTAGGATAATCAGGGGCCTGATCATGTTCGTGTTTTAGTGAAGAAACATTCTGTGAAGAATGTCGCCACTTTTGATACTACTTATTGTCCTTGCATCGCTCTCATCAACATTTTGTCACTGAATTGCTAACTTCTTACCGACACTAGTGTCATTGTTTGACCGATAGGTGGTCTACAGTCGTTCCCCCGGACCACGTCGGAGGACGGTGTTTGGAACGGCAAGGATCGATATATTGGTCGTTTATTCTTTTGGACCGACGATTTTTTCATCCCCAGTCCGGAACTACGGAGCCATCATTTATGGGAGTGTCAGGATTGAAATCGTCAAAGTTGAAACAACTTGTAATGCATAAAATCGATACCAGTTAGAAGCCCAATTTCCAAGCGGCGCATGACAAATTTGGGTAGAACCGAAATCCAGTTTGTAATGCTGTTTGGGTAAGGAAGACGCCTTTTGTCGTGCTACTTTAGCAGCTCTATTTCTACCCCGCAACAGGCTTACAGCCTGCCTCTCTTGCCTACTCTGCAAGACAGGCAATTTGTGGGTTGCATTTTATGCATCACAAACTATTTCAACTATGACGATTTCGGTCCTGACGCTTCCATATCATTCACGATCTTAGTATCCTGTTCTTCATCTTGTACTATCGACAGCCTCGCTTATTTTCCTAGATATAGAAATCAGCATCAGCTAGTGTACAACTGATAGGATATCATCTTCACAACTCCTGTCTGATGTGGCTTAGATTAGAAGATGAACATGTTGATCTGCAGTAGTTGTGACCACGAGAACACCACGATAGTTGCACTCCTGCATGGATAGAAATATTAAAACCTGCGCAGGAGCCCTGCAGCATCCATTTTTTGGCTTTTTCTTTATCGATCGAAACAACGCAGATGAAGCATAAAAAGTAGCTTGCTCTCTAAAGATTCCGTCTGGTTTTTTGTTTTTCTTCCCTGTACTATCTCCTGCGGTTTTCACAGACTTTCACTTTTTGCAAGATCATACACAAAAAAAATACTTCGTTTCGATATTAAAATCCTTTTACTAGAAGAAAATCGGTCGTTTCAACAGCATATGCATTGCAAATATCCCTGGATGTCTGGAAGGATGCGAACTTGTGACGCATGTAGTTGCGCATCATACAAAAATCTGTGTTGCGTGACTTCTTGCAAATAAAGGTGCTCACTTCTGGCCATGCTGAGGGGACATTTTCCATGCAGAACAGGCATCACAAGAAAGGAGCTGCAGATCCTGTGAAGATGCTAGGTCCTCCTGCAGTCCAGACTTGGTGGAGCTTGGAAAAACTGCATGACAAATCTCCGAATCTTCCAGACCCAGACACTTTTGCATTTGATACAGCACTTCATGAACAAAGAAGCTGAGAAGGTCCCTCGCCCGTATGGCGTTCTCAAACGTTACATTCTCAACTGTTACATGATTTGTCATGCAAAATCACAATTAGAATTGATACGATCAAGCTGCTCCGCATCACAAATTCTCGAAGAGCCAAACAGGCTGAAAATCTGTGCCAAATCTGTCATGCTAGACGCGCAAGGCCACCCCTTCGACTTTTGCCATTCTTGCGTCACAAATTCATGTAACAGTTGAGAATGTAACAGTTGAGAACGCCATAGCCCGTATCGCTTGGTTAGCGACGAAATCCGAGAATTGCCTTCCCTGTTTGCGTATCAAAGACATACATGTCTGGGTCTACTGGAAGATTGCAATACTCGTCGTGCAGATTTTTCATGACTCGTGAGGTGTGGAATGCAGGACCCAGCATGACAGACTCTGCGAGGCCTATATCATGCCAATGCCTATCGATCCTGCATGAAAAAGAACTCCCGCTAAACTTGCAGGTCAGAAGTGGCCAAATTTTGGTAAAGATCTTCACGCAAAACAGATTTTTGCACGATGCAGACTTAGCATGACAAGTTGCAGTGTGTAGTTCCAGACCCAGATCGGTATCTGCAATGCATATCGCGCACAAAGGACTGGAAAGAACGACCTGTATGGTTGCTTTCGTGCTCTCCTTGTTGCCTGGTTTTCTTCCGGATGGCTTCAATTTTTTCCTTTTTCTCGAATATTCTGAGTAAAAACGTCCCCACCCCAGAGCTGTCATGCAAATCTGCACGCCAGAAAAGTTTCTCAATTGGAGCCCCATGAGAGACATGCTCCCGCCGTGTTTTGAAATTTGTGATGCTAGTATCAGCATGATATGCTAGATCTGCGACGCTTCCGAACTAGCTAAACAGGATTACACTACGAGGGTAGACTTCTTGTCATGCGAAACAGCCAAAGCTGGTTGATTTGTCTAGCAGATTTCCCATCTCTACTCTGGTGGGGGGACATTTTTCCTCAGGATATCGAACCTGGACGGTTTTGGAAACATGGTTTGGAAAAAGGTCGTATCCTGTGCAAAAGCATCGTACTCGTATAAATGCAAGTCTTCCATTACAAATCTTTTTCATAAGGCAAATCCGCATTACAAATTTTATTTCTCATGCTGAGGAAATTTGTAATGCATTTATACGAGTATGATACTTTTGCAGTTCATAGGTCGAGAATTTCTTCTCCGGCACATCTCCGTACTCCTTGCTGATTCCCTTGCCTTGAATATTCATGAAAAACGTTTTCTTCCGCTTCACGACCTCCGCCGGGTCACAATCGTTCGCCGCGCCATATCAAATGCAAAAATGTCTGGGTCTGGAAGAATGCATGTTTGTCATGCTTGTCTGGGATGTTGACTCTTAAATCTGTCATGCACGTTGCCAAAGTGCCCAGTTGTTCTGTCATGCAGAAACGCAGTTTGTCATGCAGACTAGGCAACACCTAGAAGCTCAGAAAGTTGTCATGCTGCGCCAGCACTTGTGGCCTCCTCCTGATACGCCACTCAGCATCACAAGTTTCCAGACCCAGACATTTTTGCATTTGATACGCCACGGCTGTGACACAAGTGAAAGAGGTTGTTCTCGTTGAGTAGTCGGAACCGGTTCTCGGACAGGCAATCCGCGCAGCCGATT
Source organism: Amoebophrya sp. A120 (assembly GCA_905178155.1). Lineage (NCBI taxonomy): Eukaryota > Dinophyceae > Syndiniales > Amoebophryaceae > Amoebophrya > Amoebophrya sp. A120. The sequence continues at coordinate 6,364,631 of CAJINV010000005.1, forward strand.
TGCATCGCGTGGCCGGCGATACAAACCGGATTGAAGTCGGCGTAGGAGTTTCTGTCATCTTGTTATCAACATGAAAAATCCCCCCTCCCCATATCAAAGTGGTAATCTGTGTTGCGGGATTTGTGTATGTCTTGCAGTAGAGGAGTGCAGGCAGATGCAAAGCCTGGAAGGGGCTGGCTAGAGGTGGGCGCTCAGCATCGCAGACGTCTGCCCTGTTGGCGCAGCAGCATTACAAACCGCCTGCGTAAAGTGGCGGAAGCTCTGGTGGCGTTGCTCTCTTGCAAGACAGACCGGATTTGTGAAAACAAATCAGCATCACAAATTTTCAGAAGGATGCTTTTTCGATATGGGGAGGGGGTGATTTTTCCTTACGATACTTGTTCCCGGGCTTCCAGCGGCGCTTGAATAGAAGGATAATTGCTCTCCTCTCCATCTCCGCTGCTCGTACTACTAGGTGCTCCGCCGTCGGTACTAGGTGCTGTTCCGGCGGTGTGAAGATTTTTTTTACCTTGTTCCAGCAGAAGGGTGACTTGATCTGCCGATGCTTCTGCTATCTCACCACGCTTAGAAGAAGTGCCCTGCTCTGGTCCTGCAGGGTCGTCTATATCCACCTTCGTGCTCATCAACATCTTCTCGTCGTGTAGTTGTTGGTCGTGCAGATCTGCTGGCGAAATAGTTCTAGCTTTCCTACTTTTTTCCCTTCGTACTCCCTCTAGTACCGCTTGTTCTCCTTCGTGCTCTTGCTCTTCATTTGCTGGGGTCCTCGTGATGAAAAAGGATTCGTTATTCCCCTCGTCGTGGTCTTCTACTTCACTTCCGTGGGGGTTTACAACATTCCCGCCAGTAGTTGTCTTCGTTGATCTCGCCAAATTTTCGAAGAAGGCCACGGTCGTCTGCAACGCACACTTGCTCAACACTGACACGCTGTATGAACTGCAAAACTATCGTATTCGTATAAATGCATTACAAATTATTTCTCTGCATGAGAAATAAAATTTGTAATGCTGATTTACCGTAAGAAAAAGATTTGTAATGCAAGATTGCAATACGAGTACGATATTTTTGCACAGGATACGCCATGCAGTTCCGCGAACCCCGGGCGGTGGAGACAGTAGCCGGGCGGTATCGTGAGAAGGATCCCCCCTCCCCATACTCACAATGGAAATTTGTGATGCTGATTTGCGGCCACAAATCAGCTTTGTCTTGCATATGAGGCAAATGGGAGCCGCGTGGCGCACTCCACAGCCAAGCTGTCATGCGCTTTTGCCTACTGCAAAGCGGTCTGTCATGCCTGAGTGCTAACCTGAATTTGCATACCTAATCAGGCCTAGGAAATGCCTGCAAGCGCTGGCTGCAATACAGCGCTGATTTGTGTACACAAATCCAGCAACATAAATTTTCGTTTCAATATGGGGACGGGGATTTTTTCACTTTGATAGGCGGGCCGTCGTCGCGCCCGTGCTTGTACAGCATCAGCTTGCCCGCTTTGTTATTCTGTGCACAAGTATCGCACTCGTATAATAAATGCAAGTCCTGCATCACAATCTTGTTCCCAAGGCAAATCAGCATTACAGATTTTATCTCTCATGCTGAGGAAATTTGTAATGCATTTATACGAGTACGATACTTTTGCATTTCATATTTGTCAAAAAACGTGTTCTGGCCGTTGGCGAAGAAGTTTATTTTGGAAGACGTTGCCCCCCGCGTAGACAAACTTGTAGTTTCTTCTTCTTCATCACCCTGTTTTGGTATAATTATTTCCGGAGCTACCGCCGGAGCTGCTCCTGCTGCTGCAACGTCCTGCACCAGAAAATTGTCGTCGGGAAGGAAGTATGAATTGCAAAAGTAATATCGTACTTCGCCTATTAGTAATCGCAATCATGCATGACAAGCACAATAAATCTCTCTCTCAAGGTCAAGCTGAATCTACTGGATAATGACAAATTCCGTTTATCATTCTGTCATGCGATAGTTTTCTCACTAGGTACTATCGAATTTGCTTTTGCACATAGGATAGGAAGAGGAAAAACGGACTGAGATCGGGCAGAAACGCCATCGCTTGCTCTTTGCACAAAGTGTTAGCACTTTTCGTTTGGTGCACAACTTCGCCGTTATGTGATTGTTCTTTGTTCCCACAGGGTTCTACATAGACGAAACGGAGTTGCTTTTTCGTCCTCGCGGAAGTCGATTCCGAAACTTCTCGCTGCATGTCCTCCAGGGAGGTGCTCTGTTGTTTTTGTTCCTGGTAATTGTATAATGCGCTCTCCTGCAGACGCTGGTGATGTTCATCCTCTTGGGCAGCTGATGTGCGTAGAAGTTGACTACTGCTCTCCGAAGTAGATTCGGCTGCATTAATTCGATCCCGGCCCGCAGCGGCCTTAGCGAGCTTGATCTGCTGGTCTATGAGAGCGCACAACTCCGTCTCGTTCCCCTCATTTGCATTGCATGAACAGCAATACAGGCACCAGCACACATGGAGCCTGTACATGACAAACTCATGCACCTAGTGTAATACTGTTTGGGCTTCCGGAATCTGTCATGCATAATAGTGAGACAAGGGAGCAATTGGGATTGTGGATTTTGCATGAGAAATGAGACTGAGGGGGAGTTGTGCGCCGTCGTATGGTCGGTCAAAGAGACAAACTCCACAGTGGTTTCATCCAACCACGCCGGCGCCTTGTCCAGTTCTTCTCCCAGGATGAAAATCCTTCCGACCTGGTTCAGCAAGCCGAAGCGTTCGTAGGATATGGTATTCTCAACCGTTACCTTCTCAGCTGTTACATGAATCTGTAATGCAAGAATGGCAAAAGCGCAAGGGGGAAGATTGCAAAAATTGCATTACAAATCCCGCGCAGATTTAGGTCCTGTTTAGCCCTTCGCAAATTTGTCATGCGAAGCAGCTTGATCTTGTGGATCATGATGGTAGTTTCGCATGACAAATTCATGTAACAGTTGGGAATGTAACGTGTGAGAACTCCATATAGGATCGGAGTTGGTTGCGGAGGTCTTCGTCCCCGCCCTTGCTGCTCCAAAAAGTGACGACTATCCAACAAAAAAACACCATCACAATCACTTTTGCACATTTTTGCAATACAAAAATTTTTGTCATGCGCAAAAATGCATCACACACAGTCAAGAGTTAAAGGCGATTTTCCTTTGTGTTTTTGCAATACAAGAAAAATTTGTCATACGAGACAAATTTCTGATGCAAAACCTCCTAAGTGTGATTGTGATGGTGTTTTTTTCTTGGATAACGACGTCAATGGTTCTATTCCGCTGTGGAAGATGGTTGCTGGTGGACCGCAACATGCGGTCGTCTGGTCCTTGTGGTGCTCGTCCGGAGGAAGATGCTGTGTTAGAGCTTTAACACCCGCTAGCATGAGTAGCGGTGAATCTTTAGTGAATTTTGCATGACAAGTTGCAGAGTAGACTGCAGATGCGTTGTCCCTCTTGGTCTTCTGGGGAGTAGGTTCTGCACGCTGCGCCAGAACGAAGTCGCGGCTCATGCGGCGGGCAGCTAGAAATAACCTGGGCGTTCTTGTTCTTTGGGCCATTTTTGCGCCTCCCCGTGCTTGCATCAGAGCACTACAGCAGCATGGCAAAGCACCAAAAAGAAAGGCGGCGAAACGCATGCAACTACGCAAAAAGGCGCGAGAGCAAGGGCGAAAGGACCAGGCCGGGAGCTTTGACGCGTCTATCCGGCAGGCGTGTGAACTCTCCCGGCCTTTTCGGCAGAATATAGACGGGCTGAGGGCAGCAGAGGGCGCTTGTCTTTTCCCTCCGGCCCCACTTCCCAGGGCCTATTTGCGGACTTCCTTGAGCACTTTCTCAGGCAGACGCGCAGAAGAGTAAGAGCCACCCGATCCACCTTCTTTGGTTACATACGCACTACACAGCCCGGCGAGCCCCCGCAAGACCACTTCTTTCGGTCCTGCAAGCGCCACCACGCGACGAGCAGCCCTTCACGCTATGTGGGATGCTTGGGCTCGTGTCCATACCTAGCGCACTTCTCTTTTAAGTACTTACTTAAATGCAAGTCATGCAATACAAATTCAGTGGAAATTCACCCTTCTGTACGCTAACGACCGTCCAAGGCATAATCCGCAACATGCGGTCGTCTGGTCCTTGTGGTGCTCGTCCGGAGGAAGATGCTGTGCTACCTCCGAAACGTTCGTAGGATATGGTGTTCTAAAGCGTTACCTCCTTCTCAGCTGTTACCTGAATCTGTAATGCAAGAATGGCAAAAGCGAAAGGGGGAGGATTGCAAAAATTGCATTACAAATCCCGCGCATATTTAGGTTCTGTTTAGCCCTTCCCAAATTTGTCATGCATACCCGACTGCACCACATCGAAAACCTTTGCACCGTCGCCGAAGCAGCTTGATCTTGTGGATGATGATGGTAGTTTCGCATGACAAATTCAGGTAAAAACAGTTGGGAATGTAACGTTTGAAAACTCCATATAGGATCGGAGTTGGTTGCGCAGATCTTCGTCCCCGCCCTTGCTGCTCCAAAAAGTGACCACTATTCAAGAAAAAAACACCATCACAATCACTATTGCACGCTTTTGCAGTACAAAAATTTTTGTCATGCGCAAAAATTAAAATGCATCACAGTCAAAATTTCTCCGGGTTTACCCTTCTGTTTTTGCAATACAAGAAAAATTTGTCATGCGAGAAAAATTTCTGATGCGAAACCTCCTAAATGTGATTGTGATGGTGTTTTTTTCTTCGATAACCACGTCAATGGTTCTACTACTCCGCTGTGGAAGATGGTTGCTGGTGGTGGACCGCAACATGCGGCTATGGGGTTCTCAGCCGTTACATTCTCAATTGTTACATGAATTTGTCATGCAAAAGCACCATCATCATCCACGCGATCAAGCTGCTTCGCATGACAAATTTGCCTAGGGCTACACAGCACCTAAATCTGTCCGGAATTTGTAATGGTACAGGCGCAACCCTCCCCCTTTCACTTTTCCCTTTCTTGCATCACAAATCCATGTAACAGTTGAGAATGTAACAGTTGAGAACGCCATAGCGGTCGTCTGATCCTTGTGGTGCTCGTCCGGAGGAAGATGCTGTGCTACCTCCTATCCCGGGGAAAAATCCCCCCCCCATATCGAAAAGGTATGTTTCCGAAAATTTGTGTTGCTGATTTGAGGTCACAAATCACATTTGTCTTGCAAGAAGACAAGGGCAGAAGCTTCCGCCCCACTATGGAAGGGGTTTGCCATGCTGTTGGCCCTAAAAGTGACCCGCTTGCCATGCTGAACAACTAGACCCATACGCCCCTACCTAGCATGGGGATTTGGCCGCAGTGCCTCTCTGCAATACAAACCTGATTTGTGTACACAAATCCAGCATCAGAAATTCCGTTTTGATATGGGGAGGGGGGATTTTTCCTTTCGATACCTCCATGCAGCTCCTGGCACTGCTTCCCGATCTCGTCCCCCAGTAGCTCCAAGGCCACGTCCTCCTCGAAATTCTTTTTCGGATTATTGGTCAACCGATACAGCTTCTGCAACTGCGCATCGCTGAGATGCTGCCGCTTCTGCTGCACAAATTGCTTGAGGGAAAAGCTCATCGTATCCAGCTGCCGGATCGGGGCGAGTTGCTATTAAACAAAAAAGTGTTAACGTTAACGGTTTCCGCAGATGGCAGTCACGCATTACAAATTTTGCCTTCCATGCATGCTACGCAATACAAATTTGGGCAGCTTGTTTTCTGGTGCATTACTGCATCACAAATTCCGTCAACGGTAACACTTTTCGTTGTGATAGTTGCCTCGATGAAGATGCTAACTTTATTTGCTGGTGGGAGGTACTTGTCTGCTTCTGCTTGCTCAAGCTCATCATCCCCGAAGCTGCACGCCCGGTCGTGGAGGACGTGGATAGGGAATTCTTCTTCGTGGTAGTTCTTTCCATTTTTGCGGTCTTGGAAGATGCTGTGGACGTCGACCTTTTCAACATCTGGTGCGCTGCGGTCTTCGCCTTCTGACTTTTCGACTTGGACGAGGCCCCCATCTCCATGGCGGCCACTTGGTGTATTTTTATTTGTGCGGGCGAAAAAATATTGCACGCTGTCCAGTGAAGGTCTTGATCATGCGGCAAGAAAAAGAGGACCACGACGTGTTTCAACATTTTTCTCACTGCCGACAGAAAGCTTGTTCTTCTTGTTGTGCGGATGAAGTGGCCGCGGGAGGACATGATCTTCACGGCAACAGCAGCACGAGACTGCATTTTTTGTTTTTTTTTTTTTTTTATATACAAATCACAAGCAAAAAACGGCGAAACTCATCATAGACAACTTCAGATCGGAGGTAGAATTGATCCAGGCTCGTCATCCATGTTTTGTCGCAGTTCGTGACTCGTGGTTCGTAAATGCCATCCGACTCCTTTGCCTCTCGGCTCCAGATCACTGTCTCCTTCTCCTCGTGACATGCTACAGTTGTTCACATGGTCAGCAGGCGGCGAGTCACACCACCGAGTTGTCTCCATCCTCGCTGCGCAAGAGAGTCGACAACTGTAGTGATGCGACGTCGCAGGTGCTATGTCGCTCTTCCTTTTTTCGGTGGTGTTTCTGTACCTGTTCCTAATGTCCTCTGTCCCGCCCCACACGCCTGCGAAAAAATGTCTAAAGGTCGGGCAATCGAACTCCACATATGTGGGTTTTGAAGAATCAACTTTGGGATCCTGAGATGCCATGACATGCATGACTGGGCGCGGCGCTCCTAGATGTTAGATGCTGCTTTTTGAAGTGAATACACAGGAGGAAGGTAGAGAAGAGGCAATTTTTAGTAGAAGTAGTTCATTTTTTAACTTATTCGCACGTTACTATCGCCACAAAAGATATATATCAAGAAGTAACCCATACTCTTTTCTTATAGCTCGCCTTGTTTCGCCTTTTGTCGTCCACTGTCTCTCGTTTTTGACATTTCCGCATTTTGTAGCTCCTTCACACAAAGCCAGTTTGATTTGCATTCAATGCCTCCATCGTGCTTTTTATCCTTTTTGTCTTAGGATCTCTCTTCACAACTTTTCCCCTCCCTCATTCTGCATCACAACTTGTTGCCGCACGAACTTCATTATATCTTCTGCCTTTCTTGTCAGGCTAGGCACTTGTGCACTTCGCAGCAGCTTTTCACGCTGTGCATTTATCTCTTTTGTTCATACATCTTCATTTTTGAGCACAGTGGTCATTTCCATGTTGTTAAAAAATCAAGGACAAGATTGCTGCTTTCTTGTCAGAATCTTTCATGTGTATGTTGAAAAATTTTGCTTGCTCTCTCAAAAGGAGCCAAAGCTACTCTGCGCGTATTTTGTCTGAATGCCGACGAAGTTGCGTACTTGCGTAGGACCTTCTGCTTGTGCTGCATGTCCGTGCTCATGCTACACCAGGATGCTCGGCTCATCCTGTGGGTTTGCAGTTGTCCGCTTACTGCCCCATTTGCATACTACTCCTGTTGCTTTCTGCAGTTGCATCGTCATGCAGAGAGAATAAACGCACCTTCGCTTCTCATGCTCCACCACTCCTGCTTACTTCAAAATTGTCAAAAATAGAAAAAGTCCTCGCATTACAGCTGTTATGCCGCGGGAGGACATGATCTTCACGGCAACAGCAGCACGAGACTGCATTTTTTGTCCTGATAGCCGTTCGCAGTTTTGCGAGTCGAATTTGAATTCGTTGCGGAGCAGGATGGTGGTCCACCTCGACGTGACAACTAATCATCATCATCATCATCATCATCATCTTGCTTAGGTAAATACTTAACTTCAACTACGCGGAAATAAAGAAGGGTACAACTGGAGAAAAAATCCGTCAATATAACTCTCAATCTCAATCAATCTCTTTCAGCCTCAAAGTTTGTTGTTCTCTTTTGCACTCAAAAGAAAACTTTACTTCTGACGATGTTTTCGCTCAAAGAAAGGTGAACTAGTGTATGCATTGTACTACTGCTTCTAGACAACTCCAATCATCTCTACCTGCTGTATCGAACGACCTACTCGCAACATGAAAATTTCTCCGCTGATTGTGATTCTTCCCCGGCCCAGCACCTGAATAAGCCACGGAACAACGACCATGTGCTGGGCTGCAAAAATTTTAGTACCGTCCTCTTGCTCCTCTACTTCGGCGTTCTCGAACACATATCTCCGTTGGTTCTTGAGAGGTGGATTACACGCCATATGGAAAAAGTGATCGCCTGCTTCCCAAGCGACGAAGTGTAGAGTCAGTAGCGCAACAGCCCTCGCGCGAAAATAAACATGGCCAAAAGAGTTTGGTTTCTTGCAAGAAGCAGGACACCATATCGGACGGTCGACACACAAATTATAACCTGAAATGGTACGCTCCTTGGATGACGACGCCCAGAAACAAATATCAAGGAGAGAACCTCAATCATAGTATGTGTGCGCCAGTTTTTTAAGTACATCGGAACCGGGAAGGAGTATACGAGAGGAAAGAACGAGAAACGTAGGTAGTCCTTCTACAAAGGACCACCTCAGCTCTATCCTCCCCCACGGACCTCGAGCTCGATTCCTTTTTTGGTTCAAAATAAACTGTGCCCGACTTGGTAAAAGGCTTCTCAACATGGAAAAGCAGTTCTAGTTCAAAGCTAGATTGATTTCAAAAGCGTCAACGTTGAATAGGCTGCTCTTAGATGAAGCTAAATCTTGCGGTGAAGATATAGCCTGTGTGATCGGAGCTGGTGCGTGTCACAAGTTTCTTTGCGCGATTCCTTGTCTCCGTGATGTAATGTGTGCGGTTGATGTTGATGACTAGGCCTCGTCGCAGTCGTACGGACCGCCTAAAAACGTATCCTCGCAATATGAAGGTTCTCGTGCGTTTCTTTCACTCGGGTGCGCTTTCAAAGATCCTTTACGTTAACGTTGCGAAAAAGATTGATAAAAATGGGGGAGTACTATGATGTGCGTGGGTTGCAACAGTGACGAATAAAAATACGCTCCACGAGTCCGATGCTTCGATCGTTTCGAGTTCACCCATCCCGCGGGGGAAGGGGGAGTAAAGAAAACAAAATGCGAAAGTAAAGATGATAGAAAAGTAGTAGACATCAGCGAGAATAAAAAGGTTCGATAACTTTGTCTGCTGGCAGTGAGCAAAAATCATACACAGATTATAGTTGGAGCTTGGTTATTGTAGAAATCATCTTACGTAGAAGTAGGGGGTTGAGCACTTGAGGTAGAACCACATAAGTAACTACAGCGCAAAAAAAGTACAACAAGCTCCGGGCGGCTCAGTTCTTTTTCCATTGGAAGGTAAACCGTCATCTCCTTCTCCCCCATCAACTACATGATCCCTACTCGAAAAATAAATAAAGTAGAGTTTACTTTTTACTCATACTCCGCACAAGGACGGTGTCGAGGTCGTCGAGAGATGAGGTTTACAATAAGTAGGAAGAGCTAAAAACTTGTTTTGTACATCCTTTGCGGGCGGGAAAGTTGATGAGGACGACGCCGGGTGTCCTTAACAACTTGTTTTCCACCTCTACTCGGTCATAAAGCATGTGCTTGCTCTGCCAAAAGATCAAGATTCCATGTGGACGATCCGAGTTTTCTTTCACTTCAATGTAATGGGTAAAAGTAAATGATCTTTCAGCTTTCAGAATGCATGCATTTCTTGTAAACAAATCACCCTCCCGCAGCTGAAGGGGCGGGCATCACGGGCTACTAGCGTTTTAATACTAGGCCCACCCTTCTACTTCACCAACATGGCCATCGCTCTCCCGTAGAAGCAACTCCGCCTTTTCCACGTCCCCTCCTGATCTGCGCAAAGCTTCGAGCATTCTCCCCCGATCGGTGAAGCCCCTTTTCAGTAAAGCTTCCACCTCGCGTGCCCACCACGAGACCAAAGGTCGCTGCTGTGCGGACGGGGCGGAGGAGGAAGGTGCTTGTGCCCGCCGGTAGTCGCGCCCGACCGGTTCCGCTTTTGAAGAGGCAGATGCAGAACGACCAGATCTACCTTTCTGTTTCCGAACGACCCTCCGGGGCAGTTCCAGTTTCTGCACCGATATGGAGCCGCCACGAGTTGTAGAAGCTTTTTCCAGGAGCACGCTGGCGGGTGGATGAGTCCTCGAAGTAAAAGATCTCGATCTACTCTTATTTTTGCCAGGTTTTTTCACCCTCCGGAGCAGACCTACTCCCGGACTCGGTCCAGGACAGGTGCCGGCGTCATACTTGCGACCATCTTCCTCGCTGCTGTCGCACATGTCGGCCCACTTGTCTTCATTTGCAGTCTGCCGAAGCTCCTGTACCTCCCATACAGTTCGAAAGAGGTCGGGCGCCCCCGGCTCATCAGCTTGTCGCTTTTGTAATTTTGGTCGTGACCTCGCGACGGCCGGATCATGGACCGCGTCGACGTGCTGGTCGGAGTAGTAGAAGCCGGTGCTGCTGGTAGAAGTTCTCATCTTGCCTCTGTCGTTTCCGCCCTCGCTGCCCTCCTGCGGATCCTCGAGAGCCGAACCTGCCAAGCAGAGCGGCGGCTGGTAATAGCCCTCACGGAAAAACGCGGCAACGTCTTCCTTGTTCCATCTCCGTTCGCACTGTCGTTTGAAAACCTCGTCCGGCGTTAGCCCTTTCTGCCGCATCTTTTTCAGGATTCCCGACAGCGTCGCCGGCTCCACCAGTCGGTCGCGGACGCTGTGCGCCACGGCAAGCAGCCAGTAAACCCCCTTATCCGGGTGCAACTTTTCCGCTTCCAGCGTTTCGTCCACCAATCGTTCCGCTTTCTCCACGTCGCCCGCTTTCGCATGACACCCCAGGAGCATGGTGTACGTGATCAGGTCAGGCTGCACCCCTTCTCGCTTCATTTCCTCCACCAGTGCCTGTGCCTGCACCGATGTGTCCACTGTCGCTCCCGCGTAGGCAGACATCAGTGTGTTGTACGTGACCAGGTCGCGGTTAACTTTTTTATCCGCTTTCATCCTCTCCATAATCTCTTCCGCGCCCTGAAACCACGTCTCCTGGTCGTTCTTGTGGGCGTGCATGAGGATCGCGTAGGTGAAGCCATTGGGGGCGATTTTGTTTTGCGGCATATCCACCTCAAAGACCCGATATGCGGCGGATGTATCGCCCCCCCCTGCGTAGGTATGGATTGCAAAAATGTCTGGGTCTGGAAGCTTCTAAACTTGTAATGCTGTCTCTGGATTTTAAAAGAATGTGTATTGCATGACCAGCAAGAGCACTCCAGTTTGTGCTACGCGGAGAGGGCATTTCTGATGCGGTAGAGGCATCACAAACTCCTCTAAAAATATGTGATGCTAGGGCACGCATCACAGACATCATGGGCCATGCAAAATATGCATGACAAACCTGGCAATCTTCCAGACCCAGACATTTTTGCAGTTGATAGTAGGCGCGCATGAGCAAATTGTAGAGGAAAACGTCGGGGGCGAGGCCATCCTTGGTCCCGATCTCGTCGAACACCGCTTGCGCGCCCTCAGCGTCCCCCCGGGCCGCGTGCATTTTCAGCAGGATAGTATACGCGCGAAGGTCCGGCCGCACCAGGCGCCGCATTCGGTCGACCGCGGCTCTCGCACCTTGCAGTAGACTATACGCTTGCATTTCTATTTCCGCCACCGGCTTGTCGTCCTCCACCTGCTTCCCGCGACTACGACGGCAGACAGCGTTTAGTACCTTATGCCCCCTGATGACCTCCTCCGCATTGTTGATATTGTTGGCATAAGCATGCAGTAGCGTTCTGAGCGTGATCGCGTCCGGCTCTACACCCGTACCAACCATGTCATGCACCACCTTCTCCGCGCGCTCGACGTCGCCGGCACTGCTATGGGCCTTCAGCAGCGTTGTGTAGGTGGCAGCGTCCGGTTTCAAGCCCTCACCCTGCAGTTCCTCCAACACGCGCTCCGCACCCGCGGCGTCGCCGGCATTGCTGTGCGCCTTCATTAGCGTCGTGTAATGTGTGGTGGCCGGCTGGAACCAAGGCCTACGCTTCATGTTTTGCAGGACTCGCTCCGCACCGGCGGCGTTGCCGGCCTCGGCGTAATATCCTGAGTAAAAACGTACCCACACCAGAGTCAGGATGGGGATTTTGCAACACAAACCTAGGAGTTTTGTGAGTCACGCATCACAAGTTGCACTATGCAGTGTAGTGCAGGTTAGCAAGTGCAGCCGCGTCACAGATTCATCTGCTCATCCTGTTCACAGCATCACAAATTCCAAAACACGATTGGAAATGGCTCTCATGGGGATGCGCATTACAAGTCTTCCTGTCTTTGCAAATCTGCATTACAACTCTGGTGTGGGTACGTTTTTACTCAGGATACGTAAGCCTCCAAAAGCGTTCTGTACGTGGACAGCAGAAATCTGCGGGAGAAGTCGTCCCCCTTTATTTCATTATCCACTGCAAATATGTCTGGGTGTGGAAAGTTGGAACTCGCAATGCTAGCTTTCCATTGCTAGGATTAGGAAATCTGTATTGCATATATAACCAACAAAAGCCGCAGCCTCTTTTGTCATCCGAAAACGCAGTGTCTCATGCGGGGTTCCTATCCGAAAGCGCTCTGGAAAGTTGTCATGCTGGGCTGCATCCGGAACTGTTTCCATCATACACATTTTCGCATCACAAATTTCCAGACCCAGACATAGACATATTTGCAATTCATATTTATCTTGTGTCAACAACTCCGGGTCGTGCGGCTCGATTTTTTCTGTTACGACTTTTTGCGCGCACGTGATCTCTCCCGCAACAAGGTACGCCTTCACGAGAGTCAAGTAGGTGACCATGGTGGGCTTCAATCCTGTCTGGTGGTCCCCACTGGGGTCATCCTTCAGTTCGGCCAGGAGCGCCTCAACTTTTCCCACTTCGCCTCGCCTTGCGTACGCGCCCATCAGTGTGTTATACGTGTAAACGTCACGACGGATTCCTCTTCTATCGTTTTATCAAAGGGAAAAATCCCCCCTCCCCATAACTAAACGAAGTTTCTGATGCTGGATTTGCGTACACAAATCAGGTCTGTTTTGCTGGAGAGGACTGCAGGCATATGCTAAGCCTGGGTCGAGAGGTTTTGACGTAGGGGACTAGCATGACAGATGTCGGCTCTGTAAGCCCAACAGCATCACAAACCACCGGCATAATGCGGCGGACTCTCTGGCTTTGCCTTCCCGCAAGACAGATAGGATTTGTGACCTCAAATCTGCATCACAAATTTTCAGACGAATACGTTTTCAATATGGGGAGGGGGGATTTTTCCTCTCAATACGTTTTGCATCCTTCTCAGTACTTCTTCCGCTTCCGATATCGCACGAAAAAAGTGTTACAGTTACACATTTGTTGTCAATTCAGCAACACAAATTTCTTTGCATGAGAGAGAAAACTTGCAATGCAGAAATCCTACGGGAAAACACCTATGAAACGAAGCTCCTATGCATATCCGGCATGACAGAGCTGGTCTGTCGTGCTTGGCCTGCAACACAATGTGTAACTGTGACACTTTTTTCTTGCGATATCCGAAGCCTGGTCTGCGGCCGCGTACACGGTCAGCAGGCTGTTGTACAGCCGACGCAGGTTGCCCTTGCTTAGGAAAAATATGTGCGCGACTTTGAAAATAGCCTCGGCCGCGGCCGGGTTGGCCATAAGCTTCGCCTGTTCCATTTGCGCCTTCACAGGTCGCCACGGGTCGTCGTTCGCTGCCTCCTGCAAAGCATGCTCAAGAGCATCCTCAGACAACAACTCCACCTGCTCTCGTCCTCCTCCTCCAGCCGCCCTACGACTACCACTCCTACGGCTGCTTCCGTTATTGTTCCCTTTCCCCGGCAGAAGGTGGTCTTGCTTCGTCCCTTTACCGCCCCCGCCCTTGGTCGACGTCGTGTTTCGACCCTTGACATTACTCCCCTTAGTACTTCCTCTCCCCGGAGGACCGGTCCCCCCCAAGAAGCCGCGCGCGCTTTTGAAGTCCTCCGACGTAGGTGCGAACATGTTGAGCCTGAGAGCTGCGACGCCCGTAGGTGGCACTGTCACGTTTGGCGGCGCAGTCAGTACATGATCAACACAGGGAAAAAACAAATCACGAACCAAAAAAACCCCGAAACCAACCAGACCTGGGCCAACAGGCAAGGCGCGGCGCGTTGCCATTGACGAGGAGACGCGCATTCTTGTTTTGCTTTTTCCTTTCCGATTCCGTTTCGAGTCCAAAAATAAAGAAATAGAAAATAGAACTGACGCAAAAGATAGCTTAGAGTTCTTGTAGATGAATCTTTTTCGCCTTGATACAGATCAAGCGGAGTGGAGAGTGAGAAAATTGATTATGATTGTAGTTGTGTTGTATATTTTTCCACCACATAAACCAATTGAGGGCTGCCTCATCCACCTCTCCGCAGTAAAATTTCGATGATTTATAGACTTTAGTTTCGCAACAAGATTGATTCAGACAGAAGTTTTCGCCGTGGTCATACAACGAACTACACCAAAAGAGATACACTTTGCACGATTTTTATTTTTTCCGAGCGGATACTAGTAGTAAGACAAACAGTTTTCGTTGTAACAACGTCGACAAGGTTTATAATCCAAGGACTTCGCAGAGGTTCAAAATATTGTAACTTTGATCCTTAACGACCTGTTCGATTTTTATACAATGCACGGACAACATCTTTCGAGAAGTAGTAGTTGCGGAAATTCATGAAACCAGCAAGTTGTGAGTGACATAGCATGCTCCGACCACTTTCACCGATGAAACAGAATTTAGATTTACCATCAAGGAATTCCAATGATTCTTCCAAGGCTAGTATTATTTTTTGAAGATTTAGTAGATCTTTGCACCGTTCTTGTTCTATTCGGAAAAATTAAAATACCTTGGGATCTTGCATCAAGTAGATGACCTTGACGTTGACCATTTACGGTGCGAAAACAACCAATTATTTAGATGACCATGGGATCTTGCATCGAGTAGATGAGTGATGACCTTGTTGTTGACGTTGACCATTTAAATTTATTCTCATTGTGTGAAAACAATAATCCCCTGCGAAATGAACAAACCGACTCAGTGTTCTATCTTCTTGAGAGCAACAACCGATACATTCATAATCGAACTTGAACTTCTGTACTCGTTTATTTTGACCTCCTGGCTCCTTCCAAGCGGAAGAACGGTTCGGTCGTTCTCGGGGTGCTTCTTGATCTACTTCATGGCATCTAAGTATACATATTTTCAAAAGCAAAAGTGTCGGGTCAACATGTGCAGCTGCCTCCACGGGGGGCCATGACAACGGTGCAAACAGGTAGTTGCCAGAAGCGCTGCAACAACGCTCGTGCGTGCACGAACATTCGAAAGATGCGGACGAGATGTTGGATTAGGCGCTTCGCCTCCTGCTCCTTCAAAGGGGTAACTAGTACAGGCAAGCAGTGTATACAACTATTTATCGCATTTGTGGGCATCAAGCAGTAAATGTAAATGATCGCAAGCACAACAAGCTATGTGTAGTATGTAGAACGAGAAGGAGAACCTGAACCTCGCTTGTTTTTGTTAGCATTAAAAAAAAAATAAGAAGCCATCAAACGCGGCGAAACAAGAACGGTTGATTCCCTACAGCTGCAGGGCTCTCCATCTGCTACTGCTTTCTCTATCTGCCAAAAATAAATAGGAAGGTATTACTATCGTACATATGTCAATAAAATTCAAATTCAAAGTGATAGTGAAACTCATGCGGTGCATGAGCAAGATCGTTGTGGACCTCTACTGCCCGGACCCTTGCTGGCGATAGTCCTCGTCCCGGCGAAAAAAACGACCTCACTACTCCCACCTCCGCGCAGTGCAAACTAAGTACCGGGCTGCAACAGGAAGGAGTTCATCCGCGCAGGAGTCCCTGTCCCCTCGAAGACGACCTCCCGAGGACTCCGGTCCCTTCCCCGCATGGCCGCGTTGTGTTCCGCAATCAGGTTCAAAAATGTATTTGACGGCGGCCCGCGATACAGAACGGGATAATGATGTTGCTCTTGATGTTTCGGGAGATCTTGTTGAACATCTCCGGCTAGTGTTCCTGCTGCACCGGCAGGAGCACCATAACTTCCCGTAGTTGCGTTCACCACACGATTGATTGTGGGCTGATTGTTGTGGTGCAACTGGTGGGGAAGGTGAATCACTTGCGGAGATTCCCGCTCTTGTTCTAGTAGTCCACTAGCAGGAGCACCTCCACAGCTCGGAGAAAATATCACGCAAGATTTTTGGGACGGCGGGGGCCCGCTCCTGGCAGAGGACGGTAAGAACCTTCCCGGGACAACTGCTGGTCCCTTCGGGCTTCGGCTCCGACTCTTCGCGCGCTTGATGTTGAATTCTGTTGTTGACTCCAAAATGTTATCACCATTTTTAATACCGCCGGGGCTTCTACTTCTTCTACTTCCTGCAAGTAGAACAGCTCTTGCACCGGAGGGGGAAGACCTACTTCGTGTTCGTAGGTGAGAACTGGCACTACTTTCATCTATCCTGTTCCCAGTTGGCGACACGAAACGCGTCGAAGTACTGGCGCGGGGAGAACTTCTCGTCGCGAGTTGTGAAAATTTCTGTTCCCACATTTTCTCCTGCTCCTGGAGCTTTTGCTGCCATACGGTTTCTGACTCGAGACGCCGGGCCTGATCAGGTGGAGAAGATAATTGAATCACATTTTTCGGTGGATGAAGATGAATTTATGTGTACACCCTCTGTTGAAGACGCGACATGCTGCACCCGTTCACTTGGTATGTAAGAGTTTGAAACTATATGAAAATTTCCCAAAAAATCACAAGCAACTTCCAAAGTACCTCCGCCGCCTCCTCCAGTTCCCGCATCTTCTCCTTCATTTGTTCGTCGAAAGCTCCCGCATTTCGCGCGTCCTCCTCCGCAATTCGCTTTTTGAACATGCTTATGGATTGCAAAAATGACTGGGTCTGGAAGATTGCAACTTGTCATGCTAAATCCGACTCATGCAAAAATCTGTGTTGCATGAGTACCAAAAGCTGTCCACTTTCGACCAAGTTGGGAGGGAGAATCTCATGCAGGATAGGCATGAAAGAAACCTCAGAGACTCTGTCATGCTAGGTCCCGCATGCCAGACCTCAACCTCAAGGGTCATGGAAAACCTGCATGACAAGTTCACACTCTTCCAGACCCAGACATTTTTGCATTTGATAATGCTCATCAACGCGTTGAGCTCCGTCTCGTGCTCCGCTTTCAATTTTTTCACTTGCTCCTGTAATTCCCAATTTTCCCGTTGTAGCGAGTTTGCTCTGCGACCGTGTCTGTCCAAATTCCGCTCCAGGTCCTGATACGCAGAAATCGCGTCTTGCTTTTCCTCCAGAGCCTTTTTCACAAACAGGTCCCGCTCTTCCTCAAATTTCCTGCGCAGCTCCGGAATTTGTTTTTCCTCCAGAATTTCCTTCTCCCTCAGCCACTGTTTCTTCTCCTTGGCCAGAAAATCCCGTTCGGAACCTAACTTCGCGTTCTCTGCCGCATGGAATTTCACCTTTTCAGTTAACTGATTCACCTCGTTTTTCATGGAGTCACACACCTGTGTGAATTCCCTCGCTTCGGTGTCGTTCTGGTCGCTGAGCTGCTTGCATTTCAAATTCAATTCCCGCAGCTCGATCTCCTTCAAGTAGTCTAATTCACTTTTTGTCTGTTCCAAGCAGTCCGCAGTCTTGTTGAGAAGCGTTGTTTTCTCTTCCAAGTCTTTCTCCATCAATTTGTATTTTTTCTTCATCTCAATGTTCTCTTCCAAATACTGTTTGCTATCCCGTTTCTATCGTGAGAAAAAAGTGCTACAGTTACTTACACACTCTGATGGAAGACAAGCAAGACAGACAACCTCTGTCATGCAGGAAATGCTTGCCTGTCTCGGTTCGTGCGTTCTCTTATAGTCTGCGCATTACAAGTTTTCTTTGCCATGTCGAGCGAATTTATCATGCTGAAATTCCATAGCAAATGTGTAACTGCAACCCTTTTTTCCTGTGATAGTATCGCCTTTTTCCGTTGGTGGATCAGTTCCCGCATCTGATCTTGCAAGTCCAGGATGAATTTCTTCTGGAAATGCTGATTGCGGGAGTCGGAAAGCTCGGAGAGGTACTGGTAATTCGGCTCTGGTGGTGGTGGATGTTGATGTGCGAGCGAATGTTGAAACTGCTCTCGTCCACCACCTCGCGGGGGAGTCGTATTTTTCACATTTTTACCTCCAAATCTACTTCTTATCAACAACTCTGGAGAACAAGTTTTTCGCCGGCGGCTGGGTGATGTTACGGCGCTATTAGAGTTTATTTCACCGTTTCTTCCAAATTCGAGGCCTCCTTGCAGCTGGGTAGAAGAAGTGTTCCCTGGGCTGATTCCCCGTCTAGTAGTAGTTGTGCGACTTGTTCTGTTCCAATTGGTGCGCGCATCAACATGTTGTCCTTGTCCTGGCGACAGAGATGAAAGTGGAAAGGGCAACCGAAATTGATTCGTGTCGTTCTTCCTTGAAACTAGAGCCGTTTTCTTTTCATCAGTATGAAGTAGATCATTATCCGGCGGTGGCGTTCGGTCGGAAATCCCGGATTTTGCGGACAGTTTGACGCTTTTACTCAAAAAAACCCGGCTCTGGGTCGAATCGAGCACAAAATCTGCTGCTGCTGCACCAGCAGCTCCCGTAAAGCTAGACCCACCGCCCGTCTGCGTATTCATTTTCTGAGCAACGTCCGTTCGCGATTGATCGTGTTCCGCCAGCGCGTTCCTTGGCGACTTCGCACCACGAGATGGAGTTCTTGTAGTAGATGAGAAACTTCTACAATTCGGCACCCCAAACGTCGGCGGCAAGGGAGACAGCTTGCGCTGCCCGATTAATTCGAAAGTTTTTTCGTCGTTCCTCTCCTTCACTACCTGCGCAGGAACGCGGCCGCCGCCAAAGTTTTCGTTTGTTGTTTGAAGAATACCGGTCTTGGGCTGGTCCTCGTGGAGGTTTTCGTCTAGTGCGTCTACAACTTCTGGTGCTCTTGCTCCTCGGGTAGTTGTACTCAAAATTTTTGAAGAACTCGCATTCTTAATGTTCTTGGCTGCAGATGACCCGATGTTGAAACCAGGATTGTTCTGTCCATCGCACATGTTGAAAATGTCGAGGTCAAATTTGAAACGTGAGGAGCCCGTCTCTGCTGCTTGAAAAATATTTCCAAAGGCAGAAGAACTCGTGCTTGTCGCCTTTTCCGGATTATTCGGCGGAGGGGTTAGCACAACGGCTCTACTGCTTTTTATCTTCGTCGCAGAAACGGAAGTAGAACCTGCACCTCCACTACTGCCAATTGTACCCCCACCCCTGCTCGACGACGCCCGCGGTGTCCATTGCGCCTTTGACGAGTCTTGTTTCACCCGTGTCCCATTCGCCTCCTCGGCGTTTGTTTGGTACTTTCGCAACAAAGAGGATTTCGTTTGCGGGATGTGCACCGCGGTGGCGAGCATTTTGCACACGGATTCTTGCTGCGAAACTTTCCTGGTAGCAGCCGCCGTCGTCGTGTTCGTGGAAGAAGCGCGTCGGGGCGTGGTCTGTGGCGTGGAAGCGGAGAGGGCGTCGAAAGTAGGAAGCGGTGGGAAATGTTGTTGGCCTCCGACTAGCCCCTTATTCATTTCATCGTCCTGAACAAAGACAGTGGCTCCATGATTCCCCACCTGTTCTTGCTGCTCCCGTTTCCAAACTTCCAGCTGTTTCCTCAGCAGCAATTGCTTCTTCCCCGTAGTGCGGGTCAGCGTGTTGGGCGTCGTGTGCAAGGCGTGCGGATCTCTTCTCCTGGAAGAGTTAGAACTGGTACAACTCCGAGCGCTGCCACTACGTTCTTTCGACGAGCTGGTGGATGCAAGTCTACCTCCGTGGTTGAGCTTCACCGGACTTTGACTATGACTTTCACCGCCACGCATCACAAGTTGGTTGTTGATCTTCGCAATCTGGACAGGGGCTGGAGCGGCCTGGTTCAGAATCTTACTCGTCGTGGCCCCTATTTTCATCCCGTTTGAAGATGCAGCTCCGTCAAGACCCTCTACACCCTCGAAGTCGTCCACCTCTGGATTCAAAATCACCTCCGCAGTTGTCGCAGAGGAAGAGGACGAAAGTTCGTCCTCGTGAAAAGGCAAGGAAAGAACGCCAACGCCCCCTCCTACTGCTCTATTAACAACACCAGCACCTGGACGAGGCTGTGCTTGCGTGAAAACTGCTTGTGAAGATCCTGGCTCTACTACTTCGCTTGCCCCTGAAGTGGTCCTCCTCCGGATATTATCTGTTTCGCTGTTCTTGTTCGACGAACCAGCACTACCCGCACCCGGGGGGTAGAATTGAAACGTGGGGAGGTGCTGATGAACGAAGCTATTCACTCGACCAGCATCGACAAACGCCGATGGCTTTTTCAAATTCTTGTTTGGAGTTGATGAACTTGGTCCTCCGCTGGTGTCAAGAACTACAGGAGTCTTCGTTTCATGATCTTGATTCCCGGTCGTCATCCCTTCAGGAGGAACAATAATCGTGCCGAAAGACGGGACGCGGTTGGGGGAAGAGATAACATCGTGCTCCAGGTTCTTGCGCGCAGCGCTACGCGGTGCTGCTGCAGCTGCTGAGTGGTCGTGGTCCATGTCCACGTTAGTACTGTACGCACACGAATTACTGCTAGAAGTGCCGGAAGATATCGTGGCACGACGACCACTTGATGCGCTACCATTGTTCTCCGCAGATGAGTTGCTGGACGAGGCTGCCGAAGTAGAGAGCGCGTCAGCGGCGGTTGTCGTTGCGGTGCCACTCACCAAGTCGAAAAGCTGCTGTTGTGCCACCTTGTCCTGGGTTTGATTTGCATTTGTGTTTGTCTTGCCAGTTTCTAACATGACAGCTGCCTGCTGTTCAAAACAAACTTCGTCCACCGCTGATGAGGAGACGGAACTGTATGAAAGTGCACAACTCGTCCCCCTCCCCCTCATTTGTCATGCATACCCGACTGCACCACATCGAAAACCTTTGCACCGTCGCCGCAAGCAGCTACGGCCGCAGGAGATCTAGGGTCAGAACCCTCATTTGTCATGCAAAATTCCAAATCCACCATTTGCCTGTTGGCACTGTTTGCATGACAGATTCCGGAATCCAAAACAGCACTGCAATCCCCTAGGAATTTGTCATGCAAAAAATGCATCTTTGCCAGCGCTTGCGTTGCTATTCATGCAACACAAATGAGGGGGAGGGAGAGTTGTGCACTCTCATAAACTGGGCGGACCGTGCACAACTATCCGGTACCGTTCCTTGTACCGCTTTAAAATCTCTTCCTTCTGCTTCTCCAACTCCTGTAAAGACTTTGTTCCGCGTGACGAAGAACTGGAAAGCCTTGATGTCGACGATTTATTGATATTCCTCGAGGGGGCTCCTGCAGTGACAGTATCTTTCTTCCTTACCGATGAACATGATGTTGAAGACGCGCCTCCGTGAAGAACCAGCTGCTCCTCTTTCTGCAGTGCCTGGATCTCCTTATTCACGCTGAGGAGCTTCTGTTGCAGCTGTTCGAAGGTTAAGGAAGGTGAAGTTTTTGCACTAGTAGCCGCAACATCTACAACTTCCAATTCCTCTGGTCGTGGATCCAAACACCCCGTAACGACGCGCGACGAGGAAGATGTAGAAGTCTTTAACATTGTGCTTCTTGAACAAGCGGGCGACGCTGGAGATTCTTCTTCCCCTGCAGATGATGAAATTGAAACACCTTGAGGTGGAGCTTCTCCTGCTAGTTCTGAATCAACAGAAATTCGTCCACAACCACCTGGGGCCGCTGTATTGGTCGTGCCAGCAGGTGGTGGTCCAGGTCCTCGTCTCTGCTCAGCATTGCAAACTGCGACCTCGACTTGTTCCTGTACTTCCTTCTCATCTTCGTGGGTCTCGGAATCCTCGTTGGAGGAATTTTTATCTTCTTCGTCTTTTTCGAAAGAATGTTCCATTTCGTCTGGTTATGCAAGAAAAAAACTGTGTAAGTGTAAGTCTGTCATGCAAAGTGTGCAACACTGTTGCACTTGTCGTGTTATCCAACCATGAAGTCTTATTTCGTTTGTGTTTTCACTTATTAGCTGCCCACGACAGGCTTTGTCTAACATGCAGAACAGATTTGTCATGCTGTCACCTCAAGACACCTACACTAACACAATTTTTTTCTTGGATACTGGTTTCAAGCTCGGAAGACTGATGCTCGGACTCACGGACCGGTCTCGCATGGACTTGTGCAACGATTTTACCGGTTTGTGGAACATCTTTTTTGTGTATTCACAATATGGTGTTAATCGTTGTGGAAAATCAAAATGTGTAGCAAATGATCAGGCTTGTTAGCCGCAGCGGTAGCCGTATTCACAGTGGGGTACAATCATATATTCTCTTAGTTCATCTTCATCTGTTCTGCGGTTTTTATAGGGATTATTTTTCAAGGTGTAGCGGAATCGCGTGATGAATGAGTGTAGCACGAGCACTCAGCTAGTCGTGTATGTACTCTTCAGCGATTGCAAAAAATTTCGCCTTACTTTCCTACCCGGTTTTTCATGATCTCCACCCCCCACCCGCTTTCCCGCCCGTTTTTGCCGCCTTTTTGCAACACGCTTCTTGTTCTTGTTAAGAACAGGCCTTTGCACGCAAAAGAAAACAAATGTCTACAAAGTGTTTGACTTCGCACGGTCGTAAGAACTGCTCGATTTATTGTTCCGGTTTTTTTCATCTGCACGAAGTTTGAGGCACGAATATTGAACGAGAGCACACATCAATTCGAAAAGTTCAAAGGTGGTAGATGTGAACGAACGGAGGCGAGAGCGCAGCTACTTTGATGCTGACATATGTTGCGATGAACTTTGGCAAAATGGAACGACTAGACTACTACGACATGATCGGAACTCGTTGCACGAAAAATTATGTGGAAGACGACGTAAGTACCAACGTTGTTACTAGGAGTAGAACGCGTTTTGACCAACAGCAACAGGCAAACAAAGTCAAATAAAACGAAGAAGACCAGCATCGGCGCAATATCCTTCAAGTAGACGAAAGTCGTGCGGAACACGAACATTACGTATTACGTCGAGGGATGGTGATCTACCTGTAAGGCGGTCCATAGGACGGCGGCAATGTGCCTCTTTGCGTGCTCCAAAGGAACACCTTCTTGACACCTTGTTTAATGTACCGTTCAAAGTCATGACCTTAGTTCTGTACCGAAGAAGTGCTGTGTCGGAACTCTTCTAATGGCAGATAAGCGTCCACTTCTAAGTTGTCACGACTTAGAAACTCTTCTAATGGTAAAGAAAGTTCATCTGAAGGGACCACATCAAGAACTCCAACAACTCGCACCAACAAAGCGATGTTGGATTTGTTCTATCTTGCGGCACTTGTTCTACATTTCTTCTTAGTTACTCGCCACCAGCACGCTATTCCGCCACACGCCGTTTTGGATTTCTCTTTTTAAAATCTTCGTGTCGTCTCCCTCTAATCCATCTGCGGTTCTGTTGAATCCGCCCAGGTTGCTGAACACCGTCGACTATCAAATGCAAATATGTCTGGGTTTGGACGGATGCAAGGTTGGTCATGCTGTTTTTGCATGGCACAGAAGGTCTATCATGGCAGACCTAGCATCACAGATTTCGAGAAGCAGCCTCTGCAATGCCTAATCTGCATGACAGATCTCCCATTTTGGTGACAGGAAGTGGCCATCTTTTGCTGCCTATGCATGAGAGAGATTTGTGGGCGTTGTGAAATACGCATCACAAGTTCGCGCCCTTCCAGAGGACCCAGACATATTTGCAATGCATATCGACACCATTCTCCCGCGGCCGTGACGTCTTCCCTGCTCAAAAATCCCCTCGAAACGGACCTGTTCCAGCAGGTAGGACGCCTTTCCGCGGCGTTTCGGGTAGTGATAAACACCGAACCCGTGCATTTTGTCGTGAAGAAACTCACCGACGTAACTAGAATTGTTCGCATTCATGTCGCCACTACTTGTACCTCCACCGCCACCGCCACCGCTTTCCCACTGGCAGATTCCGAACCCGTTCCGTTTGTTATTCGCGTGCTGCCCCACGTAGAGATCGAAAACTAGGTGTGCGGATATGGAAGCGTCAGGTTTGAAATCGCCAAAGTTGAAATGATTTGTCATGCATAAAACTGATACCAGTTACCTACAGTTTGTAGTCGGTGCATGACAAATTATCCCGGTCCTGGAAGCGAGTCTGTCATGCGGCTTAGGGCAAAAGAGCTGGCTTCTGTTATGCTAGTCAGGAGTCCAACTTTTGACCCTTGCCAGGACTATACTCTGCCTCCCGTGCGTCCTCTGCAATAGAGTCAGTTTTGGTATCTTCGCATTTTATGCATGACAAATCATTTCAACTTTGACGATTTCGATCCTGACACTCCCATAGCGGAAGACATACTAGTACTCGCTGTCGCACCTTCTTGTTCCTTCAAAACCATGTTTTTCGCCCGTTGACTTCCCGCCGATGCCAGATTCTGTCGCGTCGACATAGTAGCCGCAGTTTTGTCCCACAGCTCGAACCCTGGGCCCTCTTTCCGCCCGTTGCGCCACAAGCCGTAGTAGATCGGAGCAGCAGGAGGTTTATCTTTATTTAGTATCGCGCTTCTAGAAGAATAATTTCCCATTGCTGTAGTGCTAGTTCCGTTAGTAACGCCACTGCCCCTCGTGGACGATCGTGCAGCTGTTGCTGGTGTGAACAAGCCGACGCCGTGCGGTATGACCTTCGTTTTCCCGCGGCCATCTCGCCCTTGGATTACCACGTGCTCGCCCTGGTAAAATCCGTTTAACTCCGGAATTTCGACCAATGGCAACTCGCTCAGATTTCTCCTCCCGTGGTCCTCCCCGAGCCGGTATGCACTGCCAAAATGTCTGGGTCTGGAAGGATGAGACTTGTCATGCTGTCTTTGGATTCTAGAAGAATCTGTATTGCGTAAACCGCAAGAGGAGTCCAGTTTTTGTTCACGCGGAGAGGGCATTTGCCATGCGGTATAGGCATCAGGAAGGCCTCACAAAATCTGTGACGCTGGCGCATACATCACACACATTATGGATCATGCAAAATGTGCATGACAAGTCCTCCAATCTTCCAGACCCAGACATATTTACATTTGATAGCCGCGCGATTCGCTCCGCGATCGCTTGCATTAGCGTTGGTTGCAGCTTCTGAGGTGAAGAGGATTTATTTCCTGGTCCTATTATCCCGAGATATTCCTGCACCAAGGTCGGGATCTGCGGTTTGTTCATATGTTTTGCACCACCTCCAGCAGCTCCACGAAGACCATTTCTATTAAACTCCTCTGCGTACTCCTGGTCCTGCAGTTTATGGTTTGTCAAGGACTCCCGAAACTGAACCTCTGGGTCGTTTATGCAGTGATAAAGGATCGCACTCGTATAAATGCATTACAGATTTCCTCAGCATGAGAAATAGAATTTGTAATGCTAATTTATCTTAAGAAAAAGATTTGTAATGCATGATTACAATACGAGTGCGATGCTTTTGCAATGCATATCATTCGCGAACATCTTGTCGAAGAGAAAATTCACCGGGAACGTGCCGTCGTCCTGGAGATACTGCTGCAGCTCCGTTGAAAGCGGGGAGAGAAGTTTTGGTGAATAAAAGTGGTCTTGTTCTTCATCTTGTCGTTTGATATTAGGAACTGCCATTTTGTCACTCGTCGTTGTCGTCCTCGTCTCGTTCGATGCAGCAGAAACTCGTGGTCTATGTCTATCGAATGCAAATATCGTCCCTGGGCTAGTACGTCTGGAAGCAGATTGGACGTTGCGAAATGGAGGTTTGTACGAAAATGCACCTCGTCGCGGCGGTGGACCATGCAGCTGCACATCGTTTGGGGAACAATGCGCACAGATGAAGCTGCACCACAGATTTATTTGCGAGACGTTCACTTCGATACCCTATCAATCCCGCATGAAAAAGAATGAATCCACGAGGAGCGATCCACCTTTTGCTTACCAAAAAGTGCGAACAAGCTTTTGGCGTTTTGTTCATGCAACACAGATTTTTTGTGGTCCGCGTCCGTCTCGAGATGACTTCGCATGACAAGCCCAATCCTGCTTCCAGGAGTAGACCCCGAAGATAACCTATTTGCAATGCATATCGACCTGCTTCTGCCGGGTGTATCGCCATTGACGGGGAGTGTAGTTCTTGAAGACCGGAATTATTCGCAGGAAGCTGTTGTAGAACGTTGTCCAAATAAAACTCCTCCACGGACCCGCGGGAGGGGTTCGTGCCACGGGTAGACAATACTTTCTGGCCAGCCCGAAATGCTACTGCAGCACTACTAGTACTTCCGGCGGGCAGCAGCCCGAGCTCTTCGCCTTCCGGTCGAGGTTGATATTGGTGTTGATGAAATGGGAACAATTCTTGCGCCGGATCTGTATTTATTTGACTCTGGTCGTGGTCAAGAACTACATCTTCGTATGAGCCGGCAGCAGCAGAGGAACCAGCACCTGGTATCAAAATGAAAAATCCCCCCTCCCCATATCAAAACGGAAATTTGTGATGTTGATTTGTGCCCACAAATCATCTTTGTCTTGCATATAGGATCATAGGAGCCATTTGACGCATTCCAGAGCAAGTCTTTCATCCGCTTTCGACTACTGCAAACCTGTTTGTCATGCGCAATTACTAGCCTTCTGCATACCCAAACAGGCTGAGAAAATGCCGCCAAGCACTTTCTGCAGGACAGATCTGATTTGTGTACGCAAATCCAGCATCAGAAACTTCGTTTCGATATGGGGAGGGGGGATTTTTCCTCTCAATACCTGGTGGTTTTTTCCTGATGGTAATGTTTATCATGGACGTCTTGGAGGAAGGCGAAGCAGAGCATCAAGTGCAAAAGTGTCTGGGTCTGGAAGAATGCATGTTTGTCATGCTTGCATGGCGTGACTCTCTATTCTGTCACGCACGTTACCCAAGAGCTCCATTTTTCCGTGATGCAGAAACGCAGTCTGTCATGCAGAATAGGCAACACCTAGAAGCTCAGAAACTAGTCATGCTGAGCCAGCACTTGTGGCCTCATCATGAGACGCCAGCACCCAGCATCACAAGTTTCCAGACCCAGACACTTTTACATTTGATACAGAGCCCGCTCCCGCATAATTGACCAGCACACCACCATCGTTCATTGCATTTCCTGCCTGGAAGGCAGCTGCGCCCGTCGGGCTCGGCTCCCTGGAAGTGATGACCGGGGTCGTGGAGGAGGACATTAGGCGAAATACAGACTCCGCCGCGTCCGCCATGGTCTGCGCAGCGGAAACAGGACCGGCACCGGCTGGGGGACTCCTACTTCGTATGCCGCCACTAGTAGTTGCAGAGTCATAATTGTAGCGACCTCCCTGCTCATTGATGTAAAAAGCATTGTTCAACATCCCACCCGTGGCCGCTGAGGACTTTGAAACCGTCTTTGCAGCCTCGTTTACCTTCTCCGCTAGGTTCGGAGTGAAGTTGGCTCCTCCGAGCGGAGACGACCGGCTGCGGCGGCGCGAATTCGCTAACGAGAACACGCTGTCTGCATGGGGGTGGCCAAAATCTCCTCGTGTAGAAGGAGGAGAAAGCGCAGTTCCTCCTGCAGATTCATTCTTATTCCTCGAAGCCCCCGTAGTCTCTACTTGTTCTGGTGCTTCCGCCGAACCTGCTGCGTAATTTCCTGCAGCTGCTCCGTAATTTCTGTAGACTCCCCGGCTTTGCTCGGGTCGTGAAGTACTTCTAGTAGTAGATCCTAAATCTCTGAGCAGCTCCGAGTTGTTGTTCATCCTATCACCCCCACGTCCGTCGCCGCGCCCGGGACTGATTTCGATGCGGTCCGAGGGGTTGTAGTGCAAATTTCTCCCAGCGCTGTTTTTCTGAAAGCGGTTCAGAAAAATTTCCATCACGGGCATGCTACTGCGCATAGCGTTTTCCGATATTGGCATGCCGCTGTCCGCGGCGTGCAGCTCCTCCCGCAGCTCGCGTGCGCGCCCGCGCTGAGTAGAAGTAGATGTGGAAGGGCTATTTGCGATGATTCTACTTGTCGGAGTTATCTTTAGCGGACTACTGGTGCGCTCGAAGCTTCTTCCACGGCGATCTGCCGCTCCTGGAGGACTTTGCGTGCTTGTTCCCGGTTTTTCGAGCAACATCCGAGGACCGAGAAGGCGGGGCAGGAAATCAAGGGACAAATTGTTTTTTAAAAGTGACAGCGGGGGTGAACCTCCACGAGCAGGAGCTACATCTTCTAAGAGAAAATTCTCCGGATCCACCGTTGCGGTGAAGAAATCTCGTCCAAGTCCCTTGATTTTGCGAATTCCCGGAACCACCAGGCATCCCGCGTTAAATTCCTGATATTTGTCCGCGTCTTTCGAATTTTTATCTGAAAGGCCCCGAGAGGTACTGGCCGCTTGTCTTGTCGCCGGTCCTGTTAACGAAAAGCTTCGTAGTCCACCTCCAGGACCTTTTCTGCCTCCACCCAGGATGTTTGTGCTAGTCACATCATTCGCCAGAGTGGGGGCCCCGTCTGGGCGACTGGTGTTGTTTTCCGAAGTTGGGTAGTTGTTCGTACCCTTGTTTTTACTATCCTCATTCATCCTCAGCTCTGCTTCTTCTTCCCGTGATATCAAGTGGTACTCGTGCAGCAGTGCCTCCGCCTCGTCTGGTTCCTGCTCCAGTTGCCCCCCGGCCGCGGCTGCAGGCACGTCGGTGATAAAAGCCGTGTCAAATGCAAAGATGTCTGGGTCTGGAAGATTGCCAGGCTTGTCATGCATGTTTTCTATGACTCAGGGTGTCTGTAATGCATGATCTAGCATCACATATTTTTAGAGGCCTTCCTGATGCCTATCCCGCATGACAAATGCCCTCCCTGCGTAGGACAAACTGGACTCCTCTTGCTGGTCATGCAATACAGATTTTTTTAGAGTCCAAAGTTAGCATCACAAGTTCCAACCTTCCAGACCCAGACATATTTGCATTTCATAAGCCGTCCGCTTGGACGAGGTGGTCATCGGCGCGTTCTGCTCCTCCAGCATCTGCCGCAGCTTCTTGTGTCCGTCCCTAGTTGTCGAAGAAGACGAAGATGTTGAGGACATTTGTTGCATCTTCGTCGAATTTGGTGGTGGTGGTGTTTTTTCTGCTGCTTCTGCAGAAGTTCCCGCGGGTTCATAATTGCGATCAACAGCATTATCCGTGGCTACAACAGAAGTGGAAGTCGTTTGGTACACGTTTCGCTTGTCTGCATGGAGGTTTTTCGAGGAGAAGTCCTGCGCCACCCGGCGGTCTTGTTCAGTTTCGAACTCAACAAAGTCGACGTCGTGCATAGAGGCCGAGTGTCGTGCGTGAAATTCGTCTTTCAGCTTGGAAAATCCTGCGCAAAAGTATCGTATTCGTATAAATGCAAGTCTTGCATTTTACAAATCTTTGTCTTAAGGCAAATCTGCATTACAAATTTTATTTATCACGCTGGGGAAATTTGTAATGCATTTATACGAGTACAATGCTTTTGCATTGCATATGGCAGCTCTACTTGTTTCCTCGGACGTCGTTGGCGCCGTGGGGTTGCTGTTCATCTTGCGGCCTTCCTGATCTTCTGTGCGCGGAGGTTGCTCCTCATGATCGTGAAACTCTACCATGGAGCGCATGCTGCGATCTGGCAGAGAGTCTATCAAATGTAAAAATGTCTGGGTCTGGAAGAATGCAACTTGTGATGCTGCATTTGGATTCCAGAAAAATCTGCATTGCATGAGTACCAAAAGGAATGCAATTTTTGCTACGCGGAGAGGGCATTTGTCACGCGGAATAGGCATCAAGAAACTCTCAAACAATCTGTGATGCTAGGGCATCCATCACAGACATCAGGGCTCATGCATAACGTGCATGACAAGTGTCAGAATCTTCCAGACCCAGACATTTTTACATTTGATAGAGTCTTCCTCTTCCCCATTTTCCGATGAAAAATCGACGTGCGACGACAATACGTCAGTTCTTGTGCCGCCGGGCTTTTTGTCGACAGCCTGCGGCCCACGACGGTCGTCGTATTTGTGTCTTACTCTCTCCCGTTCAGCTTCGATCTTCGGATCATATCCTGAGTAAAAACGTCCCCACACCATAGTCAAGATGGGGAATCGGCAAGACAAATCCACAAGTTTTGGCTGTTTTGCATGACAAATTTGCATTCGTAGTGTAATGCTGTTTGAGCTAGCTCAGCAGCATCACAGATCTAGCATACCATGCTGATTGGAGCATGACAAATTGCAAAACACGATTAGAAAATGCTTCTCATGGGGCTCCGCATGAGAAACATTTTCAGCATGCAGATTTGCATTACATCGGACAAAAGCCGACACAACAGCGTAAATGGCCCCAGATCCGTGATCACAAAATGCACAAGGAAGAGAAAGCAAGAGAACACAAATAGGAACGAAGGAAAACAAGCACAAAAGAAAAATGCCAAAGGTCTGAAAATTTGAAGGAAGCGAAAGAATTAGAGCAACAAAGAAAAAGTGAAAACATAGCACGAAAGCGAAACGAAGTGGACACTGCCTCGAGCTCTTCACCTCACCACAGGCTTCACATTCGCCGCACATTGATGGGCTCAGTAGAAATATTGGGTTTAGGCTAGCGCTCAAGGCGAGGAAGAAAAGAATTTTTTTCGAGAAGACCAAAACCGCAACAAGGAAATGCGCAATGAACGCAAGCGCAAAGCGCCTTTTTTTCGTGTGAAGATGTAGCTGTTCCGAGTACAACTTATTACAATTTAGTATTTCTCCTTTTCTATTAGTTGTAGCGCTAGCTCCTATAGACTGCGAGTATACTTAACAGACAACTGCCCCGGGAGTTGAAGAAGGAGAACCAACTCGATGGAGCAGGTGCGTCGTCCGCCTAGATTTCGCCAAAAGCAAAGCAGCACGAAAGACTACGAAACGAAATGGCGCAGCTGGGCCGTTGGGCGAAAAATAGCACAGACAGAGAAGCCCGGAAGCCCGCAGCGCCAGAAAAATTTGAGCCGCAACGAAAGAAAAGACCAAGCGAAACGACGGGCCAGGAGCATGCACCGGCCTAGGGCGCCCCTAGGGGTGCATTGACCGCGCGCACGTGGTCCCCACTACATGCCACCGGGGGAGCGAAGACAAGGCAACAGCAACCGAGGCGAGGAAGACGCCTATTGCCCTACACACGAGACTCAGCACCACGAAGAAGACAGGAAAGTCGAGCACGAAGGCAATGGGGGTTCTGCAGTCTGAAATACAGACGCAGCACCGGAAGAGAGGCTGTAGAACCGAGGAGGCAACGATAGTGAGAAGTAAAATAGTGTAGATAGTACTATTTGAGTTGCTTGACGATCGCGGACTGGGGTCTTTTTTCATTACATCGGCAAAAGCCGACACAACAGCGTAAATGGCCCCAGATCCGTGATCACAAAATGCACAAGGAAGAGAAAGCAAGAGAACACAAATAGGAACGAAGGAAAACAAGCACAAAAGAAAAATGCCAAAGGTCTGAAAATTTGAAGGAAGCGAAAGAATTAGAGCAACAAAGAAAAAGTGAAAACATAGCACGAAAGCGAAACGAAGTGGACACTGCCTCGAGCTCTTCACCTCACCACAGGCTTCACATTCGCCGCACATTGATGGGCTCAGTAGAAATATTGGGTTTAGGCTAGCGCTCAAGGCGAGGAAGAAAAGAATTTTTTTCGAGAAGACCAAAACCGCAACAAGGAAATGCGCAATGAACGCAAGCGCAAAGCGCCTTTTTTTCGTGTGAAGATGTAGCTGTTCCGAGTACAACTTATTACAACTATGGGCTGGGGACGTTTTCCAATAGGATAGATCAAGCTCTTCGGTCATCATGCGGTCCATGGCTCGGTAAAATGGGTTCTTGCTGTCCTTCTCGTCCCGCCTCGAATCGTCAAAGGCGGGTCGGTTTTTAATGGGAGAAATAAAAGCCCGACCACCATCGCCCTCCAGCTGTGCGCCCGGCTCCTGTTGAGTATGAAACGCAAAAGCATCGTCCTAGTCAAAATCGCATGACAAATTCCCTCACCATGAAAAATGAAATTTGTAATGCAAATATCGGCTAAGCAGGAGATTTGTTGTAATGCATGACAGCGATTTTTACTACGAGTACGGAACTTTTGCACAGGATATTGAGGCTCACCGTGCAGTTCATCCTCGACAAGCGACGCCCGGTGCACGGCGATCTGGTCCATGAGAAATTGAATATAATTATTTGCGGCCCAGCACAAGATCTTTTACATTACATGCTTCAGATGAAGTACAAGTACATAATGAAAGCACAAGTAGAAGTTGAAGTAGTGCTAGTGGGGTAGAGAAAAATAACCAGGAGTTGGGGCGGGGGGGGGAAAGACAAAGAGGCTCTTCAACGACCATCTACATCTTGCTGATCAGATGAGGGTAGGCATGATGCGTGCCGAAATTTGGAAAATCTATGATTCTATCTATGAAACAAGTCGTGGACGAAACAAGAAAATCGATCGGAAAAATCTGTGGCACGACCAGAACGGGGCTGCAAAAAAATCACACGTCTTGAAAACAAAGTAAAGTGATTTTCATTTTACCAGTTGCACGATGAGCACCGAGAAGATCTATTTTGTTGCACGAAATAGAACCGAGCCTAGATGTGAAAGGTTTGCGTTGTGTCTGCGTACGTGGTTGCACGATGTTGACAAGGGACCGAGGGTGGACGATGTTGACACGATTTGTGGTACTTCTACTTTGTATAATACGACGTGCCTTTGATTTGATTCAATTAGACACCAGCGCTACTACCGAGTTACATCTTTGGAGCAGCTGCAAAGGCGGACCGGGTGCCTGTTTGCACGACTTCTTTTCTACTTTGTAGACAACTTTCATAAAAGAACCGACATTAGCATATGGTCATCTCGTGCTCTGGCTAGCTCCGGCTGCTGGACGTGTACCGAAGTTGTTCTTGTAATAAAGTAATTACCGAAAAGAACGCTGACATTGACGTGTTGCATCATCAAAGCCAGAAACTTATTGCAGCTAGCGCGACTCACATTCCGGAGGACACCACCCTCACAAAAGTGGGCTCTGTCACATAGCAACTGCTGCACGACAAACGTCTCTCTCTATCCTCCTCGACATCCTGCATGACAAACTTGTGAATGATTCTGTTTTTGAAGATTGGGCCACACTTTTTTGCAATTCCAATTACAGACTGCTCCAGCCTCCGTAACGACCCTCATCGGCCTTTGTGGTGCCCTCCTCAAACAAAAGGCACGAAGATGGCAAGAAGAAGAACTCCGAGCAACTACAGGTGAGAGAGAGAGAGAGAGATAACCTATATAGCAAGCTAGACAGGACTAGTAAACAACGCACACCACACAGTAGAACGAAGGCCTTGTATCCGCTCTCCCGCTATCGTGATGTCGTTTCCACCTCGCAACGCCTTTCTGTGGTCCGTCTGATCTACCCGCGGATTATGCGGTGGCGTTACCCTCGTCGAAGGCTTTCGTGGGTGAATCCGGGACAGTTTTGGTAGTCAGTTCGTCAAGGTCAAACCGGAAGGCGTAGGGATGGTTTACCTGTGGCCTTGTAGCACCGCTGCTGTCTTGAGCGTACCGTTCTTGGCGCGCACGTAAAAATCAAGACTTAGGCTTAAAGCGGGCTATTGTTTGAATGAACCTGAAAAGCTGAACAAAAGACGACAGGTCCCCGCAGGTGCTCTTCCACGCTACCTGCTGGCGAACCGAACTAAGGAAAACCCCTCCTCAGACTAGCCATCGTAAGCCGAGCGGATCCCCTGCGACGGCTCGACGCGGCTATTTTAGCGCGTAAGCCTTATGGGCTTAGACGTCTTGAGCTTTTTGTATACTTTCGTGGCACTTTTATCTAAGCACTTCTATCTAAGCTCGTTGCTCTAGGAAGGGCTTAGCGGGTGAGCGACAGCTGCGTTTTATGTATACTGTTCTCCTCTGATGCCCTCCGCGCTTTGCGCTCGCGATCGAGCTCAGTAGGGACAGTCTTCGCGTTCTTCGTCCTTCTTAACTATGCACTGCAGCTCGGTGCCTGTAGCTAAATTTCAGCCTCAACACACGCCTCAACATCATCTCACTTTTCCCCCGAGCAACTACAGGTGAAGAACAACCATTTTATCCCGTATCACAGCACCTCGGAAGCTGTACTTCTACGGTTCTGCTGCGCTTTGCACTGCGTCGTTCTTTCTTTATTTAAACTGCAATTTCGCTTGTTTGTTCTCTTATGCATTTAATCCTACCGTTTTCGTCGATAAGGTCATGTTCCAATTTACCTTCAAACAAGAAAAATGGGAAACACAAGGAGTAAATCTATTAATTTTAATCTATTCTAGTAGTAGAGAAATGATAATAAAACGTATGACAAACAAACATCGGTTTTTAAACAGAAAATCACTGCGGTGAGACGATTCCGTACTTATCTTGTTTTGTACTGTCGTGTATAAAAAGGAAAATGCACAACAACTCGTCCCATCTTCTCCCCCCACGCCCGGTTCCGACCCTGGTCATTGTTCCCGTGAAAGTGCATCACCAGACAGCCTCTGCATGCTGAGCAGTCGACGTGCGTTTTAATACAAGACAATCGTGCATCTTTTTCTATCGATATCGTAAAGTTGTAGTACTAACACTGCGTTTATTTCATCTTGGCAGCAAAGGACCAGGAGAATCGGGAGTACCGGGGAAGGGAAATTCGAGTTGTTGTCCGAGGATTATTTTGGTTTTGTTGTTCTTAATCTTATTCATATTCGTTGTCCGATAGTAAAACAAAATAACTACAACGTCTGTAGTGATCGAAGATGCTAACAGAAACAGTGAGCAGTTTCGTATCGAAAGGAAAAACCTCTACCCCATCTTCGCAAGAACCCTTTGCTATGCACTGCAAAACTATCTGGGTCTGGAATAAAGGAGGAACTTCTGATGCTTGTCTTGCAAGCCTGCGAAACCCGTGTTGCAATTGCATGACCAGCAGAAAATATGAACGTGGCCGCGCTTTCTACTCGGCACGGTGTAGAAACGCAGTTTGTAATGCGTCCTCCGTACGAGAAAGCTCAATAAATTTTGTCATGCTTGGCAGGCACCGGGAAAAAGTGGTTGAACCATCTTCCAGGGTTCAGCATCAACACAAGCTTCTTCCAGACCCAAACGTATACGTGCAGTTGATAATCTGTGCGCATGGTGCAGAGACCACAGTGGTGGATCGTTTGACACTTCTGATCCCACTCCATGGTCATTACCACGAGTTCGCCGTCCTTCAATGCATACGATCATATCCGTCATATGCCACTCCCATCCCGGTGTTGCCGTTATTTCTCTACTGCATGACAGGCTCTGCACAGGAGGAGCCTGTGGTTAGTTCTTGTGCAGGGGAGCCAAAACGAGGGCGGTCCACATCTCGTTTCAGCACAGTTTTACAGATACAGGTGGGACGAAGGTTTGGTACACCGCACAGAAGGACTCTCGCGATTATCCTGAGGAAAAACGACCCCAGCACAGAGTTAAGATGAGGAATCTGCTGCACGAAGCAAGAGGTTTTGGCTGTTGCGCATGACAAGTTGATCACTTTATGCTCATTAGAGCATCACAAGATCATCCCAGATAGCATTGGAAAATGGTGTTCATGGAGATGCGCATGAGAAGTTGCATTTTAGCTTTAGGCATTGGCATGCAGACTTGCATTATAACTCTGGGGTGGGGACGTCGACGTTTTTCCACAGGATAGCGATGGGGTAGCGTTTTTCCCGCGATAGTACATCTCTGTTGAAATAAATATCCTAGCATTTTTCATACATAATCATGATCTTTAATTTGTTCTTAAATGCTTGTTTGTCCGTTCTCCGTGTATAAAATATTGCACAGCGGCTGCTCCCTTGGATGGAAGCTCAAAAATTTTCAAAGTCCTTTTACTTCTTCTCGCGGTTTTCGTTTTTTTACTTCGTGATTTGATAGAATTTAAGAAAGTATCCCACAGAAAATCACACCCATACCAGATGAAGAAAATTGAATTTTTGTAAAAGTGCTGTTTTCCTGTCAGCACCAACACAGCTTTATTAATGCAGAGCTGCAAGATGTAGTTGAGCAGCTATCCTCTGGCATACAGATTGAAGACTGTAAAAAATGCCAATGCGGAATAGCAGCTACAGATGTGCCGAAACAACTTGTCGTGCTGAACACGACACAGCTGGCCGCACTTTCTTGTGATGCTAAGCAAGGTTGCAAGATTCATATAACAATCTGGCATGGGTGTGCTTTTCCGTAGGATAGAATCGGTTCGAAAGGTATGGGCGCGGCAGGTGGGGAATCTTCGTCAAAAGGGAAATATATCTACTTCCAAATCTTGCATCGCAATGCCTCTACTTCACACGGCAGTACTATGCAAAGGGATGCCGCTCGCACGGCAAGGGTAATAAAACAGTCGTGCTCTTTTCCAATGACGAGCATGTTGACAGCCTGGCCTTGCTGCAATGCCAGAAAAATAGATTAGCGGGCCCAGCTATAAATTCATGCAAGACAACTGATCCTGTCCATTTTGAAAATTTCCCACCTGGTGCTGCTTCCATAGAGACGAGATGATGTTCTTATTCTTATTCTTAATTGGTGAGACGTGAAAAAATAAAAAAGCAGATTGGAATGGTTCGCAATACTATCGCCGGCGTCCTGGACGCCGGCGTAGTAGTCTAGTACAATTATAATAATTTTAGTTTCTCTGTAGCTGTAGTCTGTGAATGAAAAAGCAATGTAAGTATGTTAATGTTTAAGATTAGTCTTGCTCGCCTACAGTATTTTCATTTTAATCGTGCATAACAAAATTGTGCGCAAAAGTGCAAAAAAGTGAAAACGCTCCTCCTCAGACGGCTGTCGAAACAACCACCTCGATTGCGAAATCAATCAAATTCAAAAAGATATCGAGTACAAATATGCCTGCTATACTCGTAATCTTAAGTGTGAGAAAACAATTAGAGAGCTAGACGGATCATCCACACTCTACGTCACAAACTGTTCCGCTCCACGTTGTTCCATAATTTGAGGGGGGCATACTGGAAATTGTATGTCGCTCCTCTGCTATGGAAAACAAAAAAAAAGCGCAACAAAAAAAAAAGAAAAAATGAGCCTCCAGGAAAAAACGCTTATGAAAAAACGCGCCATCCTAGGAAGCGGTTTGTGTTTGTTAGTTCTGCACATGCGTCATTAAAATCGGCTGCTCCCGCGGAAAAGAAAGAGAAAAAAAGTTCCTTCCTTTCCGTTTTGAAAACCTCCGAACCCGAAGACGGCAAAAAACTCGCATATCCTCTTCACGCACTGGCGCTTCTTCACATCATGCAAATCTTGCGTCACAAAGCCTGACACAGACAAATTTGCAATGCATATCAAGTTGCGCGAAGCTATGGCAAAAAAAAAGTCCAAAGCCCCGCAATAAAGCAAAAAATGTGAAAAAAAAAACGCACGTGCGGAAAACAACAGCAACTAAGCGGTTTATGTCGCTTTTTTGGCGCTGCTCTGGCGCGAGAGAAAAAAAAAGGCGAGTCCTTCATCTTTCGAAAGATTGGCGCGATCGCGAAAAATTAATCCTATAGATTTGGTCATGATTCTACTTGGTTTTCCCTTTTGAAGAACAGAACTGTCCGCCATTGCTGTTCTTCTCTTTGCGCTGCGCATCTTTGACGTGAGGCACGCACATTTTGATTTCAGCCGCACCGAAAATAAAAGAATACTTATATCGGGAAAACTTTCGTAGAAGTAAGAGTATTAAAGTCCTCTCTTTATTTTAAAATTTGTCCGGAGAGGGCAAGCGCATGCGTCGATGCTTACCATTATTTTCCAACTCTGTCCGCAAATGTCTGCAAGGCAGTGAACAGTGTGATAGTTGCTGGAGCCGATTTTCTTCGGAACTAGTATTCTTGTTTCAACGTACAGCACGATTGCAAATCTACAAGTGCTCAGCCCTTTTCAACAATACGTCTGTCATGCTCAGCCCTCTTGCGGGGTCGTCTGATGGTCAAAATACGTTTCCGGTACTGAATAATTCACCAGAAAGTTATTTTCGTTTAGAAAAAATCTGTACTCCTCGTCATAGAACCCGCCCATGCTGCTCGCATCAGAACCTCCCGGCCCGTTGAAGTTAAGCAAATTCAAAAGCCTGAGCCGCAATTCCAATAGAGTCGCTTGCGATTTGTCTCGCAATTTCTTTTCCGACGGCGCTTCTGCGACAGGTGGGCGAAGGTCAGCGGGGGACTTTTGCTTGTAATACATTTCGCACATTTCTTCCATGTTGTTTCCGGTTAAGGCGATCGCAAAAATTTTGTCCTGGTCGTAGCCATTAACACTCGTCGGGCCTGTAGGCTGTTTTGTACAAAAATATTTGAAAAAATCGCGCGCCCACAGCGTTTCAACTCCTTGGGCAACAGAGTTAAACGGGCGCCGGTACTGGTTCGGGAACAAGCCCGTAAGCCGGTTTTTTGGGAGGAAGCTGCTAACCTTGCTGCTGCCTTTCGTGGTCGTGTGCACTTGCGGCGAGACCGCAAAATCTTCCCAATCCGCGTCGACCCACTTTTGTAGCTCCCGGAAAACCAAGGCGCCGAAAGATGGGTCCTTCCAGTCAATTCTCCAGCTGTCCCAACCAGTCGCCTTCACATTGTTTAACGCTAGGTCTTCTTGCTCACAGTGTGGAGCGATTTCCTCCTGCACTTTTAGTGGCAGGAATCGAAAAACATCCAGCCGCTTGAACATGTCGTAGTAGCTAAATACAGCCTGCCACTCAGTGGCCTTCCTGATTTCTGCCGCCCCGCTCAGGATCGCCTTCTGCAACATCTGATCACACACACTCGCGAGGCTTCGAACCTTCTTGTCGGTGTACAAGATAGCGCACTTGTCTTGCAGGTTCTCGGGTGCAAGGAAAATAGGCCCCACACCGCACACCCCCATCGCCACTCCATGATAATCGTGCGGGCGCGCCCTATTCTAGCACACCCAAGCCCGTGGCCCACTCGGGGCTGAGAGGGCGGCCAACCAAATTCAGAACGCACCGCCCCGCCGCCCCCCTAAAAAATGAGAAGAGCACCCACAGCAAAAGACGCGCAGACAAAGGAAAACCAAACCTGTCAGAAAAAGATAAGGAGGCGCCCTGCCTGTGAATGGCGAATCCCCAAAGGGCTGCGGTGCTTAGTTATGGGCCTACCGGGAGCCGATGCCACCTAGCGAACAAGACGCAAAAACAAAAGCAGCCACGGCAGCTTGTGCGCACGTGCTAGATGGCGGGCAAACTGCGAGCGCGCCCGCGCAAATCCCCCCGCGGCGGCCGTAAATGAATACCAATAGTAGCCGCCAAGGCGAGGGTAATGAGGTCACGCCGGTTTTGTTGAGTGGCGGAGGGGCTGCCCCTCCGCCACCGGGGCAGGAGGGCGAGTGCGCCGACTTAGGGCCCCCTGTGTCTCCCTTGGCCCGCCCGACTAGGTAGATACGCACGGCCGCGCGGCCCTTTTCCAATCGCCCCCCGCGCGCCAACCCGCGGGCGTGGCGTCTGAATCTTAGTGGGAAACTAACACGACACACGGCGGGGCCACGACGACCAGTTGGCCACCCCTACTTTGACTAGCGCGGCGGGGCGTCTCTGCCGGGCTTGGGGTCATGCAGGTGCAAAACCCTCGCCAAAATGATTCCGCAACCCTGCCTGCCGGCACGACGGAGGCGGCCCGGTGTAAAGCCCACACCCACCATCCAAGGCCCCGCGGCGTGGCGGGTTCGAAAACCCCGAGGCGCCGAGCCCCACCCGGGGCAATGCGCTTGCCTCCGAACACTACGCGCAGGGGCGGCCGGGGAGGCTTGCGGTGGTTGCGCGCGTCGTGGCGCGTGTCGCTCGCCCAAGGGAGGGCCGGCCGGCGCGGCAGATGGGGCGCCCGCCTTTGCGGCGTCAATACCCGTTGCCGTGCAATGGGAGAGAAGCCTGGCTGCCAGCGTTTGAAGAACTGCCAGCGCAAGAACACGATCGGCGCAAAATAGAATGCGCCACGAAGGGCCACCTGGCGTCGCATCCGATGTAGCAGCAGGCGCCAGCCTGCGGGCTGTTTGGTTTTGACTTTGGCGCCACGACTGTTTCTCGGGCGCACTCCTTGGCCACAACTTCTTGACCGTGCGCGCAGTTTTTGGAAAAGGCATCACAGCCGCCATCGCGCAGAAACCTTGACGGCCTTCTTTCTACATGGCCCAGGCCTGCGCCTGGACCTGAGAAGCCAATGGCGCGCGCCCTCGTCAGAATCAAAACCGTGCCGGACCGACGGGGGCCTGCTTTGGTAAGCTGCGGCCCCTGGCCAATGTGAGAAAGGGCGCCGCGCCCCTGTTGCGCCGCCTCGCAATGCGCCGGAGCTTGCCGGCCGAAGGAACGAAAAAGCAATGCGAGCGCAAGCTTTTTTGATAATGCTGAAGAAAAAGGCAACACTATCAGGCGCGCCTGGAGCGAAAAAAGAAAACCGGCCTTGTCCTGACTCACTGGCCTGCCACGACAGCGCGTGGCCCCTGTCATTGACTTAGGCAAGGCCGCGAAGCATTTGCCCCAAGCAGGCGCGGAAGCGCACCCGGTCTGCATACTGGATCCGAAAAAAAGTTCAATGCGGGCGCGAAACAAAGCACCGAAGGCGCCCTTGGTGCGTCGATAGCAAGGCGATAGCGATAGCGGTATCGGGACGGGGTGGGGCGCTCTTGTTCCGCGTCCTATCCTTCCGAAGCGGGTCGCCGCCTCGACTTTTTCTTCGTGGAACACGAGCTCGTGGCCGCCCGGGCTCTCGCGAAGCTGCTCCCCGCACCACTCGCCCAACCCAGAGCTGTCCCTTTTCATTTGCAAGACGAATGCTTCGACCGCCTTCGGATAAACTTCATCCGGGGCCGCCTTACTCGCGAGGCTCACCACCGGTTCGTCGCCGCTCTGCATCTCAAAGACACTGCGACCGAGAGACGCGAGTTGAGACCGCAACAATGCGTCGAACGTCACCGGCATCCCCGAAGCAATGGCCGCGCGTGTGCAATGTCTGCTAAGGAGCCCCTGCGTTTCTTCCGGGAGTAGTCGAAACGCCTTGAGACGCGCCTGCGCTTTCTTCGTGGATTCGGCGTCTCGTTCGGCATGCCTTCGCTCCAACTCTTGGTCCAGCCGGTCATTGCATTCGCTCGCCTGCTCCACCAGATCCCTTGCCAGAGCGGGGTCAAGTGCTTTCTTGCCAAGATAGACAAGCTTGCACTTTTCTTCGAGATTTTCATATCGAGGGGAGATCAGCTGCATAACACAGAGGGCCCCGGTACATGGTCACACGGCTACGCATGCAACATCGGGAAACAGGATCGCCCAAGCCATGACCCCACGAAACCCTGCCTTCCAAGAAGCAGGCGGCTAAGCCAGGCATGAAAGGACCTGCGCTCCGCCGCTTCCTAACTTAGCCAGCGAGCGCACCGTCGCGGCGATCAAAGATGGGAAATCGCGGGAAACTTTCGGCACTGTTACCCGCCCACCGGCTCCCACTGCGGGCGTACCCCACTACACCAGGGTCGCGAAGCTGCTGCGC
Source organism: Amoebophrya sp. A120 (assembly GCA_905178155.1). Lineage (NCBI taxonomy): Eukaryota > Dinophyceae > Syndiniales > Amoebophryaceae > Amoebophrya > Amoebophrya sp. A120. The sequence goes on from CAJINV010000005.1 coordinate 6,406,144, forward strand.
GATGCATGCGCAACTATCGCGTGCGAAGCACTGAAGAAGCCAAGCGCCCTTAATGGCAAAAAGAAAGCCGAAAGGGAAAGCGCGGCCGCCTCTATATCCATGAAAGAAAAGAAATGGCCCCGCGGCCGCATATTGGGCGCAAGGGTATCCCAGCGAAGAGCGCTAGCATATGCATGCATGGCGCGGGCGGGTGCCATGTGCGCCCAGGCGTGCGACAATACAAAGCGGTCTACCGCCAACAGAATCGCAGACCACAAAGCCGCGCCCCCTTGCGGGACGCAGAACGAAATACCCCTGGCGCCTACGATAGGGCCCACCGCCCCCCTCTCTGCGCCGGGCGCTTAGCCCGGGAGCAGGGCCGCCCTGCTGCCTGATACCGGGCGCAGAGGCATTGCGTACGCCACACATTCAGAATCTGCAATGCTGGGCCCCGCTTTCCAGGCCTCGCGGGCCATGAAAATGAATGCCGCGCAGCAAGCAGATGCACTGCTCGACGGAGACCTAGACGCGCTCGCGGCTGATAGCAATGCAGAGGCGCCAATGGCAGCAGAGCGGGGGGCGGGGGCGGAGATGAGAAGCCGAGGCCCCGCTCCTTCAACTTGCTGCAACTATGTTTCCACCAAGAAAAAAAGCCTGCGGCGCCGAGGCACTACCCGGAGGGAAAGCGAACAAAACTGGGCCCCGGTGGCCGCATAAGCGTTGCGCAGCATCTTCCCCCGCATATTTTCCCGAAGTCAATAGCCAAAGCAACCTGGCTCGCTGCAGGAATCTGGCCCCGCCCTTTCGCGGAAGCCATACCAAGGACAATCACGACGAAAACACGCCCCACGCCCCGTAGAGGATGCCCAACAAAGAAGACGCCCCGAAAACAAGGGCCGGCCTGGGCGGGCAAAAGGCGCAACCGCGGGGGCGGTTGGCGAATTGCAAAAAACCACACGCACAGCGAGGCCGCAGTCGCGGCCGGACGCAAGGTCAACGCGTCAAAGCAGACAACGCTCCCCGCGGGCCAGTGCCATGGGGCCAATGAAGCGCGGCCGCCGCGCAGCTGGCGCAACTGGAGATCCCACATGACCTCGCCGAAGCGTTCGCGCCCCCGCCATTTTCGCTTCCGGAGACGGCGGCGGCGCGGTTCGATATCTGGGCGCGCGGCGCGCTTTTGGTTGCCCTGCGCGCCCGCGCCGGCGCGGCGGGGCCGCCTGCTTGGGTGGCCGGTTGCTGGCCGACCGCCGCATCGCACCCGGAGGGCGATCGGTTGGGGGGACGGAGGGGGGCGGGCCGGCCCTCCGTCAGCGGAAGTTATAGGGCCGGCCCGCGCGTCGCCCCTCCCAAATACAATCCGCCGCCGGGGCGGGGGTAGTGAGGCCGCCGCCGTTTTCTTGCGCCTTGGCTCGCTGCGGGCCCACCGCGGCGCCTTGGGTAACGTTATGCAACCGCGGCTGCCCCAGTGCCACCGCTGCTTTTGGCACATTCCGGCGCCCCTCTCCGAAACCCTGTCCCGGCGCTTCGGGGCCGACCCGGGAGCCGCGGGAGGCGTCCCAACAACGAAGGGAAAAGGGGCCAGTAGATTACGAGGGCATTTCTTTTATTTCCGCTCGGCCAGCTTTCGAGGATGCATTTTTTCCGGGGCTCTGTGACCAGCACCGCGAAAGGTAAGGCAGCCGCCTTTGCGGCCGCCAAAAATGTCCCGAACACGAGGACACGCCGCGCGGTTTCGCCTACGTAGCAACCCTTGCGCGCGGTTTTTCCTGGCACTCGTTTGGGCGCCCCAAAGATCCAGGCAGGGCCCCCGGCGGCAGGCGCCTCCGAACGAGCCGCCTTTGCCGGCCCGCCACCGTTGGTCTTTGGGGCGTTGGAGGATGGGGCGCCGCCGTGCTTCGTTGATCAGTCACAGAGCCAAACAGGCTGGGTAGCTTGATAGGCTTTTTCCCAAGTCAGCAGACGCGCCCTAGAGCCAAAAACTGCCGGCTGTTTTCGGGGCACCATGTCAAGCAGGCTCCCGCGCTGGGGTTGTTCGTTGGCCGCAATACATGCCACGCGGCCGGACCACTAAAGGCAGCAACAACACGCAGGCCCCCCGCCCTTTGCGATGCCTTGCGCCGGGAGCGCGAACTGGGCTGGCCCCTGCGCCTAGCTAAGCGAAATCGGGGGACGCGGCCGCGCCCGCGACTCTGCTTGGTCGGCCAGTGTTCATAACCTGCGCAGAGGGCCCGCGCGGGTGCTTTCAAAACGGGTGGGGGGCTGGCTCTCCAGGCCGGGTGGTATGGGGCGTGTTTTCGACATAACGCCGACGCTGGGCCTGCAAAAGTTTTTGAACTGCACTCCGCCCCCCTCGAGAAGCTTCTCAAGCAATGCCAGAATGGGCGCGAGGCCCCCGCCTGCTGCCGCCCGCGCCTTCCCGACACTCTCGGCACCGGCGTCGAAGCTTTCGGCGACTGTGGTGCGAGCGTGTTCTTTCAAAGCGTGGTCAAAGCCGCTTCCGAGACGGCCGCTGACACCGCTCGAGCATGAGCTGGCGAGGTCCGCCTGTTTTTTCAGCGGAAGGAAGTTGAACAACGCGACGCGCGCCTGCGCTTCCGGATCTGTGGCTTTGTGCTCGGCAACATCCTCCAGGAGGTCGCGACATTCCGCTGCCCGTGCCCCCAAGTCCCCCGGGGCGGCCGGTTCCAGCGCTTCGCGGCCGTATGCCCTTTTGCATATGTCTTCCAGATTTAATCCGACCCTAATGGCTCCGTCCATTTTGGCCAAGAACGCATCGCGGCTGGGCTCGCGTTGGAAGTCCTCCGCGCCCACACGCAATCTGCACCAACTTTCGGCCACGTCGCTCTGCAGGCCTCGCGTGAGGGCGCCCTCCATCTGCCCGTAGGTCATATCAGATCGATAATGTGGGCCAGGAAGAGCGTCCGGGAGCTCGTTCTTCGTTAACGCGGTCACTGCCTTCTTCAGCATTTTGTCCAGATTCTCAGGCGTGTCGCAATGCTTTTTCAGACCTGCTTGGAATTCCACTGGCAAGAGCCGAAACACCCGGAGGCGTGCTACGGCCTCCTCCTTCATGATCGCCTCCGCTTCGTTGGCGAGAGCCAGGACTTGTGTGTGCGACATTTCGGCATCTCTCATCACGGCATCTGTTAGCTTTTCTGGGGCAGCAGTTCCTTCTCCATACACAATTTTGCACTTCTCCTCGAGGTTCTTTGCGAATTCCATAGCGGAGGTGACCTTGTCCTCCTGGTGCACGAGTTTGGCCTCGAGTCCCAGCGCATGGCGTCTGCACCAATTTTCAAGGTCGTGGACGCCGTCCAGAAGCGCGGTGAGGAACTCGTTGATCTGCGCAAATTTCTTGTCTACGACCGATGCTCCTTGTAGGAATAGCCGAAGTCGTTCATGGCCATTCATCAAATTTGTTTGATCACTAACCCAGTCCTCAAGCGCCTTTTTTAATGTGTCTTCGAACCCCTTTTTCTTGCCGGTTGCAGTCAGATCAAAACTCCTGGTGGAGCCGCAATTTGTTGACGTGGCCACCCGTGACTGAACCTCTAGCGGTAGAAATCGAAATACGAGGAGGCGCCCTTTCGTTTCTTCGATCTCACCCGGTTTGCTGTAGTCAACATTTTTTCGCAAAGCCTCGTCACACTTCATGGCGACTCTCTGAGATTCTTTAACAGGGGCTTTGCTCGTGTCTTCTGTGTCAGAGGCTGTTCTGTCACCGTAAACAAATTCGCATTTTTCCCGCAGATTCTCCTGTCGCAAGGAAAAACGTTGCACACCACACACGCGCGTGCCATCTTCAAGCCACATGCTTCTTCTCGTCTCCCTGCACACTGACTGTAGCTGGACTACTTTCATTGATCTCCAGCTGACAGTGCCTGAGCCCATTCAAGAACTGCAAATCGCTTTCTTTGTCTTCATCAACAAGCTTCCTCGTTCTTTAACCGACGTCATCATCATCTTTCTAGCGGGGGGGGGGGTGCTAGGGGTTTTAGGACGTGTTCGAATTCCGCCTGTTCCAGCATCGGATGTAAGGGTAGTGCAGGATGCTGAGATCAAGATTTCTAATTTCGGTCACTCGTCACATCATCGTGGGTAGAGGAAAGTAGCCGCGCAGAGACATTGTATTGCTGTCATCCGGCGCGTGCTGATGTGCCTCCTGGACCTCGCACTGCAGCCGCTGGAGGCGTGCAATGCACAGATGTTGATGCTAATTGTATGTAGCCACTGCAAGCGTGCATGCCAGCCTTTTCTTCCCATAATAAACACTACCTGCATATTTTTGTAGTCGAGAAGGAAGTCGGAAACTTCTATTAAAATTTCACATGCAAATTTTTACGTGACTAGAGCTAGACGTGGTTGATGTGCAACATTATTCTCTCGATATCTTCCCGTCCTTGAGAGCGGCAGGGACTTCAAGCGGCTTGTACTTAAGTTCTACAACGTCCTTCATTATCAAGTCGAAAGCATTTCCAATGACCAACACAACAAAAACACAACCCAGGTAACCGTGAATATCGACAGGGAAACGCAGACGCGTAAGAAGCTCTGAGCCATCTACAACTTGGCTTCATCTCATAAAACCATACTCCTCCTCTGTGTTCTGCGGGAACTCGGACGCGAACCGGCAGTGCGGTGCCTCCGGCAAACAAATGCAAACAATGCTTTACTCCTTGCTTCACACACGCATGCCATAGAAAAAAACTCAGGCTCGCTGACTGAGTAGAGCATGACACTAGGAGGAAAAATCTTTCGCGCAATTCGTACACGACACGAAATAAGGCATCTAAATCAACCCAATGGGCAGTACAGCACAAAGGACATTAGTCCTGCGGGCACCACACGCACAGCTGTGATGTAAGGCCAGAGACGACACACCTCCGCGATAAGTGTGTTGCTTTTTCTTCAGGTGCTCGTATTGGAAAATGTTTTCGACATGATATTGCCCATTTCGGTACGGCACACGTCTTGGAAGCCATATTGCCGATTCAGAATCAACGAAAGCTCTTTGGCGATTGTTTGGGAGTTGAACATTGGCTCCGTTTCCGTTATGATTTCGTCCCAGCTCCATTTGGATTTCCGCACATTGTTGAACTTGTTTTCCCAAGACGCATTCGTGACCATCGCCAGAGTTAACTTTTTTTTCTTTGCCCAATCCCTGAGCTTTACTTTCATCGCGACGTCGAATTTTTTTGCAGATGGCGCTAATTTGTTGCTTGTCATGTACGGGCTGTCACAATATTCGGTCGCGAGGTCTGCCTGTATTTCCAGTGGCAGAAACCGAAACGTATTCCGGTCCGCTGTTTCCTTTTCAAGGATCGCGCCGTAATTATTCGGCTCCGCAATCCTTTGCTGCAACTGATCCTCGCAGCGCGCGGCCTTGCTTTTCCGGTCGTCTTCGGTCTTCTTGTCTTGTTGCATTTTTTGGTCCGCTGCGACACGTTTCTTCTCCTCTTGATCCCGTTGCTTCTGCGCCTTTTGTTCGTCGGTTAGTCTAAATCCCTCAACCATACTGGAGAAAAAGAGGTCATCGCCACCACCCTTTTGCAGCTATTTCCTTCAAAATTAAGTCCATTGCCTGCGGTGGCGCAAGACGAATTCCAGAAAACTCTGATAAATCTCCGTGCAGTTATCTTCCCCACGACGAGATACGTTATTTTTGCGCCAGCAGCATCAAAACATGTTACTTATAAACTACAATTTGAATGCACCAAGGCTGCAGATAGTGGCGCTCGTATCGTATTGAAAAGATGCCCTACCCCAGATGACTTCCGTGACATTTGTATTGCAGAGATGCAAGGAAACACTTGCCACCTTGACGGTATCCGCAGTGCAGATCCGTATTGCTGGAGGCAAAAACCGTCTTTTGCCTTCGCACTAGAGCAGTGGGTATAATCGGGAGACAGCTATGCTACGCATGTGCAATTCAGCCCGCCGAACTACTGAGTTCATCTCGTTCGGGAGGAAAAAGAATTTTCTCCGTCTTCAATCCAACAACTGAACAATGCTTCCGGTTTTCATCTTGGAAGAACAAGACCTGCAGCAGTAAGTTCTGCATTTGCCACATCATCGGGGGGCAGGGCATTTTTCATTTTGATAGATTGACCGCAACGCTTTATTTTTCCGTACTTGTCAAACTGCCGAGCCCGAGACTAATACCCGCCAGTATGCATTGCAAAAATGCGCAAAGTAGTTCTCCCTGTGCAGCTGCCTGTCTTTTTGCGGAGCCCGAAGCGAGGAAACACAAGACGGTCGTATTTGCTGCAAAACTAGAGATGAGCGTGCGAGGAAGATATCATCGTAGTTCGGCACATAGTTTTCTTCACAATGTATCTATCCTACTAGCAGCGCATCACTCGCCTTCTTTCTTTTCGAGAACATGCTCCTGTTGCTAGAAGTCAAAGTGGCAGAAGTCTAAAAAAATAGAGGCGCATGAAGATACATGTTGATCCATGCATGTACCACCAGCCACTTTTGCGCATTTCTTTCTACTTTGATAACCCTGGAGGAGGAACTCGAAGTGGCGACTGGGAGTATGAAACAGCAAACCAAAATTCTATCAACAACCCCCGCCCAGCGCAGCCCAAGCAAATCTCGCTATCCGGAGGGCCGCCACGACCACTGTGTAGGACGCTGATCTTCAACAAGCAGGAAAGTGCAAGAAAATCGTATTTGGCATGCAAAACTAGATACACAGGGCACACAACTAGCGGAGTTCGACGTGTACATCATCTCCAACTTCTGTATCTGTTTCTGTTACACGATACAAAAATCATGCATAAAACAATATTCAGGCACGAGTTATTGCTTCGCGGTATGGTGAGGAAAAACGTCCCCACCCGATAGTCAAGCTGGGGACTTGGCAACACAAATCCGGAAGCTCTGGGCAGAGTCACGCATGACAGGTTCCTCTCTGTATTCAAGTGCAGTTGACCAAGGACAGTCACATCACAAAATCATTTGCTCATGCTGTTTACAGCATATACAAATTCCATAACACGACTGGAAATCCAAATGCCTCTCATCATGCAGATGCGCATTTTTACGCATGTTCCTGTACTTGCAAATCTGCATGACAACTTTGGCAAGATGGGGACGATTCGACTCAGCATACGCGAGCCCTCAGGATCATCCGCAAGACCCGGTGCGCTTCCGCTTTCGCGTTCGCATTACTTCTTGCATAAGCGATACATATCAAAATGAAAAAAGCCCCCACCCCATATTCAAAAGTAGGATCACATATCAAATTGCCATGCCAGAACATCAGAAAAGATGCGGGCTCTCGTGGTCTCTGACGCGGCAAAGCGCTGCGTGTTGATGGTCAGTATGACGGAATGCAACAGCCTTGCTCAGAATAGCATGACAGATTGCCACCATCAAATTAGGCCACTCCTGCGTCGAGTTGTGGTCGTACACAACTTAATGTGCCGGAGAGTTTTCTTTCGAGGATGCTGGGGTGGGTACGTAGTTTTTACAAGTGATATTGCATCGACAGGTGCTTGATAATATTTTTCGGTGAAGCCGTCGAAACAAGTTCTTCTTCTAGTCCCTCTACCCTTGGACGCTGACGATTTGGAGAGCGCTGGGGTTAGCTACTATCCGAGGAAAAAAGTGCTACTGGCAGACACATCTAATGTTGCAAGTCGTTTTGATTTAGCAACACAGATTTTCTCAGCAAAAGAAGAAAAATCTGCAATGCGGAGATAACAAGGTACCACGAAAATAAAACAAACATAAACATGTTCCGAAGCATAGTACCATTTGTCGCATGTTGTTGACAGGAACTGTCTGTCCTCTTGTTGCCTGTCTTCCTGCTACGACACGATAATGTGTGTCCTTTAAGTGTAACACTTTTTTCTTGCGATAGGTATTGAATGTTGGTTCTTCCTTGGTCGGATAAAAGCGCCACTGTCGTATATCGTGCGTAAAAACGTACCCACCCCAAAGTCATCAACATGGTGCTTCTGCTACACAAATCAAGCAGCTTTCCGAACTTCGCACGACAAGTTCTCTTGGCACGCAGTGGACTGGTCGTGCTTAGCTATCATAACCGCATGGCAAATTTCTAGTACTCTCATCCTGATTAGAGATTTGGGCATTACAACAAACACGGAAACACAACTTACATAAAAGCCTCTCATGCTGATGGTGAGCCGCGGCAACTTACAAATCTGCATGACGACTGCGGGCAGGTACGTTTTTCCACTGGATATTGGAGGTGTCGTCGGGAGCTTATTAAATTGAAAAACGCCCCCCCCCACAACACGACTCAGATGGCAGTAAAACCTATGCTGATCCTAATATCACGAGAAGACAATGTTGGTTTTGGTGTGTACAACGTAAGATACAAAAATGCAGAACTCAGAGGACCTTCTTCAGTTGACTAGTTGTTTGCTGTACTCGAGTTTGCAGCCGTGGTCCAACATGATGATTCGTAGTTAAAAATCTGTTCGACTCTAAGTCTAACATAGTCCGACATAGTAAACAACAACGTTAAAGTAGGCGACTATGTACCGCCAGTTGTGCGGCCGGGAATCTTCTAGATGACCTGCTTCTGCTTCTACGATCATCTGGCGATATGGTGTGAAAGTGAATTATTTGGAAAATACGCTTTGCAGGTGGTTCTGTTTCGTACACAAAAATGGCGATTTTGTCACAGCCAGTGGCACGAAGCAGGTGAAGATTTTCCTGCAAAGTAGAAAATCATAAGCGTCCCAGTGACACAAGAAGCGGAGCCTGCTTTGTTCGCAGCTCGCCCTTCCGCGGCCAAGCAAAGCAGAGGTGATGGAGCAAACATCTTCTGTCGGAAGAAATCGAAATGCTTATGCTTCTTGTTGTAGACCGCCGTGCATGATGAAGTAACTTGTTGTCGAAATCTACTTACTTTGGTTCCACACGACCATGCAAATAAGCAGACTGCTAGTCCTACACGCGTGCACGCTGGTGGACATGCGGCGAAAGCCAATTTGGTTCGTTTTTGTGGGGGCATTGTGTATTTCTTCGGGATACAACCACTGTGGTACCAGTGGGTGGTCCTCCTGCTTGTGCAAGCGCCGCTTTTTTCTCCACCTCCAGCCTCTGCTTCTCCGCCTTCTTCCTGGCCTCCTCCGCCACCCGCCTGTCCTCCTCCGCCTTCTTCCTGGCCTCCTCCGCCACCCGACTGTCCTCCTCCGCCTTCTTTCTCGCCTGCGTGAGCTCGTTGAACATCGCCTCCTGAGCTCGTTGCTGCTCCGGCGTGAGTGATGCCGGTCCCTGCGACTGCTGCTCCTGAAGCTTCTGCAACTGGGCGGCAATGTCTCGCGCTTGAGTCGCTGCAGCAGTAGCTGCCGCTTCCGCAGAAGCAGCTCTCGCTTCCGCAGAACCAGCTCTCGCTTCCGCTTCCGCGGCTTGCCGCTTTTCGTTCTCCCGAAGCTGGTGCAACTCTTCCATGGCTCGTATCCTGAGGAAAAACGTCCCAGCCCCATAGTTAAGATGCTGGGGGCCTTGCTGCACAAATCCACAAGGTTTGGGCATTCCGCATGACAAATTTCGGGTTTCAGCTTAGTCGTGTTTAGCCTGTGCAGCTGCAACGCCACAAATCGATAACCCCATCTCCCTCATTCCAGCATGACAAACTCCCAGATAGCATCAAGCAATACTCCTGCTCATGGGGCTGCGCATAAGAAACGTCTGAGGTTTCCTGATTTGCATGACAACTCTGGGGTGGAGACGTTTTTACACAGGATAGCTCGAAGATCCTGCGACGGAGCAGCTGCCACAACCCGCGGGTGCGGCGGCTGCACGACTGGAGCTGCCAGCAGTGGTTGTGTTGCCACGACTGGTGGTGATGACACGACTTGTGATGGCGGTGGTGGTTCTGTGGTTGCAATTGTAGTTGTTCTGTGGTTGATGTTCTTGAGATGAACAAGTTATAGTATATTTTCTTTTGACAGGACCTACTTCACCTATGCATTGCAAATATGTGTGGGTCTGGAAGAGCCTGCTCCAGCTTGTCATGCTAAGATGAAGTCTGCACCAGGCAAAAACCTGTGTCGCGTGATTGTGAAATAAAGTTGTCTGATTTTGACCAACTGTTGAAAGGATGTTTCTCATGCAGCGGGATACGCATTTGATAAAGAGCGCACAGAATCTGTCATGCTAGGTCCAGCACTCCATATCCGATGGGTCGTGGAAAACCCGCATGACAATTCTTGCAATCTTGTTCCAAACCCAGACATATTTATAATTTGCCGCGTCATTTGATATCACACTGTTGTTGATCATAGCAAGCACTACTGTTCATCGCGTAAAATTGTCAATGTGCGTCGATATCGTGAGGAAACATGATCTCCCCTCCCCCCTACTGGAGAAGGGTAATGCAGATTTGTGGCCACAAACCAGCTTATTTTTTGTCTTGCAGAAACTCTTAAATTAAGGCGTATGCTAAGTCTGTTTCGGTTTCTACTCGTAGATAGATAGAAAGGTGACTTAGACTTACGTTGTTGAGGTGGTAGAAGTGGTTGCGCCGGCGGTTTTGCAGGAGGGGCGGAAGGTCCGCAGCAACCCTTTTCCTTATCAAATGTAAAAGTGTCTGGGTCTGGAAACTTGTGATGCTCGGTGGCGAATCATGAGGAGGCCACAGGTGCTGGCTCAGCATGACAAGTTTCTGAGCTTCTAGGTGTTGCCTATTCTGCATGACAAACTGCGTCTCTGCATGACAGAAAAATGGGGCTCTTGGGTAATGTGCATGACAAATTCAAGAGTCACGTGAGACAAGCATGACAAACTTGTATTTTTCCAGACCCAGACATCTTTACATTTGATATTCCTTCAGCAGAAACGACTCGGCTCCCGCGGCATCCGGATCCTGGTTATGCACTGCAAATATCGATCTGGGTCTGGAAGGTTGCAACTTATGATGCTGCCTTTGGATTCTAGAAAAATTTGTGTTGCATGACCAGCAAGAAGGGTCCAGTTTGTGCTGCGCTGGGAGGGAATTCCTCATGCGGAATAAGGAGGCATGATCAAGAATCCATTTAAAAATCTGTGATGCTAGGGCACGCACCACAGACATCATGGTGCATGCAAGATGCCCATGACAAGTCTTGCAACCTTCCAGACCCAGACGTATTTGCATTTGATATTGGTCAGGATCAGGCATTTCCTTCTGCTCACCCGAATTAGAATTTGGCGGCGGCGCTGTTGTATGTGAAGATACGTTGGGTTGCATCCAAACTATCGCAAGAAAAAAGCGTTTACAGTTACACATTGTGTTGCAAGATCGGCAACACAGACAACCTTTCTCATGCAGGAAATACTTTGGAGCCTCGTTTCCTTCCCGTTTTGTTTTCCCTTATGATCTTCGCATTACAAGTTTTCTCTGCCACACAGAGAAAATTTGTGATGCAGAAACTCCAACAAATGTGTAACTGTAACACTCTTTTCTCGTGATACAAACACAAGCAACTTACTTTGTTTTACTTTTCACACAATCGTGTGAAAGAAAGTACTTCATTCCTGAAGCGAAGCGACGAAAAACAGAAATTCTTCAAGATTTGTATTGGTAGCGTGCTCTGCGCTGTATTTGATCGCGCCCATGAGAACTACTGCTTCTACTGTTATAATAGTGCAATGCAAAATCAAAATAGAAGTTTGAGTAGATCAGTGTAGCCGGAGCGAACTGCGAAACATACGGTGTCATGCGGAGAACGGAAGCATATGAAGTACTGAAGTCCAAAGCTTAATACTTCTAGTAGACGAGGTGATTTCCTAATTCCATCTTTTGATTTATCAATCGAGCTCCCCAAGAAAAATGAGAGTAAAACCAAAAAAATATATCAAATGTAAAAATGTCTGGGTCTGGAAGATTGCAACTTGTCATGCTAGATCTGCAGCATGCAAAAATCTGTGTTGCATGATTACCAAAAGCCGTCCAGTTTTGACCAAGTCGGGAGGTAGTTTCTCATGCAGGATAGGCATTAGAAAGGTCTCGCAGAATCTGTCATGCTGGGTCTCGCATTCCAGACCTCATGGGTCATGGAAAACCTGCATCACAAATCTTGCATTCTTCCAGACCCAGACATTCTTACAGTTGATAATCTAGTATGTAAGTATATTTATAGAAGGGTGACATACGTTGTTGGCCCGACGGTGGTGTCGTGGGATTCGTTTTTCCGCCCCCGTCTTCGCAACCGTTGCAACGCATTTATCGTGACGAAAAACCCACCCTCCCCATATTGAAAACGATCCGTCTGAAAATTTGCGATGCAGATTCGTGACCACAGATCCTGTCGGTCTTGCAGGAAGGCAAAGCCACAGAGTCCGCCGCATTATGCAGGCGGTTTGTGATGCTGTTGGGCTTACAGCATAGACATTTATTGCCATGCTCGTCGCCTACGTCAAAACCTCTCGACTCAGGCATGGAATATGCCTGCAGTCCTCTCCAGCAAGACAGACCGGATTTGTGTACGCAAATCCCGCATAAGAAACTTCGTTTCGATATGGGGAGGGGGGATTTTTCACTTTGATAGCATTTGAGATGCCGCTTCCGGGGCGCCGTGGCGCTCCTCCTCCAGCTCGGGCAGATCTTCGCTGGGCTTGGTCTATCAAGAGGAAAAATCCCCCCTCCCCACACTGAAAAGGTATATTGTTGGAAATTTGTGATGCTGATTCGTGGTCACAAATCGTGTCTGTCTTGCAAGAAGGCAAACCCAAAAGGCCCCCACGCATTATGCGGCCGGTTTGTGATGCTGTTGGGCCTACAGCATGGACTTTTGTCATGCTGAGCGCCTAGACCAAAACCCTTCCACTCCGGCTTGGTATGGGCCTGCAGTCCTTCACTGCAAGACAAATCTGATTTGTGTACGCAAATCCAGCATCACAAATGTCCTTCTCGATACGGGGAGGGGGGCTTTTTCCTTTTGATATGGTCTCCAAGAACTTCGTCGGCTTGGAGGTTGCCACGTGGCCAGGATGAAGATTGGCGGTGCCGTATCCTGAGTAAAAACGTCCCCACCCCATAGTTGTTATGCCAAAGGAATTGCAGCACACTTTGCCCCCCCTCTGCCCCAGGCCGCAGATGGCTTGACACGCAGGGGGGGTAGGTCAGGCGGACACCGAAGTGCCATCACCCCATAGTTGTTATGCAGATCTGCAAGCAAAAGAGCATTTGTAATGCGCATCCCAATGAGAGGCATTTCCCATCGTGTTTTGGAAGTTGCAATGCTGTCAACAGGATAAGGAGATGGATTTGCTATGCGGCTTCCCTTGCTAAAATGAATTACACTACAGCCTGCAGTTTGTCATGCGTGGCTCCCAAAACTTTCAGGCTTGTGTTGCAAAATACCCATCTTGACTCTGGGGTGGGGACGTTTTTACAAATGATATGTCGTGCTGGTGGCCGGGTTCGGACGTGCTGGCATCGTCGTGGGCCACCGCTGCGCATCAAAAGCAAAAGTGTCTGGGTCTGGAAACTTGTGATGCTGGGTGGCGTATCATGAGGAGGCCACAAGTGCTGGCTCAGCATGACAAGTTTCTGAGCTTGCTTCTAGGTGTTGCCTACAATTCTGCATGACAAACTGCGTGTCTGCATGACAGAAAAATGGGGCTGTTGGGTAATGTGCATGACAAAGTCAAGAGTCATGTGAGACTAGCATGACAAACTTGCATTCTTCCAGACCCAGGTACTACGTTTGCATTTGATACTGCGGGGATGGCTTCGTCCGGAGTCACGGTGGCCGCCGGACGCTATCCCTTGTAAAAACGTCCCCACGACGACCCCGTCGTCACGTTGGGACCTCTGCAACACAAATCCAGAAGTTTGAGGTGTCACGCATGACAAGTTTCTCGCTGTATTGTAGTTCAGTTTAGCAAGGACATTCGCATCACAAAGCCATCTCCTTATCCTGTTTACAGCATTACAAGTCCCAGAACACGACTGCAAGTGCCTCTCATGGGGACGCGCGCATTACAAACGCTCGGTTCCTGTAATTGCAAGTCTGCATGAAAAACATAGGGGTCGTGCGGACTTTTTTTACTCGGGATAGACGCTTCTTCTTCTTCTTCCTGGAAGACGAAGAGGGCTTGTTCCGGCGGGGAGTGGTGGAGAAGCCCGCAGGCGTCCACAGGTCGTCAATGGCAGGAGGGGCCTCGCTGCCACGGTCTATCCTGTGCAAAAACGTCCCCACCGCCCGCCCTAGAGTCCTCAAGATGTTGCTGGGAATTTCGCTACGCAAATCAACAAGTTATGGCTGCTGTGCATGACAAGCTGGGGGCTGTAATGGCCTCCTGATGTTGTTTTAGGTAGTGCAACTGCAACATGACGAATCAAGTGCCTCATCCTCATTCCAGCATGACAAACTCCCGGTCTACATTAGAAAACGTCGGTTTTCATGTGGCTAAGCATGAGAAACATTTTAAGAATGTAGATTTGCATCACAAATCCCAGGAGGTGAAGGAGAATTATGTGGGAACGTTTTTCAAAACGATACTGGCAAACCGCTTGTCATCGTCGTCGTCGTAAAAACCGAAGGAGTATGCATTGCAAATAATGTGTCTGGGTCGTCTGGAAGAATGCAAACTTGTCATGCTCTCTGTCAGTCACACAAAAATCTGTCTTGCGTGAACAGCAACACCAGACGAAGCAGGTGCTCTTTATTTGTGGCTACGCGGGCAAAAAGTTTCTCATGCAGCATACAGATTATAGGCACAGAGACCTCATAAATTTGTGGCTTTCATAAAACCTGTGATGCTATGCTGTGCATTCAGAAGAACCTGTGTGAGGCAAACGGTGCATGACAAAGTCCGGATGTTTCCAGACCCAGACCTCGATATTTGCATTTGATAAGGGGTCGCCCTGCTCCATGAAGGAAGCTGCTCCTTTGCCCTTCCGCGCCGCCGCCCCCGAACTACCCGCACCGCGGCGCCGCGAGTTCCGAACGGCCTTGGCGGACCCCGACGCCCAGAAGAGCTGCCCGGTGCCCAGGAAATAGGCGCCGGGGAGTTGCAGCAGGTGCGCGATGGAACCCATCACAGACTTCTTGACGAGGACGTTCTTGAACATGGCCGATGCTGCTCCGTGCTGTCCTCCACCCCGAGGCACCATTTTCGCGTCTCGCCCTCCGCGGCGAGAATGTACTACGAGTGGTCCCGGCAAAGATCAATTAGGGGATGATGAAGAAAAAAAAGTCCGCGCTGCCCCTTTTTATTCCACAACTCTACGTCTACGTCCCGGCTCCGAATTGCGTTACTCCACCTCGCGGTCTGCTCGTCCTTGTGGTGCTGAGACGACAGTACTGCGCGTTTTTCTCCTCTGTATTTACTCCTTGTGCTGGGAAACAGAAACTTCCCGAGCAGTTTTGCTCCTGGTGTAGTACTCCTTGTGCTGGGAAAGGATTATTTCCCGAGTTTTGCTCCTGGTGTAGTACTCCTTGTGCTGGGAAGGAAAGATTTCCCAAGGTCTGCTCCTCTGCGTGCTCCTTCTTGTGCTGGGAAAGAAAGATTTCCCGACTTTTGCTCCTCTGTATACTCCTTGTGCTGGGAAACAAAAATTTCCCGAGTTTTGCTCCTTTGTATGCTCCTTAAGCTGGGAAACAAAAACTTCCCGAGTTTTGCTCCTCGCTCGTCTGTGTGCTCCTTGTGCTGGGAAACTGAAATTTCCCGAGTTTTGCTCCTCTGTGTGTAGTTCCTTGTGCGGGAAAACAAAAATTTCCCGAGTTTTGCTCCTTTGTGTGCTCCTTAAGCTGAGAAACAAAAATTTCCCGAGCTTTGCTCCTTTGTATACTCCTCGTGCTGGGGAACTAAAAAGTTTCCCAAGTTAGTTTTGCTCCTCTGTCGTGTGCTCCTCGTGCTGGGAAACAAAAATTTCCCGAGTATTGCTCCTTTGTATCCTCCTTCAGCCGGAAAACAAAAATTTCCCGAGTTTATTTGCTCCTCGTTTGCTCCTTAAACCTGGAAACAGAAATTTCTCGAGTTTATTTGCTCCTCGTTTGTTCCTTAAGTAACCCTGGGAAACAGAAATTTCCCGCCGAGTTTTGCTCCTTCTTCTCTGCTCCTACTTGTTTTGCTCTAAACAGCAATGCTCCGTGGAGTTTGTTCGTTTGTTGTTCTGCTCCTCTCGCCGCGAACGTGACTACCTACTCGTCTCCTGCCCTTCAATTAGACGTAGTAGAAGTGCTGATCGTGGCGTTTTTCTTCAAGTCGTGGACAGGGGGCGTCCACGTCTGAAAGGGAAAGTTCTTCAAGTCGTGGGAATGGGGGGAAATCTCCACGTCGAGAATTGTAATAAACTTGATGAAAAACAAACACAAAAAATCGATGCACTTCAAAACGGAAACGCGATTTGGTAGTACGACTTGCGGTTCTTTTAAAGTAGCTCCTCAGTAGTGTACAAAACGACAAGTATTTTATCCGGAGAACGCGTCGAAATGATATTTGAGTTTCAACAAGAGACACGGCGAGGGAAAAATAAAATGCTTTTGATGATGTTGTAAAGATTTTGTTCGATTTTTGGAAGGGAAGTGACAGAAAGAAATTTAAAGTCGTGATAGTATAATGATGCTTTTACAGTATAGGGAGTTCTTGAGATTTTTTTAATTTTAGAAAATGAAAAGAGTATGATGTTAAGTTTTTAAAAAAACAAGTTTTTGGGTAGTGCTCGAAGTTAGTTGGTGGGATGTTTTTGCAAAATTTTTTTTAGTCGTCGGGTGAAAGTTGATGTTGAAAACAAGAGTTTTCCCGCCTGTGTGGTGGTGTTTGTCATGGGAATTAATGGGCTTTTCGACTTTCTCAAACCGCAACTCCAAGAACGCTCTTTTCACCATGCACGAACCAAAAATCTTCTTCAAAAGGCCGTCAGCTGGACAAGACTTGTAGTAAGTTACTTCTGTTGGTGGACGATTTAGAAGTTTTTTTTGCCTTAAAAACTGCACGATGTTGACACGAGTTGTACGGCAGATGAAGATAGTAGATGAAGAACGACCACTGGTCATAGTCGAACTGACCGATTTTCTTGCCGAAATTGCTATTGCACAAAACCGAAGAAAAGTAAGTACGATGTGGACGAAACGATACAAAAAAGTCTCGCGCACGACTTTTATCGCACGGGGACTACGGCATCCATTGTGCCACGGGGTGAAAAGGACTAGACGTAGACTATGTAGACGGACGGACCGAACGCCAAACCTACAGTTTTATCGTGACTAAACATGATACCGACAAGACCTTCTACAGTAAACCGTTAGGACCGAACGAACGAAAAACCTACAGTTGATTGATCGACTAAACATACCGAAAAGACGAACTTCTTCTACAGTAAACCGACATTGGACGGCGCCTCGGGAAAGTAAGAGGTCTTCGGCGAAGGCCGAGCCTCGGAAGTGGACGATGAAACAGCGCGGGGGAACAAGTTAAAGTTTCCATTGAGATGTAGTTGTTGTTCAACATGTTTGTTATATCCTCAAAAAGAAAAAGCGCGCAGAACAGGTTCATGCCGTACTTAATATCACGGTTGGTTCCTGAAGCGAACAGTGCTGAGCTCGAACTCTGAGAGATGAGAGGTAAAGGCTGTAAAAACTTTCTTATGCAAAAATCTCTGACACCGAACTGTCTTCCGTTAATTATTTGTTTCTGCGCTTGTGACGCAGTCGTGGTGGTTTTCACGACTGCCAACAACATCTAGAGAGAACTACGCGAACGCGATGTGTTGTGCGAAAGTTTTATTCCAACATTTGTCTTCATGCTCGGCTGCATATACAAGACTTTTTAAACGAGCTGAAGCTTTTGTGTCCTCAACATCGAGATCGAGTAACCATAAGTAGTACTGGCTGAAATACAATCAAATGACTGCTACGTACAAAACTCCCTGTCCGATACAGCAGCTCATCTCCATCTCCAAACTGGGAGAAAGAACGGCATGCAGCGTAAGTACCCACGTCGACCTAGTGGTGTACATCTGCGTCTTCCGTGCTGAAAATGTTATCGCCGTGTTCTTTCGCCAAATCCGCAAGAGACGGTGGACGGAGCAAGTCCTCCTTGTGCTCATTTGCCAGTCGCCATTGCCTTGCTGCTTCCAGCTCTAGTGTCACGGCTTGGTCATACTCTTCCTTTTTGCGCTGCTCTTCTGCTTGCGCCTCTTCGATTCTCGTCTCGAGGGCTTGAAGAGTGCTTGGGTCGCCTCCCAACGCACCACCTGCGTCTTGTTGGCGTGCATACTTTGCGGTTTTGGCATGCTCGTACTCGTCTTTCTTCACCTGCTCAAAATTCCGGGCACGATTCAAATCCTCGAGCGCTTCTGCTATCCTTTCGTCCGCCTCTGCCAGCCGCTCCTCCAGCGTCAGACCCGACGTCGACGAATCTTCGCTCGCAACGCTGGCAACAGACGGAACAAATGGCGCTGACGCGCTACTTGAAAGGCCTGATGGAGTAGAGGACGAAACGCTTGACAGTCCCGCTGCAGTAGTGCTGCTTCCTCCATCCGATCTACTCGAAGATGTAGTTGGAACGCTTGATGCTACTGCAGCTGCATCTAGGCTACCACCTACCGGAACTACAAGCGCAGAACTTGCAGCTCCGGGCGGCGCAGAAGACGTCGAATGGAGTCCCGCGACGTCGGGTGGGCGGGAAAGGGAATGAACTGGAGACGTCAACATCCCCGCGCCGGCTGGTGGCACTGCCCCCATACGTCCTTGCGGCTGTTGTGGCACTGATCTCGGCATCAAAGGTGGTCCTTGCTGCTGCGGGCCTTGAGATCCACTCGCAACAGCGTGCGGCGTCGTCACAACAGCGGATGGTACAGCCACGCGAGGTTTTGGTGCTCCTGCGCCGGATGGTGTAGTTCCAGTACTAGTTGCTCCACAGCCCACGCATTTCTCGACTTCTACAGTGCTTGTTGGGCGGAGAACAGCAGCCGGGGCTCCCTCGTAGTCTATCACGACATATCACAGGAAAAAAGTGCTGTTACAGTTACACATTGTCTTGCAGGAGCCGCAAGACAGACAACCTTTGTCATGCAAGAAGTGCTTACGAACTTCATTCTGTAAGTGTAGTTTTCCCTAGGGATATCCGCACTGCAAGTTTTCTCTGCCACACAGAGAAAATTTGTGTTGCTGGACTTACAAGAAATGTGTAACTGTAACACTTTTTTCTTGTGATACGACGCCAGGAAGGACTTCTACTACGTCTTCCTCGACGACCTGCTGCGCAACTGGCGCGGCGCTTTCTGTGAAAGACGTAGCTCCTGTGCTAGCAGAATTTGTACTGTATTGCCGCCGCGTCGTGGAGAACCCCGCCGGCATCCACAGATCCTCCAAGGCCGGAGCAGCCTCGCGGCCATTCGCAAACTTTTTATCGTCCTCCTCGTCATAGGAACCGAAAGGACTAGTAGTGGTTCCCGCGTCTACCTGGGCGTGATCTACCCCGGAGGAGGTGGGAGACGATGCTGTTATATTTTTTCGTACTAGCATTTTGTTAGACAATTTTGCACGACAGATCGGAGCTTGAGCTTATACACACACACGCATGTTGACAAATGCCTGGCACATCGAGTAGATCTGGTTTATACATGTCGGCACTGAGCAAGTTTGTCGGAACAAAAAGTAAGACGATGAATCGATAGTCTACTGTGAAATCAAAAAAAAACCTTTAAAACTCGCCGCAGCTTTTTTCTCCCCGGAGTTATTGTCGTGGTCCTTATTTGGGCCTACACTCGGACTGCGCACTGCCTCAGTCACGTCAACATCGAAAGAGATGCCCAGAAGCCGAAGCAGCCTCACAAAAACCAGGCTCATTTGGATTCGCATCTGCTTCCTCTGCCGCGAGACAGACATTTTTGTAGAAGTGAAAAATCTGAATCAGGCTAGTTAGTACAACTTAATAAATAATAGGGACGTACAACCTATTGGAAGGGAAGCTGAAGAGGGAAAAATTTCACTGTTCTGTTTTATTTCGTCGCCGAAAAATTCTATACACAGTTGTTGTTTTGTAAAATACGCATTAGTACGGGACTTTTATGTACAAAATCGTGAATAAATGGACGAGCACAGGGTTGTTCTGTGTCTATCGCACGATAGGTTTCCACGATAAATTAGTCCTTCGACGTACGAAAACATTAAAGAGAACGAGGAATGCACGACGAAACAAAACGACACTGCCCAAACTTGAGGTACACCAGGTAGCCGTGTGGCGCACGAAAAAATAATGACCAAAAATTGTCATCGTATTTACGCAACGAAACGCTACACACACACAGCGAGCAACTGATAAGATCCACGATTTCACGACGACGACACACCATCCTCGCGCCCGCCAACAACAGAGGCAGTCAAGTATCATCTAAAGCGCATCAAGAACAGCACTATTGCACATTTTCATTTTTGCACCGGCACAAGAAACGCGATCGGCGTAGTGTGAAAGTGTTCTTTATTTCATTCGCACTGGCTTCTTCAATACTCAGATCGGCTCTAGTACTTAGCCAGCCTTTCGACTAACAACTTGTTTCTATCAACTTCTGGTCATTCTAGTTTTTTGCGAAAAAAACGCTCCATCTTGAAAGAAGAATGAGACGAAGGAGGTGGCGCCAGCTTTCCTCTCCGTAATCACCCTCGCGTCTGAAGATGAGGCCGCAGCAGTCGAAGTCGCAGGCCGAATTATAAACTCGCTCTGCTCTACTTCTTTGTTCCCGCAGACTTTATTGCCACCGCTTCCTCCCGCGTGTTGTAAATAGTTCTTCTTATTGGCATTGTAGTTAGACCGACTGTGCGCCTTGCTCTTTTCCAAAGCCGCGAGTAACCGCTTCGGCACGGGTAAAAGGTCGTCGCTTTTGCTAGTATTGTTTGCGGCCTTGGCTTTTCTATTTTCTCGACCAAAATTCACTAGACCCGGAGCTGCATCTCCAAAACGTGGTCCTCGGGGCGGCGGAGGAAGTGGTTTTCCTATGGTGCTGTCCGTGTGGTCCTCTCCTGGAGGTCTTTCTTGCCCGCTGTTTTTACACTGTGATTGTTCCGCTTCCGGCTCTTGTACCGCACTACTTCTCGTCATCTCTCTCTTCCTCGAACCAACGTCAAACGCGTCAATCAAGCTCCACACCGTTTTGATCTTCGAGTTGTCCACTTTCACCAACACAGCGTCCTGCAACCGGTTTTTGAAGTGATTCGGTTGGTACTGGGAGTGGTTTCTTTCAACGTGTGTAGTCGAGGACGAGGAAGAGGATGTTGTTGATTCACCTGATTTAGAAGCGGATCCAGTCGACGACCTACTTGCGGAAGCAGAGCTGACAGTGGCCGAGGAAAGCGCTCCACCTACTTTTGAAGACGAGGAGCTGGCTGAATGGTTTTTTGTCGTCTCGAGGAGGGCAAGAGTGGTGGTGGTGTTGCTTTTTTCATACGTGGCGTCGTCCCTGTTATCGGCACCCTCTCCATTTCGACTTTCTCTGAAGTAGCCGCTGCCAGAATCTTCATTTTCTACCGGAGCTGCGTGGGTGCCGTCGTCGTGCTCTTCTTCATCTTCTTGCGATCTCCGCATGACAAAGAACGGGTACTTCCATTGGGGGTCGAAGTCGGCGAAGTTGGTATTTTTCACCACCTCCTTCACAAATTTTCTCACCTTCTTGTTCGTGTCTCCTGCTCCTTGATCAGGATCCCCCGCGGCAGTTCCGCTTGACAATGCGACGTGGTCGTCCTCGGGAGACACAGCGATTTTCGTACTGCCTTTGCTCATCATGTCGTGCCGCGTTCGAAGACCATGCTCGTGAAGATCCTCGGCTTGTTCTCCACCCTGGCTCTGGACTGTCGCCGCCAAAATCTGCCGAAACAACGTTTCTGCTCCTTCACGACGAAGTAGCTCCGTAGCAGTTGCAGCCTGAGACATATGCTCATCGTCCGCAAGATGGGCGTCTTCGCCTTTCATATTTTCGGGGAGACCACAAAGGTAATCGAAATTTACCGTGGCTAAATCAAGGAGCTTCGTAGTATTCGCAGCAGCGGTCGAGGTGTTTCTATTTCGATTTCCGTCGACTGTTGTCTGCAATATTAAATTCCGGTTCACAATCTGCGGTATCCGCCTTGCCAGTCCTTCCGCAGCTGCAGTAACGGTGGATAATGTTTGTTCCGGCGCTGCTGCCTTCCTCGCTTCCTCGTCCACCAGACTCCAGCTTGCAGACTCGTCGTGGTCCTGCTTCGAAAAGTAAGTGCGGGCCCCAACATCTTCTCGTCCTCCTGCTTCACGATCTTCTTTTGTGACAGCAACTTCTTCTACCGACGAGCTGCCGGAAGAAGAACTCATCTCCTCCCCGACCTGCCTCCTGCCACGACAATAATTTTCCACAATGTCCGCAACGATCTCCTTCACCACGCCCGCAATCATCTTCCGCTTGTGCCGGCGCTGCGGCGTCCGGAAGGGAAATCTGGACAAGGGCGAGCGGGGACGCTGCCGGTCTTCCGCTTCCTGCTTCGTAAAGGGCATGATGGGGTCGACAAACTTGTAGAGCGTCTTCTCCCTGTCACTCTGCGCTCGAGCTGCATTTGGGAAAGTAGACCCGCCTGTTCGAAGATGCAACGGTGGTCCTGGCATCATTTGGGCGCCAACATCAACTCCTCCTTCCTTCGCCTTGACTTGCAGTTTACTCGGTTTATTCTTCGAAGACGATTTCTTCAGTCTGATTTCAAACGCCGGAATCGGCGGCCGCGTTTGCACCGAATCCAAATCCAAGGATTGCAGCAGCTCACTCGCTTCTGTCGAGTTTTTCTGGTTCTTATCAAATGCAAATATGTGTCGGTCTGGAAATATGTGAAATTTGTCATGCTAATCTGACATGTTGGCCCTGCGCTCTGTATTGCGTGGCAACGAACAGCTTCCCCTGTCCGTCATGCAAGAACGCTGTTTCTCATGTAAAATACACAACGCAGAGCCAGGAAAAAATCTGTCATGCTTGGCGGTGCATCACAGCATGCTCATATCATTCACTCACATGCATTACAAGTTTCCACCCCCAGACATATTTGCAATGCATAGTTCTTCTGTGCGAACAAAAAGCGGTCCACCTCGTTCTCCGCTAGGGTTGCGTCGCAGGTATGACAGTGCACAACTCCCCCTCCCCCTCATTTGTCATGCAAAATCCCAAACCCAGTTGCAGCCTTGTAGCACTGTTGGCATGACAAATGCTGCAAGCCGAAACAGTACTTCGGTCGGCGCATAAATTTGTCATGCACAGGCTCCAGGAGTGCTGGCTTTTGTATTGCTGTTCATGCCATACAAATGAGGGAGAGGGGGTGTTGTGCACTGTCGTAGCAGGACTCGGACTTTTCAAAGTCGAAGGGCTTGAAGTGGTAGTCCAGGGGTAAATGAGGTTTTTTGTTCATAGTGAAAGTGTTTCTGTTTGATGTTCTGGGAGATGAGAAAATGACCGCAGATGAACAAGAAGAAGTGTTGCTGCTATCGAAGTCGAGCGACAGAGTGCGAGGCGTGTGGAGGTCAGATTCGACTTGCTGTTCACTGTCTTTGTCATGCGGTGATGAAAAAGGGGATTTTGTCATGCCAGACCTCCTTACCGATTCCACCGACTCCGAATCGTCCTCGTCTTCCTCGGTGGTTGACCCGGGTAAAATCCAATCCATCGTGTGTCGTCCTTCGAAAAAAAGGCTGTTTTTGCGGTTGTTTGTTGTTGTTCCTCCTGCAACTCCTCCTACTGCGCCACGAATAATTCTACTTGGCGGCTGCAGGCCTTCCAAAGGCAGTTGTACCGCGCCGATTTTTCGAAATACTTCACCGAGAACTTGTTCGCCGCTGGCATTGCTGCTCGAGCTGCTGAAGAGGTCGTCGGAAGTGGAGGAGAAGTCCTCAAGATCTTCTACCAGTGTTTGAGGTCGTGCTGGACCAGCGGTGATCCCCGGTACTGATGTGTCCTGCGGCTGATGATTGTGTTCTTCTTCTTCATCTCTCGCTCTCCTATCCAGTTTCGCATCACAAATCAGTTTTTCCAGCAATTCTTCGTCGAAATTCGCAACCCGTTTAAGCAGAAACTTTGCCAGTTCCGGGTGAAGTTTTTCCGGACGGAGGGGCTGTTCCTTTCGCTGCTGATCTTCTCTGGTCGAACCAGAATTATGCTGAGAATCAGGTCCACCTGCGCCCTGACCTGTTGAGTCGGCATCTTCGTGGTCCAGAGCGACACTATCACCGACGTTTTTGCAATCCCCGAACGGAACAATCTGCAGATTTGTGAAGTCTAAATTTTCGAGATCAGAAGTTCCTCTGCCGCCCCTTTGGTCTGAAGTCAAAGTGATTCCCGATGACAGGTTCTTCGCGTTTTTTTCACTAAACAGATATTTCTCCACAACAGTCCGATACACCTGATGCACAACCGCGTCAATCAGCTTCGCCTTTTCCTTCACATTTACCAGCAAAACCTCAACGATTTTCATCACCGCCTGCTTCCGCGTTTCGGGGGACATTTCCGCTTCTTTCACGTGCTGTTGGATATTAAACTGCTTGTCTTGCAAAACAGTCCTTGTAACCTTCTGCACGATCTGTCTCGCGTGCCTCCGATCCGTGTTGTACCGTTTCAACAACTTGATTAAGTGCTGTCCGAAGGGAGAAGTAGGGGTTTGATGTCGTGAAGCTGCTGTGCTTGTTTGGGTCGTTGGCAGTTGATGAAAACCACGACGACCTTGGTCCTCTTCTGTAGATGAGACCGCGTAGTTCCTCTCTTCTGGTTCGTGCAAAATCTCGGACACCACAAAAACCTTCTCCTTCGCGGCACCGTTCGGGTAGAAAATTTGTTTTTCTGCAATACGGAACGGGAGACGTGTCGTTTTAATATTTCTCGTGCCACCAGTGCTCTTCCTGGTGCAGCTGCTGTCGAAGGGAGTAGAAGTAGTACTTCTTGCTCCTGCATTTGTTCCACCAACCAGAACCGGATACTCGTACAGCGGAGGAGTTGCCGGTCGCGGAATGTCTTTCTGGATCTTGTTCACCGTTTCCGCCACCTTGACTAAAGCGGTGGTTTGCAGGAGCTCTGTGGACGAGGACCCAGTAGTACCACCACGAAAAGGCACGACCGCGAGAATCGGGTTTTGGTTCCGCAGAGCAATGGCTTCCTCCTCTGCAGTCGCGATTGTGCCCGTGCTGATCGTGCTTGCGGTGTCTTGGTGGTGGTCTGGGTAGTTGTGTGCTCTTTTGTTTTTCCTGGAGGACGAAGACGAACTGGAGGTGGAAGATGAGGAGAGTAAAAACGCTTCGTCAAAGTGCTTGATCTTTTCCTGCAGTTCCAAACGCCTGTAATGGTCATCGACAGAGCCAAAATTTGTTTTCAAGGAGAAATTTGTCGATGACGAGGTGGGAGAGGACGCAGCAGAACTAGTATCGTTCCCACCACCTTGAAGTCCCCGGCCTAGAAACAAAGATCCCGATCCGAAACTCGCTTTTTCAGCATCATCTTCGTGGAGGCGGACTTGTTGGTCAGCCGTAAAAAAGCCTCCTCCTTGTTGGCAGCTCCCACCTGTTTCTGCCGGCGAGGGGGCTGCGGAACCGGAGAAAGAACTCGCTTTCGACGAAGAAGAAGAGGAGCATTTACTGCTCGACTGCACTTCCAGCATGTGATCCCCCTCGTCGAAGACTTTGTACGCGTGTTTCCTCTCCAATTCAAACTCCAGAAACTTCTCCGTCGGTTTCCGGGTGAAATCGTTCTCGGGCTTATGCTTTTCCGCATCCACTTCAAACCAGTCTCGGTTTTTCTTTGCATTCATCAATCGAAATTCCTTGTCCGTTTCCAACCTTTTCTGCTTTTCCCGGTATTTCTTTACCCAGATTTTCAGCTTCTCGTGCGCGTTTTCCTCTTTCTGCTTCTTCTGCTTTTCTAAAAGGAGCGGGGATTTTGTCGTGTTTTGCCTTTGAATCAGCCTTGCTTTTTCGTTGACATTTTTCTCCTGCCGTGCCAGCATCGCGGTTAAGGTTGGACCCTGCAGGAGATGTTCAGTGCCAGTGGGGGAGGGAGGAGGGGAGAGTAGACCAGCCGATGTTGTACTGACGAGGACTTTGTCAGGCTTTGCATCCTGTTCCTGCGAAACTTCTGTTGCAGACGAAGAAGAGGAGTGTTCTTTGTCATGCTGATCTACTTGGGCGGTCGCACCATCAAAAGCAGCGTCCTCCGCTTCTTTTCTCTTCTCCTTCACCATAGCCAGCACCGTGTTGAAAAACGCCGTTCCGGATTTTATTGTGAGGAAAAATCCCCCCTCCCCATATTGAAAAGGTATGCTTCCAAAGCTTTGCGTTGCTGATTTGAGGTCACAAATCACATTTGTCTTGCAAGAAGACAAGGGTAGAAGCTTCCGCCCCATTATGGAGGCGCTTTGTCATGCTGTTGGGCCTAAAGGGGAGCCGTTTGCCATGCTGAACAACTAGACCCATACGCTCGTAGCTACCCTTGGTATCTGGCCGCAGTGCCTTCCTGCAATACAAAGCTGATTTGCGTACACAAATCCAGCATCAGAAGTTCCGTTTTGATATGGGGAGGGAGGTTTTTTCCTTTTGATAGATTTTTTCAAAGATTTCCAACCACGTCGTTTGCCTTCGCTCTTCATCAAGTCGTCCGTGTCGTGCTTCTCTTGGTCGTGTTGTGGTTTCGCACGAGCAGCAGCTCCAGACGTTGTAACACCTTCGTCAATTATGTCGATGACGTGATGCTCTTTCCCACCGTCCTCCGCCCCGCCCGCGTCCTCCACATCTTCTAGATCCACTACCTGTCTCCTCCGTCTCGCGAGAATCTCGCTCTGATGCGGCAACGGCTCGAACACGTCACGGAAATTAACTGTTGCATCCTCGTGAACATCCGCATTTCCAGCTATCGCAGAAGCCTTATCACCACGGCCTCCTCGATCAAGATCCAAAACCTCTTCCACCATTCCCTTTTCCACAACCCTTTCCCCGCAATACTTCTTTTCCGCCACCCTCTTCCGCATGCCCTCCAATTCCCGAAACGCAAGCCACTCAACGAACGGGAGATCTTCTTGTCTCAGCGTGTTTTGCCGGTAGTTTTCCTTCAACCGGTGGAGCAGCAAATCCTTTTTCGTGTTCGAGCCGGAAATGAAGGGGTCTTTTCCACCTTCTTTTTCGGAAGCTGTATTCATCCGAAAAACTTTTTCCAAACTCGGCTTCATCACATCCTGATACAAAAACTTCTCCCCGTTGTCGTCAAAGAGTCGCGGGATCTCCCCGTCGTGAATCGCCAGGGTTCTCGGGTCGCAGTTGGCAAGCCGGATGCGGTCTGGGGAAAGCGAAAGACTTCTTCTAGCACGATGACCGTCCTCGTGTTGTCCTTTTCTCACGGAAACAACCACAGAACAACGAGTCGTGGGGTATTGCGGCGGGATTAGCAAGGTTTCGATGTCTGCCCGACGTAACTTCCACTGCTTCACGGTACTGACGGGAATCGCAAATTCGTCGTCCTCTTCGTCTTGTTGTTGTTTTCCCGCAGCTCCTGCTTCTCCGCTGTGCACCATCCCGTGCTTCAATGGGAAAACTGGTTTGTCGAATTCCGACTCTTCAGCAGCAGCGGTTGTCTTGTTCAACCCGTAAATCGGATGTCGGTACTGTTTTTCAAACTGCTTATTGACTTCTCTCTGCGCTAGCTCCGCTACTCGATTTGCTTCTTGCTCCAGGTAGTCGTGGTCTTTTTTGTCATGCAAACGCTGCGTAATTCCAGCTGACGGTTGTCCGTCTTCATCCTCACCCTCAACACCCCCCTCTCCCGCCGATGTTCTAGTTGGAAAGTGCTTGAAATACCCCCGGTCAACGAAGTGAAAGCCCGTCCCGGTTTGAATATGCACTGCAAAAGTGTCTGGGTTTGGAAGAATGTCATGCTTGTCTCACATGACAGCTGAATCTGCAATGCGTGAGCAGGAAGCGAGCCTCTTGCCTGTCATGCAAAAGCGCAGTTTGCCATGCGGAAAGCGAAACACAAAGGAGCCCAGAAACTTGTCATGCGTGGCTGCGTATTGCAGTACGCGGCCCATCATTGGCAAGCTAGCATCACAAGTTATTTCCAGACAAAGACATATTTGCATTTGATATTGAAAGTTCTTCGACAAATTCAATTGCTGTTTCCTCATCCGGTTCCTTTCCAGTTCCTCTTTCTGAAACTGAATCTCTTCCGGGTTTAGAATGGTATCCCGCCGGAGTTTTCGCTTTAGCAAGTAAGAAGCGGAAACGGGGCGGTGGGTTATTGATGCTCCTGTAGACGCAGTAGTTGTACTGGCATTGTTTCTTCTCAAATCCAGTTTCTTATCGTCCAAATTGAACAAATCCTGTTGCTTCGCCTTTTCCTCCAAAATTTTTTCGATTATCAAATGCAAAAATGTCTGGGTCTGGTGGAAGATTGTCATGCTAGTCTGGCATGACTCTGCACTCTGTATTGCGCGGCCACCAAGAGGTCCTCTTGCCGGACATGCAAAACCGCAGTTTCTCATGCGAAATACGCATCACAGAAGCACGAAAAAACTTGTCATGCTTGGTGGCGCGCATTCCAGAGCACTTATTGTTCACGGACTTGCATCACAAGTTGCCAGACCCAGACATATTTGCAATGCATATCCGTCACATACTTCGTAAATCGGTTAAAATGCGGATTCAAACTATTCGGCGGAGCGGAAATCGGTCGGGTACGCTGGAACTGTGGTGCGGAGGAACCGCGAGAAGTCAGCACGTTGTTCGGCAGCAGAGAAGCTTCCTGCAACGGTGGTGGATCGTCGCCATTTACTCGCTGTTCGTCCGTCCCGTCAAGATCAAAATCCGGGGTTGACAAAGAAGAAGCACCATTCCTTTCCTTTTTATCAATCGCCACAATCCTTTTCTCGAACGCCAATTTCTCCTCTTTAATCTTCTGTGCTTTCAACATTTCCGCCAAATTCCCCGCTTTGATTTCCTCCAGTTGTTTCTTGTTCTCGGCTGATTCTGTGAAATCCAAATACTCGAATTCCTCGCAGTCATTTATCCCTTGCTTCGATACCTTCAAAACCGCATTTTCTACCTTCGTCGCTTGCGGTTTCTCCTTTACAAAATCGCCCCGGGCTAACTTGATGAATTTACTCATGTTCAACTTGTACCTTCGTAGAGAAAATTGTGAGCTCTCCCTTGCTTTTCGCTTCTCTTCTTCCGCTAAAGATTGTGCTTCTCGAATCGTCTCTTGGATTCTCCGCTGTTCCAGTTCTTGGTCAAACTGGGGGCCTCGGCCGATCACCAAATCGGACGAAGAGGAGGAGGAGACAACATCATCGGCGGTGTTTTCCTCATGCTCCCTCCATCCTCTGTTCTCATACAGTTCCGGAGACAGAAACTCCATTTTCCCGATCATTTTCTCGACCCGCTTCCCAGCCGCTTCCATCTTCCGCTGCAAGTCCGTGTCGATCTGCGTTAAGACTTTCGGGGATAAATGGTTTTTATCAATGAGGTTCTGAAGATCAAATTCGTTGAACTCCTGTTTTTCTGCTAGTTGTTTTTGGAGAGAAAATTCCTGTTCTTCAATCGTCATTTCCCCGTAGTTGCGAAGAAACTCTGGGTTGTCGATTTCTATTCCGAAGTTTTCCGTTTCTAATTTTTCCAATTCTAATTTCAATTCGTATTCATCGTAATCTGTCACACCCCCTGGCTTCTGCTCGTCTAAGTAAAATCGCTTCAGTTGTTCTGCTTTTTGGAGTCTTTTTTCTTGGATCACGTTCTGGAAGAAGTCTCTGCGGAGCTGTTTGTCGCGGGTGGGAAAGTCCCAGATGTTGGTATTTTCTTGGTCGGTTGTTGTTTGCGCCTCATTCTCATGGTCCAACATTTGTTTCAGACCATCGCCGTCGTCGTGTTTTCTTCGCGTTACTTGCGTCTGCTCCATCTCTGCCTTCAACCTCTCCAGCGCTTCCTTGATCCGGCCGGGTGAAGCGATATCCAGCGGGTGGACGGATATGCGTTGCAAATCTGTCTGGGTCTGCAAACTTGTGATGCTGGTTGGCGAATCTTGACGACGCGCCAATTGATGGCCCAGCATGACAGGTTTCGGAGGTACTAGGTGTTGTAAATTCTGCATGCGAAACTGCGTTTTTGCATGACAGAAAAGTGAGGCTCCTTTTGGATGACGTGCATGACAGTTTTGAGAATCATGCTACCCGAGCATCACAAGTCGCGCACTCTCCCGGACCCAGACATATTTGCGATGCATAACGGAAACCACAGATCGACTGTCGTTACTGTTGGCGTCGTCCCAGTCCACAGAAGTTTCTTCGTCATAGAAACGCTTTTTCGATTTGAAGTTGTTTTTTATCGTATTGTTCAGCATCGGTATCTGCGACGCAATGGGGTGCTCGATCCGGTGGAGGGTTGTCGGGTGGAGAGGCTGTCGCTGTAGTTCTTGCTTATTGATACTTTCGTCCTGCTCGGTGGAATTTGTATTGCGATTTTTCATCCCAAGACCACTGTCGCTGTCGTGCTGGGACAGTTCGTCGTGAACAGATCCATCTTCACCGCCCTCGCCGGCGCCCAACTCCCGAAAGCTGGATACAACCACAGTTTCGACGAAACTCCTCGCCGCTTTCCGGCCTTCGAACCAATCCAACCGGTCTTGCAGTTCTTTTTGGATTTCCTCGTTTGCGATGCGGTCGCAGGACGCTTGGAGGACGGAGTGGACGTAGGAGTGGATGATGTGAGCCTGGAGTTGATGATGTTCCGCATGTTCTAGTAGTTGGTCCTTCTCACCATCTTGTTCATCTTCCGACGGTAAAAATGCTTCCACAATGTCGACTGCAGGAGCTGCACCAGATCCAGAACTACGAGCATGCGTCTTCATCTTCCCCTGACGTTCTTCAGACATCAACCTGGAAGACGCAGAGGCAGATGAACTCGCACTGTCACTGCTGCTAGAGCTGGAAAATATTGAACCACCACCGCCACGCCTCCTCCGCGCAGCACGACTTGCTTTCTCCAAGTTCCGTCTTCCCAGTTCGCGGGCCAACTGGTCCTGGCTCGGCTGCACGATGTCCGAAGGACGGGCGGTCGGGGACAAGCCAAAAGTAGAAGCGGAAGCTTTTTGTAATGCTGCACCGGCTCTTCTTGCGGGAACACCGGTTCTCCTGTCATGCGCAATATCCACCCTGACAACCGGCGACTCCAGTCGGTCCTCCAGCTGTAACAGTTCGTCCTCGCCGTCGTAGTTCTTCTCCCTAGTACTGGAAAGATTCCTATTCTCGCCATGAGGAAGATTCTTCTCATAATATCTCCCGCTGCTCCCCTGCAGCTCCAAATCGCCAGTCGCCTGGTACAGATTCCACTTCAAATTCTCCGCCCGCTCCGCCCAATATTTCCTCCACGACTTCAGTCGCTGCTTCATATCCTGTCGAAACTCTTTCGCCCGGTTTTTGAAGAAGTAGTCGTAGATAGTCTCGCGGAAAAATTTTCGGAAATTTTTGTCCAACTCTTTTCTCACTTCCCTCCCGTATTCTTTTTCGAACCCGAAGGGAGAATTGTCGAAAGAAGGACTGTCGTGAGTTGTTGTTTCCTCGTTATGTTCAAGGTCTCCGATGGCTTGTTGTTCTACTGTTCCTACTTCACTATCCGCTGTCTTGTTCCGGTTTTTTCCAACTACCTTCCCGCTCTTCATTTTCGAACTACCGCCTGCTCTTTTCGTCCTGCAACAAAACCTAATCCTCGGTACACCCAAACAGCAGCAACACCAGCACCCGTAGCACATCCCGTAAAACACCCCCTTGGCTCGCGCGTCAACGACTCTGGTGTCGAAGTTTTTGTTTTCGACGAAGTACGGTCGCCAACAGAAGTGCTTCAAGCAGCAGTAGTCGAAACAGGTGGTCAAGTAGTACTCCTTCGGGCGCTTCTCGATCTCCTCCACGGTCCTGAGGATCTTCCGCATGTGCAGGAAGATTAAACCGGAGAGTAAAAAGATGGCGAGGAGCGTCATCGGGACAATGACTTTCAAGAAGTGCCATTGGTTGTACCACAGGAATTGGTCACTGGTGTCTTCCGTGTTTCTCGTATCTAAGTTGTTGGGCGCCGGGTAGAAGTAGAGGGTGATGTTCCCGACTTTCACCTCTCTTCGGAGTATGTGGTTAGACTGCCAGGTAGTGGTGGTGGTGGTGGTAGTGGTGGTGTTGAGAGACAGAAGTGCGGACATCTTGAAGCGTGAGGCTTTGACCCTTGTTGGTTCGTAAAAGTAAAACTGTTTAGATGCTGTTGAAAAAAACTTTTACTCAATAGAGCAAGGACCACGACGCACAGCTTGTTCTACAAAAACTACACACTACTGACGCTCTAGCAGAATCCTAGTGTTGCAAATAGCGAGATCATAACATCGGCCGACTTCGCACTTTGAATGTTGACGCACTTGCTTTACTAGCAATCCATGACAACGCGAGGCGAATACGGCGAAACCTAGTCACAAAAGCAACACGACTCGACGACAAATGCCAGACACAACTTCGATAGTACACGAATTTATGACTCGACGAACGATACGAACGATATATGGTTTGAAAAAAAAAGAGAAAACTGCGAAACAACGCTTTTGTTTTGCGGCGACCGGAGGAGAAAATGACCAGACTCGTGGACCTGATTCGACGAGAACTGGAGGGATAGAACAAGCACCAACGCTTCTACTTTCAGGTGGTGTTACTTCGATCGTGGCTGTACCCTATCCTATGGAAAGGATAACGATAAGGAAAGAAATAGTGTCGCTTTCATATCAATTTGCAACGAATATACGTGCAATCCGCTGCTCTTCATTTACTTCTGTCGTCTTTGACGACAAAGTGGCACACGTCGCGCAATGTGACACTTTCTTTCACCTTTTCGCCAGTATCTTTATTCACGTACTTTATTTTCACATAGTCCTTATCCTTATCCACCTCCAGCACGTCGACGATACTGTGTTCCAGCTTCTCATTCCCGGTTCTTATCCTCTTCGCCTGCTTTGCGTCTATTGGCAAAGTTGGCTCCAAGTACTTTTCGGAGATATTCTCATAAACATTCTGCTTGATCTTCACACTGGCGCGGATTTTTCCGGACGAGGAGGACGTGTCGATGGTCAACACCTCGCCTTTCTTGCAGTAGATCGCACTCATTCTCTCGTCGGTCACTTTCACGACTAAACCAGGGAGAAGCCACGTTTTATTCACAGCGTCGTCGTTACTTTTTCTCCTTCGCTTATTCGACGCAAAAGTAGTAGAATCGGCTTCTTTGCCTTGTTCACCATTAGCTACAGTTTTCTCCTTCTTCTTCTCCTCCTCTGCTGCGGGTGGTGCTGGTACTACCAAAAAATCCGTCGGTAACAGAACATCCTGTGCCCCTAAACCTAACCCCTTTCGCTTCCACGCGTTTTGTTCAACCATCTGCACGTGGTGTTTCTTCGGATCGTAGCCTAAACCGCGGAGGTACGCGAGTCCAAAATCCTGGATGGGTAAGTTCTCGAAGTCGTCTTGCCGCATATCGGATTGTTTTGCGGAAGCATTTTTATCTGTGTGTTTGTCCTTGTCCGCCAGAATTGGCCGGGAGGAAGAGGAAGCGGAGGTAGTTGGTTTTTTGACGTTCAAGAACAAGGATTTCTTCAGCTTCATCTTCGGATCTTGTTCAGGCTCTTCTTCTTTCTTCTGGTTCTCGTCGGTCTTTATGTTGTTTTCAGCATTTGTAATTGTTGTACTCGTCTCTCCAGTACCACCAGCTGCGACCACGCTATTCGCTGCAGGAGCTCCTGCGCCGTTGTCCTTCTCCACCTGCGCAGCTTTCGCTAAACCCATAATGGGCGCGATGGTTTCTAGCTTCGCCGTGTTGGTCAGCAAGTTGATTTCCCCGTTCGCATCCTTATTTTGCAATTCCGCGAGAATCGCCGCCGCCGCGTCTTGGTCGGTGGTTTTCCCACCTGTTTCCTTGCTCTCCGTGTCCAAATTGATGATGTTTTTGTTCTCGCTTGCAGCTTTATCCGGGTCGTCAGTGTCCACTGCCATCGCTTTTCTCCTCCTCTCCTCCCGCAGCTTCTGGAGCGCTTCATCCTGCTGCTTCAACGCCTCTAGATCTAGGCCAAAGTCGAGTTTTGGTAGGTTCCTTAGGTTGATGTCCACCGAGCCGTCGAACGTCGTTATGGTTTCGACTTTCGACTCCTCTTTGTACTGCGCGCCGACGTTTTCTCTTTTCGGCTGGATGTCTGCCGCGGTCTTCTTGAAGGAGAATCCTTTGAACATTTTGAGGATGTTAGACTGGGGAAATAAACTTGTGATGCTGGTAGTACTTAGGTCGTGCCAGAAAAATGAATGACTATGAAAGTTGTACAGACATATCCTATTTCTGTCGCCTCCTGGTCGCTGTGGTTGTGTTTGAAAAAGAGTGGATTGCGTTTGGGTAGTCACGTTAACTGAGTTTTCGTATATTTTGGAAAACGAGAAGCCAAAGGCGATGGACTTCTTCTGGTCGTATTGATGGAAAGAACTTCTCGAAGGATCACATTTCTTTGCTCTTGATCTACGATTACGGTTTGAAGGAGATTTTGACCATAACAGGAAGGGATCGCCTAAGTACTTCGGAACCAAGCAATTTTGCCTTTGATCCGATTTATTGGACTTGTGTGAAACTAAACCATTCTTAACGTCGAACAGAGCATTGTTCACGGCCTTGTTCTGCGTCCACCACGGCCAGGGCGCGAATTTTTTCGGATATTTTTCATTTTTTCAGAAGTTGTGTACAGTCGGTTTCAACTTTCGCGCATCGTGCAAACCTGCGTCTGCTCGCCGTCGCTCGAGCCTTCAATACAATACAGCTTTATAATTCGCGATGAATCGTAACAATTATCGAAAATGCAACAAAGCAGTAGATACAAAAATCCGCCTGCCAATCCGCACAATTTTTCCGATCCTTTGGTGTCTTTCTTCGAAACAACTACGTGCTTGTACAGTGAAACTGGTTTTGCTTTTTGATAAAATTCAAAATTTTACAGCTAGCGACCTGCGCATGATCTTCAGAGATCTTCTCCTAGTATCCTCCTATTTTTACACGACGACAGGTGCTAAGGCTGACTAGTGCAGATTGTTCTTGAAGAGCATGATTACTATGCCCCTGTAGTTGCCTACCAGCCCGACAAACTGTTCATCCTCTCCCCCTACTTACTTCTTCACCCGTTTGCTCGGTCGGATGGCATATCCACTGCAAACATGTCTGGGTCTGGAAAGATGCCACGAATTTGTGTTGCTGAGCCTTGCATGACGGAGCGATGCTTCGTACGACATGAACGCATCACAAATTTTTCGGTTGGTATTGCAAGTTCCACCGTGTTTTGCATGACAGACAGGCTTCCAGCACGACAAAGACCGTGGTCAACATTCGTATTCATGCATTACAGATCTCGCTGTCTTTCAGAATTGTGCATCACAGATCCAGATCCACACATATTTGCGATGCATATGGGAAACGCGCAGTCATCTTCTCCGTCGTCCATGGTCGAGCTGCTCATGTAGAACATTTCATCCAGACCCGTGGAGGTTCCGCAATACAAATCGTCATTTCCCCCGTCGTACATGTCGAAATCGTCCGAGACCGAAACCTATGGATATGCAAAAGCATCGCACAAGTTGTATTGCAATACAAATTTGCTGGTATAGAGAAAAACTGAGTTTGTCATGCAGGTTCAGGTCACAAACAAGATCTGTCATGCAAAAAATGCAAGTAGTGCGATACTTTTTGCAAACGATAACCCCTCCTCATCATCTTCGTCCGACATCTCCTGCAACCCGAGCTGCGTCTGGTCCTCCGAGATTGGCGAAGTGGCGTTTTTGATCGCTAACTTTATCGTGTCCTGGGGCTGCATCAACCCGGTCGTAGGATGCTGGGAAGTAGTACTCGGGATTTGGAACTCGTAGAACACGGTCGTTGTGGTGTCATTACTGTGTTTGCTGGAACAAGACGACTTCAACCCGGAAGATTCGAACCCGATGCCGCCACCGTTGGAGGAACAGGACGAGGACGACACGTTTCCGTCTTCCTCCGACATCGAGAAAACGTTGGTCGAGCACGTGCTGTCGAAATGGCCGTTGTTCATGAAAGTGCACAACTCGTCCCCCTCCCTCTCACTTGTCATGCAAAATTCCAAATCCACCCTTTGCCTGTTAGCACTGTTTGCGTGACAGATTCCGGAATGATCCAAAACAGCACTACAATCCTCTAGGAATTTGCCATGCTAACGCTGCATCTTTGCCAGCGCTTGTGTTGCTGTTCATGCAACACAAATGAGGGGGAGGGGGAGTTGTGCACAACTCTCATATTGTTGTTCCCGTTCATGTTACTACCGCTCATCTTCGGCATCCAGAGCAAATCGTCTAATTTCTCCAGAATCACCTGCTCCGAAACGACGTGCTGGTACTCGTCTTTCAGCCAGTTGACGATCTCGGAGACCGTTGTGATGTTGCGCAATTCTTTGTTTGGTTGCAGGGCTTGCGGTGTTGTTGCAGAAGTAGTAGAAAACGCGTTGATACCAGTACTGGCAGAAGTAGCACCTCCGCTCATCTGCTGCTCGATGATTACGGTAAACGGCTTGAATTGCTTTTTTCCCCAAAGTTGGGGCTGCTTGTTCTGCTGCACCGGGACTGGCATCATCACGTACATGCCTGAGGAAGAGGGAGGACCGCCGAGCATCGGCGCCTCACGCTTGTTACTCGACATGGAGAGCATACTGGGCGGAACAGGAGGCGTTTTTGAATTCGCGATATTGATTGTACGATAAAAAAACCGTCTCAACAAAAACACGTCTTGCGCTGCTAGATCGAACTTTTTAAGAACTAGCTGCTGTAGAGCAAAGCTTTTGGGAAGTTGCAATTGCTTTCAGTTCATCGAACTTGTTCGAACCCGATTGCAGAACCAGATTGCAGACACGATCACGAATGAACATGTGCCCCCGAAGTGCAGACACGATCACGAATGAACATGAACCCACGAAGTGCATCAACACGAATTGCCACGATTCAAGTTTCTTTTTCTCCCCCACTGATTACTGACGATGAGTGTTGAAATAGTGCGAACACGACAGAAGTCTGATAGCGATGGCACTTGGTTAGCACCACGACAATCTGCAGGACTTAGAAGTAGTTCCTCAAGAAATTGATGCAGGCGCAGGCCTACCGTCCCTTATACACGACAAGCGATGTTGTTCACTGAAGTATTCAACATCACAGCGATTTCTCTTTCTTAGTCTTCACTGCTGCACATCATACGATTTCAAAATATTGCAGTCTGTTCGTCGCGACTGTTCTTACCCTCTGTCCGCAACAACTGCCGCGAGACAAGTAAGGGCTGCGACTACTTCTAGGCACTTAATAGATCATAGCACACTCGAAAAGAAAAGCCGTACCATCTTCACGCTGTCCCCTCGATTTGCTATGTGAGAAAATGGAAAGAAAGTACGTGTGAAACTCGCACTCTATCTTGCTAACCGCAGGGAGTGTTCTGAGGTGTTGTTCAAGTGGGCGCCAACTCGTTTGGCGATAAAAACCCCCACGACGAGTTGGACCAAGTTCCAGACCCCGTACAGGGCTGCGAAGAGGAGGTACTGCATTTTTTGGGTGGATTTTCCAGTAGACGACGTTGGTCAACAACTATCCGAGCGAGACAGCCCTTACTATTCCCGTTTGTACCTACTTACGGGTCACCAGTGTTTACGAATATAAACCTACGGGTAGAGCTGCATTATCACGGGAAGCTCCTGGAGAGTTGGTCGTGGTTGATACGATTCAGATTGACAGGCGCTTTAGGATCCCTCGTGGGTGCAGTTAGATTGGAAGACTGTTCGATACCGATTCGACTGCAGCTAGAAAAGTACTTCTGCGTGTGGTCTCGTATGCTACCAAAAGCTTCAGGCAAAGAACTGCAGTAAACAAAAAACGCGAGGAGCTGAACCGATCTGCTTTTGCCTGTGCCCAAGAAATAAACCGAATGACGTTCTGTAAACCGAAAATTTTTCGCAGCTCGTAGGCTCGTTTACCACTCTTGCCACAACGAGTGCTAGTACTCTGTCAGAACACCGTAGACTCGACGTCGGTACGAAGTTGTGAGTTACTGCTGGTGTGGGTTGAACTTGAAGTTGTGCGCAATGGCCATAAAAGTACAGATACACGGAAAACAAGGTCACAACTCGTTCCGCACACCGTAGAGCTGTTGTGCAACACGACAAATCAATACGTGTTTCATCTTTAACTTTATCCTTCCACCGCAAAGTCGTTCATTCCGAGCCACGGGAATTCCGCGTGTGGCTTCTTCTCCTCCACCAAACTCTTTTTCAAGCAGTAGTTGAAACTCCCGTTCCCCAGCCTCGCATTCTCCCCGACGGGGGCGGAAAACTCCCGCACTTTTCCCCTTCCATCCCGCAAATACCAAATCCCGTCCTTCCCGGTAATTCCCCCGCATAAAGGCGTGTTCTATTCTGAGTAAAAACGTCCCCACCCTAGAGCTGTCATGCGGTTTTGCCTCTACAGGAATATTTGTAATCCGCATCCCTATAAGATGAGGCATGTCTAGTCGACGTGTATAATTCGCATATATTTGTAATGCTGTAAACAGGATAAGCGGATGGGTTTCTGATGCGGCTGTCCTTCGACAAACATGCACCACACTACGCACTGAAACTTGTCATGCGTGACTTCCAAAACTTGGAGATTTGTGTTGCAGATGTACCAATCGTTGACTATGGGGTGGGGACGTTTTATTTGCTCAGGATATGGTCGCGCACAGTTTCTCCGCGTTCGTCCTTTCAATAACCGCACAATCGGACTGCAGGTTGTTATGCATTGCAATTATGTCTGGGTCTGGAAACTTGTGTTGCTGAAGCTTGCATTGCAGAGTAGCCACATTTACGGCATAACAGCATCAGAAATTTTGCGAGGCTCATTGCATATTCATTCGTAAAACGCATCACAAATTGGCGTCCAGCACGACAAAAAAGCTGGCCCATCGCATTCATGCATTACAGATCCCTCTGCCCTTCCAAATTCGCATCACAAATTCAGAGTCAGACATATTTGCAATGCATAGTTGTGGTTGTTCATGGATTTGCAGTTGTTTTGATCATAGTCCCACTTGAATTGTTTCACCGGACCGCGTTCCAGATACGCGTTCGCGAAGCACTTGAACAGGCTGGTGTGGTCAGTTGGTGGCGATAAAGGTGGGGAAGTGGCTAGTTCGTTGTCCTCCGGGTCGCCTTTCGGTGTATTTCCTCCTTCTTCTGGATTGTTCCCGCCCGTTTCTTCTACAGGTTCCTCCACCGGCTGCTCCGGTGGGGGTTCTAGTTCCGTATCCACCGCTTCCATCTCGGGCTCCCCCGGCCCGAGCTTCTCGTCCTGTCTCGCCTGGATTCCGTCGCACCGACTGCAGTTCGGGCGGGCTTCCGATTCTTTCCCGAGGCAGTGTTCCAGGCAATCTTCCTCCTGATTCGAGGAAGAGACGAAGACGTCCTTGATGTTCTTCAACAATGCTGCTGGGTTCAGTGCGGCGAAAGAAGTGGAAGATGAGGCAGTTTTTATGCCAGCTCGATCATGCCGGTGCAGCTTGGTGAAAAATGCAGTCTTTCTGTGGTTGGGCTTTAATACTATTTCCTCGTGGTACCAGTCGCGTAGTGTAAGCCCGTGAAGATCCTCGTCGTGGTTAATTGCAGTGCTACTACTGTGGAAAACGTCACTCCAGGGGGACCCTGCTGCAGTTGAACCGGATGGGAAAAAGGTCGGGAAAAACCTCGTGGCTAGGTGCTCGGAAATGTTGTTGGCCTTCATC
Organism: Amoebophrya sp. A120; assembly: GCA_905178155.1. Lineage (NCBI taxonomy): Eukaryota > Dinophyceae > Syndiniales > Amoebophryaceae > Amoebophrya > Amoebophrya sp. A120. The sequence goes on from CAJINV010000005.1 coordinate 6,445,873, forward strand.
TTCTGCTTGTTGAAAGAGTGAGTGTGTAAAAAGCCCCCAAGCAATCAAGATTACGAAAGTACTTTTTTCAAGTAAAATAGCTGAGTGCAGACGAGAAATGAAAAACGAATTTCAGAAGCGAGGCATGCGCTTTTTGGTTAAAGCTCCGAAACGAGAACCAGCACGATACCATACCGTACTAAACGAAAAGGCTATCCGATGTCGATTTCATTTCTTGCACAACCAGCGAAAAATTAATCCTCACGATAGAAAAAGCGCTAGCGATTAAGCCGAGAAATGACGAAACAGACGCAAACGCCATGCGTCAAGAAGTTGTGGCAGGGATCATTGTTCGTAGTTGTTTGCACGGCAACGTTCACTGGCTGATTTATTTCCAGTTGAAGATCATACTTTATTTGCTTTTACAGAAAAAACCTGCTTTATTTGTTATTCAAAATCGTAAATTCTCAATCCTTGTCATCTTCATCATCACTGCCCGCGGATTCATCGTTGCTACTCGCGGACTTCACCGAAGCACTATCTTCGTCCAACTTCTTCTCCTTTCGCTTCTTTCCAGATCCACCGCTCGAATCACTATTATCCGAGTCAGAACCACTGCTCCCGATCTCTGACTTCAACAAACTCGCGTTCAATTCTTCTATCATCGCATCGTCAATATTCTTCCTCTGCAGCTTCATGACCATGTTATGCACCCCGAACGCGAACCCGAACACGGCGATGGAAGTGCCGTAAATCACCGTTTTGAACAAGTTCTCCTGCATCAAGAGCCTGTATTTGGTCCCCGCGTTCCACCTTTCGGGTGGCATCAGCATGGTACTCGCGGACGTGGAGTAGGATTCTGGCAACGTGTACTCTCCGTCTAGAGAATCTTCGATCGGCGGAGCTGGGGGTGGTAAATACGCGTTCGCCTGGGCGGAGTAGGGGTAAAGAGGTAAAACGTATTTCTCCCGCTCTTCGGATGTGATCGTCACGCCATCTTGTCTTGGTTTGTTCGTTTTCTGTTGCTGTTCTATCTGCTGTTGCTGTAAATGCGCTAATGCCGCCGGGTTCTGCTGGGAATGCGGGTTGGAAGTCGGGATGGGCGGGGGGAGAGTCATGTCTTCGGCGAGAAAATTGTTCCAGGTGTAAGGGCGGGAGGGGGACTCGTCGGAATGGACGAAGGAAGTTGGAGTTGATCGGTCGCCTGCATGACAAGCTCCTTGGTACAAAAAAGCGGCATGATCAGCGTCATGGTCCTCCCCAGCAAGGAGCTCGGAAAGGACAACGTGCAGGCCTGGCATTTTTGCTTATGCTCTGCTGATTTTCATTTTCTATTTTTTTTCTCTGAAACGCATCAAAATAAAACGACAGGGCGAAGCTGTCCCAACGCCAATTGAAGATCGTTTGACACTCTCGGACACGGATTACCACCTGTCCTGCATTCGCATAATTTTGTGTGCCTGTACTGCGTCTGCGTGGAGATCTTCGCATGACAATCTTCCACCACGAAAGACCATCGAAAAGTGGACGAAAATAACGATATCGACAGCAAGCGACGATGGGAGCGAAGCGTCGAATCTTTTCGATCTACCTTTCCGCGACAGTACAACTTACTTGCACAAGGTCTGTGTGTCGCTCAGTACTACGTGCTCGCCACAGAATATTACCTTTACCAGCGATGGACCGCTAAATACCATTACATTCCAGTGGTCTCCGACACCGACGGTTTAGTCTACTACTGCGACATCACGAAAAGAGATCGATCTGGCTGCACGGTTGGTGCAAAAGTAGATGCAGGCGGAACAGTTAGTATTGCTTAAGTAGTAGGTAAGGGATTATTAACAAAGGTCGACTTCGCCCTGCTCTTGTCGATGGCGCTTTTTCTCTTTGGTAGATGGCGCGGTGATTCATTTTTTCATGATGGTGACAACAGAACACGTCGTGCGTTTATTGCATGTCAATGTATCTATCGTGTTGTTCCTGTTCCATGCGCTAAAATATATTCTCGTTGATCATATTCACAGTATGCGAAACAGTAGAAAGTAAAAGAGCATCATCAAAAAGTAGAAGAGACAACTGCATTTCGTCCTGAGATTGAGAAAGAGGTAGAAGTGCACCCCGTAGTGATTATCCAGTATGAAATTGTAAAATAACCCATACAACCCCGCGAAGAAGTAGCCGGCGGACAGGTCGGGTAACGTAAAGGAGCTGTCGCTCTTTGGAAAATGATTTGATGTCATGCTCATGTCAACTGCGGAGAGGGCGCGATGAAACTGATCAAACACTTTATCCGGAAACACCGCCAATCCCAAATTCAGCAAGTGCACGTTGAGAAAAAACGGGCTGAGATTCGCTTGCAACCACGGAACCACCGCTTTTTTCCAGTTTTTTAACCCTAAGGTTTGCAATCGGAGAACGACGATCGTCGGCACAACAACGCCCCACCAAACCGCAACGGTGATAAAGTTCTGCGCGATGGAGGGGAAGCGGAGGAGGTGGAAGAGATTGGATGTGACCGCTAAAAGAAGCGCTTTGCTACTGAGCGGAAGGTAGTTGTTCATGTTCTCGTCGTCGTGTACTATTGCTCCTGATGTGCTGGTGGCGGAAGGCGAAGTCGTAGGAGAAGTGCTGGTAGAAGACGCAAGCACGCAAATTACAAATCCCAACAGAATCCTGAAACTCGCAAGAGACCAGGAACACAGCGTGAAACTCGCCAGTGCCCAACGGCAGGTCGTCCAGACGTAGAGGAGAAGGGATAGTGAGTAGAGTGTGCCGAACGCGAGAAGTGCTTGTGCCGTTTGTATTTCGATGCTCGCGTCCGTCTCTGGATGAAGTTTAGAAGGTTCTGCTGCCTGCATTGACGCCTGATGCAGCTCCATAATTCCTGGCGTAGTTGTTCCTCCCGCTGTTGTGCTTGCTATCGGCGTCTCGCAATAGAAGTAGCAATACAGGGGTAAAACCAGTAGCGCCAGGAGCTCCGCTAGGAGAAAAACCGCTAGAGGAAGCAGCGCGTACTTCTCCTTCCTCAAAAGCAAATATTCCGGGACGCCGTTGGCCTTCAGAGTGGAGCGGAAATGCTTCCCGACTTTGTGGAAGTCGAAACAGGTCTTGTTCTCGGATTTTGGTGGATGAACGGCAGCTATTCGTGATCCCGGTCGTCCTGGCTGTTGTGCATTTTTAGAAGTACCACCTTCCACTTCACTACTCTCCTCCGTCGAAGAAACTGTTGCATTCTCCTCACTGAAGTCCAGATCGAACAGCGTCGGCGGGGAGCGCCAATCGGACAGGATTTTCTGGAAGAAGGACGAGATTTTTTTATTTGCAGCATGCTGTTGGTTCGACCCCTGTGTTGAAGTTGTACCCGACTTAACTATACCGGTATTTTTGCTCGCAGTTCCTCTTCGCCGCACTGTCGCAGTGGATAATTGTGTACAGCTCTTTTGGCCTGTACTAGTACTACTATCGCCACGTATTATAGCACCATCCTCTGCTGTAGTTGTAATCTCGTCTATCTCTTCTAGGTCCGCATTCCGATCCGCTTGGAGATTTTCCTGTATCTTACTCCGGTTTCGGTGGCTCACCCAGGTCACGGCAATGAGGACCACCCAGTGGCAGGATTCCGGGAAATAGAGCCGCTCCATAGTTTGTGTGTGGTTGCTAATGCCGGCTGAGAGAGCAGGAGGAAAGTGCGTGTTCAAAAATCTTTTCAACAATATTTCTCCATTGAAAAGTACGTCGTAATGCTGAGCATGAGAAAGTGTCTGAGCAGAGAACATGTAGTCCGCTCAGCGGAAAATTCTACTTTCTAATGATAGCTACGAATTTCTATGCGTGGGTGGGAAAAAATTATAGATACGTATGAAGTGGTGAGGTCCTGCAGTTCGTTATTTTTCCTTGAGAAGTCGTGAGAATGAAAGCTGATGGTTCACCCCGACACGACGTACTCTCACTCAAGACCTTCGCGCAAGGATGTCTGTTGCACTTCTTATTTAGACTTAAAGTCAGTACGACTACTATCTTGTAGCCCCAGATCTTCCAAAATATGCCTGGTGACTACAACCGGAAAAAATGGACCGACATGTATTTTTGGACCACACTCTGCCGCTCGTGTCTCTCGCCTGCCCCTTCGCATGCAACATTCCCTGAAGAATTGAAGGAAGTGTGCTGAGCACCAGTCCGTGTGGAATTGCAAAACGGAAGAGAACAGAACGAGGGTATTTTTCGAGCAGAAATAAAAGGCACAGAGGACAAACACTTCGTGGCCCGAAGCGTTGCTACTTAACTGCTGCTGCTTGTACTACAACCAACTATCTCTTTTATTCAGATGAGTAACGTAGTGTCTTTTTTATTCGTACAAACATACATTGCAAATCGAAATTGTCGCGCTTTTGAAAAAAAGAAAACAAAGTTCCATGGTTGTTTTCAAGCTTCGTTTTTATTCCCTCTGGCTACAAGGATGCCGTAGAATTTTGCCGTAGAAGTTTTAAAAAAACACACAACTAAGTAGTTTGTGAAAGGACCACGACCTCAGGCTGCCGCAAATCCATAAAGCTTTTACTTGAAAAATTCCAACATCATGACGAGGAAACATGCAATCTTGAAAGTTAGACGAGCACCAGCACATCATACTGCCAGCGTACTCACACAATTTCCATCAAACTCCAAACTCCCCTCTCCTACCCCGCAAACGTTTCCCCATCAGTTTCTTTCCACAAATGGTCGCATTTCAGGCAGCGCAGAGTGATCACGGGTTCGTCGCTCTGATCCTCTTTCCGGTGCGTGCCAACGGTCGCGAGCATCAGAATCTCCTCGCTGTTGTTGCATTTCGGGCAGTTATGAGAGTGCGCAACCTCTCCTCCCCCTCATTTGTCATGCGAAATGCCAAATCCAGTCGCTTTCCTGTGGCACTGTTTGCATGACAAATTTCGAAAGCCCAAACAGTTCTACAGTTGGCACTTAAATTTGTCATGCATAGGCTCAACGTGTGCTGGTGTTTGTATTGCTGTTCATGCAACACGCATGAGGGGGAAGGAAATTGCAATTGTGCATTCTCATAGCAGTGGTAATAACTGTTTTTCGCAACTTTGGTCCATCTCGGATCGTCCCGCGGGTCAATCGCCATCGCTTCTTGTAGGACTTTCTCCTCCAGATTTGTTCGTTTCGCGGTCATTTCCTCGGATTCTAACTCTGCTTGTGAGAGGAAACAGAGATTATAGCAGCTCTGGACGTTGATTTTGTTAGTCGTTTTGTTGAAGCAGCTTTGGTTGGTTTTCTCCACTAATGTCTTGTTGCTGCGGAAGAACTGCACTAATCTCCGGTACTCGATCTGGTACTCACTGTACTCCTGTTTGGTCAGCATTTTGGACGAGTTCGGGGCAGAGGGGACTACTGGCTTATTTTTCTCCGTAAAAACCGCTTTGTCGCACAGCCCGCGCTCCACTTCCACCGCGATGGGCTTCAGTAGCCCTTTCGTGGTCAGGTTCTCAATCACCTTCTTCCTCCTCTCGTCCTGGGGGAGGTGGGTGGTTTGCTGCATGGGTTGATTTTGGGATGACGTTGATGTGACTGCCTGTTTACTGTTGCCGCTGGTGCTGTTTGGCGCATTCGAAGCCGAGGTTTGGGTCGTTCTCCGCGGACTTCTTAAGCGCACAGGCTGAGCAGCGGACGATCCTGCAGGACCTCCTCCGGGGCCTTGAAGATTATTTCTCGATCCAGCTAGACCAGCACTGGTTGTACCGGCAGGACGGGCTGCTGCAGCCCGCTTGCTCTGCTGGTCCTGTGAAGTAGTGGTCGTCGGGTCCGCCATCTTCTTGGACATAGATGTGCTTTGGTCCGCAAGCACGGCCATTACCATAATCTGCTTGATGTTTTAGACCTCCTGCAAAACGACCTGCACTTGTTTTCGCGAATAGAATAAATCAGTTTATGGTCCTGTGTGAAATTACTACAAGCGGTTTAAAATCTGTTCATTTTTGGCTGCTATGTATGTCCATGTTCTTTACAGGTGGTCTCCAAACTTCGGCGTCACTGGAATTTGATTCAACAAGAAGTGATCATATCCAGAGAAGTAACTACAGTGCTCTATCTGTTAAGATGAGGGCGCTATCCTCCAGTTTCATGGCCCAGCTGCTCTCCCTAGAAGTGGCCAAGTGCTCCATGCGGATATTATTGAGAGCGACCCGCTAGTAAGTACTTATTCCGGAGCGCGCGGTAAGAACTCTCTCGTCAAGTGAAGAAGTCTATGCTCAGGTGAATTATCATGTGCTGCGACGGTTCTGACAAGTCAGCATCGACGGAAGTAGACACCAGTTAGACGACTTGGACTGCAGCTATAATGTGCTTCAGCATCGTGTAGGTACTCAATCCTGAACAAATTTTTTGTCCCTCATCGGAGCTGCACCCAGACAAGCTTGACAATTGCAGCTCCAGGTGGCAACAGGCAGGGAAATAACCATTTAGGTTTCGGGTTCTGGGAGTGAATCTGGTGCCACGAGTTAAGGTAAAAAAACTGAAGGTTAAGATTTTTCTTGCAGGATATGCTACCTTTCTTCTCGGTTCTTGGGGTACTGATTACGGATAGCTTCAAAGTTTCATTCGTGGAGGGAATTTTTCTTGATGGAAAAGGGATACAGACTTCCTTGTAGTACTTGCTTAAACTAAGTTGATAAAAATGAACCTGAGGGTATCAAAATTTGGTGATCTTGCATATGGTACTTCCTTGTACTCGGATAAAAATTTAAGGTAAAAATAGAATGCAATTTTAGAAAAGAGACATCAAATCCGCACTGCTTGGAGTGCTGTTTTATCTTCAGACAAAGCTGCTATAATTTTGGACATGATTATAATCGTAAAACCTATACTTGTGAATTTTTGTGAATTAAGCTATTTGACGCGTGTTAGATATTACAAAGCAAAACCAGATAGTTGTGAATGTGATAAAACGATAAAGGGACAAATGTTGAAAAAAAATAAATGCCTAGAAGTCATTTGAAAAGGCCGCAACGCCTCGCACTGAGCGAGGACAGTAGCTAGCCTGCTCTGTGACTGTGTGCATCATGATCAGAAAAGAAACATCAACAGATGATTTTACGACTCTTTAGTAGTTCAGTCTACCTGAATAAGTGCACTTCCTCCGCTTGGTGGACATGTTCAACCGACGACCGCTTTCCCCTGTTCATCCGTGACTTTCACCCACTTCCCCTGCTGATTTTTCCGCCTATTCCGCGCCCGTTTCCCGCCCCGTCTCCCCCTGTGCCTTTTCTTCGCCCGCTGGAAAATTGGGTGTTGCTTCCCGTCGTTCCCGGTGACAGCAGATTTCCTGCTCACTTGGCAGTCATCTCCCTGCTCCAAAGCCCACTTAATCGCCTCGGACAAAGTTACGGTTTGATGCGCTAAGTCGACCCCGACGGGGTGTAAATCCGCGAAGAAGATTTCCGCGTGCTCATCATCCGTCGGCAAGCCCCAATTTCGAAACGTCGCGAGCAGTTTTTTAAACAAATTCATGTCGATCTTGTCGTCAAAAGCGTCAGGGATCAGGATGAAATCGTCGTCGGAAGTTGAAGTGTCCATAGCAGAATTTTCCGTATTCGTTTTCACGTTCTGCTCGTGGACGTTCCGGACTTTAATCTCGTAGAACAACTGCGAGGCGTCGTACAAATAGAACAACAACGCGTAGAACCCGTCATACCGCAGTTCGTCGATATCATCCTCGTCATTCCCACTTTCATTGAAACCAAACTCCTCGGCCGCGTGGTCGAATGCCGCGAACAAAGTTTCGTTCCCCAATGGTAATTCCAGTCGGAAATTCATGATTTGCGGCAGTTTCACGACGTCTTCCCGTTTCAGGATCAAATCGTCTTCATCCTCCGACCCGGAATGGTAGTTATCGTCCCTATCCGACAAGTCCCCATTCGGTTTCACTTCAGAATTCTTCGTCGCAAGTTTCTTGAAAATTGCATCCCGCTTTTTCTCATCGGCGTCGTCGGATTCTAGTGGGAGGACTGCAAGGAAGCGGACCCAATTTTGAAACAGATTGTGGTGGTGGTCGACAACCTCAGGTTGTTGTGTGGGAGGAACGGTGGGTTGTTCTGCAGTGGCTTTGTCTTTCTCACCATCAGCTGCAGTGGTCTGTGAAGTTCTCGGTTTTTTCCCGTGCGTCTGAATTCCGTTTTCCGCGTTTTTCAAATGAACGTTGTCATGTAAAGCGTCCAACATGTCCTCCGAAACTTCTTTATGTCGTTCCCACTCGACCACGATCTCCCCCATTTCTCCGCCCGATTCCTCGTTAACCACTTTCAAAACCACCTGTTTCGCCCGTTTCAAAAACGCGCCGGAGGAATCTTTCCGGACTTTGAGTTTGCAAGACCCGATTAACTTCTCCTGCACGAAGCTGTCGCGCATCAGTTCCAACGGGGATGATTTTTTGTTCTCGTCTGCGTTTTCTGGTGCTGCGGTTCCCTCATTATCCTTCGAGAAATACAGCGGGCTTTCCCAAACTTCAAACACCACCTCACTGGCCCCTGGGTGCGGGAACATCAGAGTCATCTTCCAATCCGGATTTGCGGTGTTCGGGATGACATGCGTGTGTTTCTCCTCGGTGCCGAAAATCACCTTTACAAAAGTGTTCAGCGCCTGGAATTTCGAGGGCGTGGTCGAAACCAATTTCGTCGCACGTAAGACTGAGACTTCCCCCATGTCGGGGAGTTTCGACTTGTCCAGTAACTGCGCTGCTTGCTTCACGGTTTTTAACGATTTGGTGACAATGTTCACGTTTTTCTTGAATTTCTCCAGAGCGGGGGATTTCTTCACGGATAGGGACTTTGCAGCCAAGTCAGCGGAGGTCGTATTTAAAGTTGATTCACCGGGCAACCTCTCCGCGGCGGAATCCCTCGCGGCAATCTGTTCCGCAAATTTTTGTGCCAATTCTTGGTCTTGCACAGACGGCCCGCGGTGCTTTTCTTCAAGAACCCGCTTCTCTTCCTCCTCCTTCTCTTCGATTTGGAGTTTCAGCAATTTTGCGATCTCCACATCCTCATCATGAGGTCCCCTTTTCTCCTGTTCTTCCTGTTGGTCGGCGATTTGCTTTTGCAAATCCTCCGCGATCTTCACATCCGTGACCGACGGCCCGCGGTTCTGCTCCTCTTTCTCCCGAGATTCAATCACTTGGGACAGTTGCTTCGCGAGCAGAATGTCTCTCTTGCTCGGGCCTCTCTGCTTTTGCTGCGCGGCGGTTTCGGGGTCAGCGGATGATGCAGCTGCTTCGTCGGTATTGTAGTCGAGCATGTCGGCGAATTCGCCTGCATCTTTACCATCTGTCTTTTGATCCGTAGAAGAACTGCCAGCCGCGGCAGAAACCGCAGCGCCCGCACTCCCGGCTAGATCAGTGACAGCATCGTAGATCTTTTTCGACTCATCCGACACCGCTTCGATGACTCTCGGACTCAACTCTCTCGCAGATTCTGCAACCGAATGGGCGCTATCAAATGCAAAAAGTTCTGGGTCTGGAAGAATTCGAGATTTGTCATGCAGTTTTGCCTGACCCGGATTGTCTGGCATGCACGCCCTAGCATCACAGATTTCGAGCAGGTCTCCCAATGCCTAATACGCATGACAAATCCCCTCTTTCGGTAACAAGAAGCCGGGCCTTTTGCTGGCCATGCATGACAGAATTTCTCATGATGTAGAATTCGCATCACAAGTTCGGATCCTTCCAGACCCAGACATTTTTGCAATTGATAAGCGCGCTGGTTCATCCACTCCCGGATTTTTCCCAGGCGCGCAGCCTATGCATTGCAAAAATGTCTGGGTCTGGAAGATTGGTAGGTTTGTCATGCAGGTTTTCCATGACCCACGCGGTCTGTCATGCACGGCCTAGCATGACAGGTTCTGTGAGACCTCTATCATGCCGCTCTTGCATGAGAAACTGCCTCTAAACTTGATCAAAAGTGGGCAGCATTTGGTAATCATGCAACACAGATTTTTGCGTGATTCAGATTTAGCATGACAAGTTACACTCTTCCAGACCCAGACATATTTGCAATCCATACAGCCCCAGTCATCGCCACGTTGGTCAAAGTGTAGATGTTTTTGGTGCTTTTTCTCGTTGCGTCCTCGGCGCCGACACTGTCTCGCGGATTATTGTTCTTCGCAGCTGAAATGGACGAAGCGACCGCGAGTTGGTCCTTCAGGTCCAAATCTGCCTCCTGTACGTACTCCATCTCATCCTGGATATGCTCCATATTGAATTTCACCGAAGATCTCTTCGACGCGTTACTGCTCGCTGCGTCCGTCAATACTGCATTATTAGCAGCAGCATTATCGTCGTCTTGACCACCTCCTGCAAGAACTGTCCTGTTTCCGTCGGATTCTAGGTTCATCTTGTTCATGCTGTGTCCCACGCCGGAGGACACTCGTTTTTTGTCCTTATCGTAGATTTTTTCCTCCGCCTCCGCCATCTTCTTCGAGGAAACATCACTTAATTGCAAATCGTTCTGCAAACTCGAGCTTAGGCCAGACAAAGCGTTTTCCTCTCCGATTTTACTCTCTTTCAAATCCAACAACTGCTGCGCCGCCCCGTAGCTGATCCTTACCCCGGAGCTGCTGATCGCCCCTTCAGAGCGGTTGAGGACCTCTTTACTGGATTTACGCGCCTCCGAGTTTATTTCTTTCACTAATGATTCCCGGATCGTGTTGGACACAGCGGCGATCGTGGCGTTATGCTGGCTTTTTGTGATATCACCGTTGTCATCCGCATTTTCATCCTCGTCGTCGTCCAGACTCAAGAAATCTGAATGCGCAACCGTCATGTAAACATCCTGCATGAACGTTTTTCGCGCTTGCTTCTCGGTTTCAGTCAGAGCCGCCGAATAATTGTCGTGCTCCTCTCTTGCGGAGGAACTGCTGATAGCATTCGAAGGTAGTACTAGCGAAGAAGTAGTCCCCACAGCGGGGGCAGAACTACTCGGGAAAGAGATTTCTTCCGTGGCTTCCTCCCCTGCAAGATTGATTTTCACGCCCTTGGCACCACCAGCACCTGGTGCTAATGAATCTGGTGCTTCGACGTCAGCTGCATCTTCTTCTTTCGTGATATCTACCACCTGTTTCGAGAGTCTCTTGTGTTTCTCCTTGTCGATGGCCTCGTCGACGTTGAATATTTGGAATTGCTTCTGATCGGCGTCGTCGTCCGCATTTTTGTCGTCTTCATCTGGTGCAATGGTTTGCTGGGACAAAGGATATAAACCGTCAGCCGGACCATTACCGCTGCTCACCACGTTTGATATTTTCCCCGCTACAACACTCCCCCGCGACGATCTCCTGCCCAGAATCCCCGCAACCGATTCTCCTTCCTGCGCCGCCATTGCGGCAGATTTCCGTACCGACTTCAGCTGCTGCTTCCGGTTTCTTTCCGCCACCGTCAGTTCCCCATAGTGGCTGTCTTCCGACTCCGTTTTGTCCTCCTCTTTCGGAATGGTTTCCGTGACGGATTGCCGCAGCGTTGCGCTCGCAGCATCCTTTGCAGTCGTCGTCGTGTCTTTTTCGGAAGACGCCGACACGATCGTGCCAGCCAGTAATGGAGTTGGGTGCAAATCCCGGATTTTTTGCATCTGCTCTAGTTCCTCAGCCGTTGGGATCGACAGTGCGGAATCGGCGATCCCAAACAGCTCTTTGGACTGAATGTTCGCCAGAGCGCGGTGCAAGTTCATCGGCTGCAGCAAGTTCGCGTTCTGGTTGTGTTGCGCGTGCAGCATCTGTATGGATTGCAAATATGTCTGGGTCTGGAAACTTGTAATGCTAAAAGTCAATGGTAGACGCACTGCAATACGCAGCTATGCATGACAAATTTTTTGGCTCCAATGTCTTACGTATTCCGCATGGCAAACTGCGTTTTTGCATGACAGGCAAGAGGGCCTTTTCGTGCCTATGCAACACAGATGCTCGAGTCATGCCAGACAAGCATGACAAACTTGCACTCTTCCAGACCCAGACATTTTTGCATTTGATAATCTGCGTGTGGTCTTTCATCTGGGAGAATTCCAACTTCCGGAGATACTCAATCTGTTGCACCTGCTCCTTCGTGGGCTGCTCGATTTCGAAGGCAGCATCAGTGGTGGAACTGGGTGGAACAGCAGGAGCTACATTTGTAGTCAACACTTCAGAAGAGACTGCCGCGGCCGCGGCCGCAGCAGCACCTGGACTGCTGCGCGGTGAAGTCGCTGTAACTCCACCCCCGGCACCTCCCTGCTGCAAAAACCCACTCGCCGGCAGTTTTCCCTGCTTCGCCTTCAACGCTCCTGTCGCGGCTAGTTGCGCGTTATTCTGCAGGTAGTTTTCTTTCGAGCGAATCGGCTCGGGGTAAGGCTTCGGCGGGGTTTGCTGGTTTATGGCGAGGGCTTGGGACGATGCGGTTCTTGCACCATCCTGTGGCAAGTTGTTCTCCAGGAGAATCTGCTGGATCTGCAGCTCATGCTCCGATAGCTGCATCTGTTCTTTCTGCGCCGAGACATTTGTCGTAGTTGTTCCTGCAGCCGCGGCTGCGTTGGCCGCTCGAAGGGACCCAGGAGCAGGAGCGGAAGTTGTAGATCCCGCTTTAATTGCATTACCGGCTTTGCCGGCGAGAACAAGAGGCTCACTTCCTTCCTCCTCCACTGGTTGCAGCGGTACGAAGTTCATGTTGACCGTTTGGCTCGCATACTGCTGGCTCTCCTCCCCAAACAAGCGCGAAGGTGCCATTTTCTGCAGCTGCTGTTGCTGTGCTTGTTGCACGACCCGATTGTTGCTCTTCACATCCATCGTCGCAGGTCCTGCTTGAATCGCCGCGACAGACGGAGATGATCCACCAACCGCCGCCGACGTTGACGTCCCGCTAAAATCACTCGTTCCAAGCAACACCGCAAGCAAATCTTCCGCGGTTGCCAACTCATGGTACTTGATCGGCCATTTTCGTTCCAATCTCCGGACCACCTCCTGCCGCTCCCGGTATAACAAATCACACACATTGACGCAGTTTTTCTTCAACAAATTCACAAACTGGTCCATCTGGAGCTCAATCGTCGTCACAATCTGCTCCAACTTTTTACACCGTTGCTTTTCCATGCTTAACTCATATTCCCACTGGATCGAGGTTTTGAACGCCGGTAAGTGGTAGCACTGCCCGTCTTATCAAATGCAAAAATGTCTTGGTCTGGAATGTTGCAGGGTTTGTCATGCATATTTTGCATGACCCAGGATGTCTGTAATGCACGACCTAGCATCACAGATTTTTTGAGGGCATCTTGATGCCTATTCCGCATGACAAATGCCCTCCCCATCTAGCACAAGAAACTAGACTCCTCTTGCTGGTCACGCAATACAGATTTTTTTAGAGTCCAAAGTTAGCATCACAAGTTACAACCTTCCAGACCCAGACATTTTTACAATTGATACGTCTTGCCCGTTCGTCACCATAACGATGTCCTTTTGCTGGTTCTCCTTTATGTTCTCCTTCCCGTTTTTTAATGATCCATCCTCGTTTTGGAGGTAATTCGCGGGGATAAACGCATTGTGGATCGAGGGGTAATCCAGTTTGGCCGGGACAGATAAGCCAAATTTGTTCGCTAGGGTGCCTTGTTGTGTGTTGTTATCCTTCTTGCCGGTGTGGAGCGACTGGATGAAGTCGACGAGGGAGATTTTTTCGATCACGTCTAATTCCTGCTGTTGTACGGGTGTTGTGTCAGAAATCGCGTTTGTCATAACACCAGCTGCAACAACAGCAGTGCCCAGAGTTGTGTTGCTAGAGCTGGTGCCGGTGCCCGTATTGTAATTATTTCCGACTAATTTACTGACACGGTCTTCCGGGTTGTAGAGGAACGTGGACTTCTCAGAGGTTGTAGATGCAGCTGAAGTCTGCTTGTTCATCTGCCCGTTACTAGCACTGACACCTGTAGAAGAAGGAACAGCATTCTGTTGCTGCGACACCACCGCCAGTTGTTCCGCCTCGTTCTTCGTTTTCAGCAGCCACCCGCAGTACTGGTCCAAGTAGTGCAATTTTTCCTTTGCCTCCCCCAATTCCGCCTGGAGATTCCGTGTCACTTCCTCCGTGTTTTTCCGGAGCTTTTCCTTCAATTTCTCCTGCTCATTCTGCGCGTTCCTGCGTTTTTTCTCATACAGCAACACCTGGAACATTGTATGGAAGCGTCAGGATCGCAATCAGCAAAGTTGAAAAACTTGTAATGCATAAAATGCAAGCCACAAAATCCCTGTCTTGCAAAATAGGCAAGTGAGGCAGGTTGTCGCTGTAGGCCTGTTCTTGAGGGGTAGAAATAGAGCTGGTGAAGTAGCATGACAAAAGGCGTCCTCCTTACCCAAACAGCATGACAAACTGGATTGAGGTTCTACCCAAATTTGTCATGCGCCACCTGGAAACTGGGCACCAACTGGTATCTGTTTTATGCATCACAAAGTATCTCAGCTGTGTCGATTTCGATCCTGACGCTTCCATACATTGCCCGCCATTTGTAGTATTTTTCCGCGTTCACGGAAAAGGCGCGGAGTTGCAGGTAGTAGTCGTTCACCTCGTTCAGTTCTTTCAACAAAGTTTCCGTGAACTCCTGCAGCGGCTGCTTCAATTCCGGCAACTCCTGCACGTACGCCAGCATCTTCGCGGACTCCTCGGAAAAGGTTTGCTTGTTGCTGTGTAGTTGCATATTTTGCTGCTGCTGGAGTAACTGCGCAATGGCGGTGGCGCCGGTGAGATTCGAACTGGCATGAGAAGTAGCGTTGTTCTCGGGAGTCGTGAGTGCTTTCAGCAAGTGAGGGAACGTGCACGTCTGTTCCTTCAGAAGCGCGATTTCCTGCTCGGTCTGGGCGATGTCGAGAACAGTGGTGTCAGCGCCGTTATCCATTGCAAATATCTCTGGGCTCTTTGAAAGTTGTGATGCAAGAAAGGGAAGAGTGAGCGCACTGTGATGCGCTGCCCAGCATGACAAGTTTTCCCGTGGTTCTGAGTTGCGAACTCCGCATGAGAAATTGCGTTTTTCCATGACACACAAGAGGAGCTGTAGTACGCGGCCACGCAATACAAAGTTCAGAGTCGTGCCGGACTAGCATGACAAATCTCGCAATCTCCCAGACCCAGACATATTTGCATTTGATATCCGTCGACCGTGAACAACCCCCCACCAGCCTTCTGTTTGCTCCGGTTTAGTTTGCTCTGCTGTTGAAACGATAACAACAAAGGTGCGAACCGAAAATTCACTTTTTGCGGCATCTGCGGCTTCGCAGGCTCCTCGGCGAGAAGGCCACCAGCCTGGTTACCAGTGGTCGTCATTTTTAAGGCTGCCTGCTCCCGCAGTTCCTTCTCCAACTCTTCCTTTTGCTTGTCCGTCTTCTGCATGCCCTGCACCGCGAGCGCTAACTTCCCCGCGGTGGAAGCTTTTTTCCGGAAGGTCTGCAGCAAGCTCAGCTTTCGTTGCGCGGCACTGGTTGTGCCGGCTCCATTCTGGCCGTTTGCGTCTTCGTTTTGCTGTTGTTCCCCGCTATCGTTTGCGCTGTTCAACATCTCGCCAGCCGCACCTTGTTCGGCGGAATTATTATTGCCAGAACCATCGGCTCCGGCTGGTGCGCTGTCCGCTTTTGTTTTCTTCCCCCCAGCGGCTGCACCACCTGTCGCACCCGCTTTCTTTTTCGGCGCCGCTCCGCTTGCACCCGCTTTTTTCTTGTTGCCGGCGGTTTTTTCTAACGACTGCAGCTTCGGGAGTTCCACCCCGGTTAAGTGACTGTCGTCTTCCATCTTTTTCCGGACTTTACTGTGCAAGTCCTGCTTTTCGGAAGTCACTTGCGCGCCGCCGTTGTTCTCCTTACCCCCCTTCTTCCCACCTTGTTTGCCACTATTCTCCCCGTGCAGACCTTTCTCTCCGTGCACGACCTGTTGGTGCAACTGCTCTTGCTTTTGTTTCATGTCCAGGTATTCCGCCTGTTTCAGCTCCTCCGCCGTGATTTCGGTAATTGGCACCTTCTCGCTCATGCCACTCAGTGCCTCCATCATTTTGGACAGCGTTTCATATAGGGTTCGCACCTTCGCCTCGGATTCGAAATCCCCGTACTCTTTCGCGAGCAACTTTTCGGTCGCAAAATCCATAAATTCCGACTGAAATTTCCCCAGAACCGACAGACTCGCCCCGACCTTCTCCCGGAGGAGAGTGTTCTCGTTGCGCAGCTTCTTGATGACGGAGAGATTGTCGGTGTGTTGCCCAAGGGTGGTGGAGCTCAGCTCCAGGCGCCACTGCTGCTTCTCGGATTCGAGCTCCTTGCGCTCGCCGTCGATAATTTTGATGTCTTCCTGCAGCCGCCGCTGCATCTGGAAGAGCAACAACGACTCCTGCGACCGCTCCTCGTGCTCCGCGTTAAGAGGACCCCCGGAGGAAGTAGCCCCGGAAGACATCAGGGCCCGCATGTGGTCGCCGGAAATGGTCTGCAGGCTGCTCGCCGTTCCTGCTGCGAGTCCCCCCGGAAGTGGCCCACCACCCATCATTCTCGACGTGCCCGCCCTTGCGCCGGCACCACCGCTTGTAGCTGTTCCCCCAAGAAGATCGGACGACCCGGCACCAATGGAACCCGAGGCCCCCGTCGCGGCGGACAGTTTGGGCGCGCGGAGGTAGGACTGCGCCAGCCGCTGCTTCAGAATCTCCGCATCCTGTGGGGAAAGTTGCTGCAGCAGGTCGGTGCCGGAAGGAACCAGCTGCACCTGAAAGTAGCTGTTTTTGTTTTGCCCCCGCGCGTCGGCCATCTTTTTTTATTTCTGTTTGCAATTGTAAAACTGTACAAGAAGCAGCAAAGTATGACTTAGTAAAAAATCTCAACCGCTAGCTGTACCAGCCGCCAGGAGAGAGATTCCTAGCGCCTCCGCCCCCAACAGGAGCTTCCGGGCGACGGCGTACTTAGTTAGACTAGTATACTGGCGCCAACACAAAACTTTAAAAAATTGAAAAGAGACTAGTGTGGAAATTTCTCTTGGGGTTCTATGTCTATCAAGATCATCCGCCTGGTGAAATTGTGCGTTTTTGTTGAAGAAGTGTGCGCTAGAAAAGAAACGAAAGGCAGCAGGACGAGAAGCACGATTGTGTTCTTGATTTTTGCACGAAAGTGAGAACAACATGTGAACGACGAGGGAAAGAGAAGAACTCAGACGAGAACGAAATACGCACGAGAACCACGAACGAAAGCGTCTAGTTCTTCCTGTATGTGCACGGAGTTACACGTTGTACGAATGAGGTGCGAAAACTTGTAGACCGAAATTTTCTTTTGCTGCAGAAGCTTCTTCTAGACATTCAAGCAATGTTGACGGCACCAACCGATGCATTAAAGATGAACTTCTCGGGGACAACATGACTGAAAAAGAACCAGGCACAGTATACCACCCAATCATCGATTGCTGTGAAAATTTTCTCCGAAACTTCTGACGAAATCAAAACTTCCCCTTTGTAGGCTCCTCCTGGCCCATAACTACAAGGTGAGGAATTGCTGCTTTAATACATCAGCCAGTGCAATATACAGAGCTCAAAAAACCACATAAACCAGTGGTCATTTACTTACAAAGAGTAAGTGCTTATGATCTTCATGCAGTCTTCTCGCACCCAGGTGCTGCGGCTCGTCTACCATGCATCCCCCGCAGTAGTTCGTCTACGTGTCGACTCAGTTGGCTCCCCGACAGAAGCTCGTCTTTCGCGCTTGAGTCATCTTCAAAAGGCCGCCCATTGTCTCCCTCAAAAAGGTCGGAGATGCTGTCGAAGCAACTCAGCAAATTCCGCCCACGCGGTGGAAGCTGAAGTTCTTTTTGCTGTGGATAGTTATTTTCAACTTTTTTGCTAATAATTTTTCCGTCGCCGCTCGCAAAATGAATTTCCCGGCCCCCCTGTTGTCCCGCGTTTAATATTTCTGTCATTTCTGAAGATGTCGCCGGCTTTATTGCCTCTTGCGCCAAGTCTCCCTCTTTTGATCGGCCGCGAAGCCGCACCGGCTCATAACCTCTCCGCCCTGATAGACCGGCCCTTCGCGCGACCGGGCTTCGCGTCTGCGGCGTTTATCAAATGTAAAAGTGTCTGGGTCTGGAAGAGTCATGCTGTTTTTGCATGACACAGAAGGTCTGGCATGGAAGCTCTAGCATTACAGGTTTCGAGAAGCTTCCGCAATGCCGAATCCGCATGACAAATCCCCCACTTTGGTGACAGAAAGTGGGCAGCTTTTGCTACCCATGCATAAGAGATTTTTCTGTGTTCTGAAATGTGCATCACAAGTTTGTATTCGTCCAGACCCAGACATTTTTACATTTGATAGCGTTCGTTGCGCGACGATTGGGTCGGAGTCGGCAAGAACCTTCTTCCCGGGCTCAACATCGCTGCGTTCGTTGGAACGACTGGCAGCATCTTCAACTAACCGGGTGGTTGTCTTGTCCGTTTTTCCCCCTCGCCTCCCCGAGTCTGTGGACCTTGGAGTGCCGCCACAAGAAGAGGAATTATTCCGGCGGAGGTTTGAGAACCCACCACCTCGTTCAGGATTTTTATCGCCTTCGCCTGCCGACGTAGTGGCCTTTTTACTGCCATTGCGCCGCCCCCGCATTTCTTCTCGACAGCGTGCACCAGGCTCACGAACTGGATGACGAGGACGCCGCCGGGGGGTCGTGAAGGCTTCCGACGTGGTCTCAGCTCGTGGTCCCCCTCTCGCTCGTGTTCTTCGCCCCGAGGGGGTCCCCTCTACTTCCGTGCCAATAGTCGCACCTCCTGCTACTTCTTCAGCACCTGCACGCGCTTTGCTCCTACTTTTCCCCTCAACAGGAGAAGGCGAGACTACGCATCGAGCAGCAATAAAATCACGAGCAGAGGACTTGGTAGTTCTAGTGGATGTGGAGTTATTTCTAGAAGCCCGCTGCACTCGACGTCCGGCTTCCTTGTTTCTACCGAGCTGCGACGGAGTTCTTGTCCCTGAAGACGTGCAAAAACTTATCCCAGAGAAAAAAGCTGGCAGGGCACATTTGTAATGCAAAAATAAACACACAGAAACATTTGCTATGGGTGGCCCCATAGCATGCTGTTTCGGATATGCAATACAGATTATTTCTTTGTGTGTTTATTTTTGTACTACAAAGATACCCTGCCAGCTTTTTTCTGTGTGATAGAACTTGTCCGCTGCGAAAGTGTTTTCGACATCCTCAACACCGGTTCATCTTCACGATCCCCACAGGAATTATCAACTTCCAGGACTCCACGACCTCGCAGGCCAGGATTCGGATTCAGGTATTTATTTTTCTTGTTCCACCTATGATCTCTCTTCTTCGTATCCAACGAGCCATTTTTGTTTCTCATCTTCGTATCATCATGCTGTGATTGGATACTACTAGCAGTAGTAGCCACTTCTTCTTGCTCGATCCGCTTTTCCTGCAAAAACGAGCACATCTGCTCCACGTGCCGCAACTGCTTCTCCAAGCTGAACCGCAGATCCCGCTCCGTGGCCAGCTTCTCCTGCAGCTGCAAAACCTTTGCCTTCAACTGCAGAAAGACAGTTTTGGACGCCATTTTTGTTTGTGCATCCATAGAAGAAATCTCGCGTTGTTTATCCTCATCTGCGCGGACATATAATTCCCGAACAGCAGGAGCTCCAACTTCTACTGTTTCCTCATTTATTCTACTTCTGCACCACGGCAGCAACTTTTCCTTTCCCCGCTCACTGGGAACTACAACTCTCGGCGCACCACCAACTGCTGGAACCATGCAGTTCCTGTTTCTCTCGTCCCCATTGCGACGGCCCTGGGCACCGAGAACCTCCGTCAGCTTTCCGTCCAGCGCGCGCAGCCCGCGGGCCTGGTGCCGAATTTTGCCCGCCTGCTGCTCGATCGTTTTTCGCTGGTCCCGAATCGTGACGCACTGCTGGTACAGCCGGCGGTACAAAGCCTTCCTTTCCACATCAATGGGTAGTCGACCACGTGCTTGTAGTTCTTGTTTCTCGCAGTAGTTCTTGATGTTGTTGTCCCTCGTCGTGCTGCTGGCCCCCACTGGTTCGTTTTGTTCAACAATGTCTTTCTCCAGCGGCCGCAAGGCAGAAGAGGAAGAGCCCGTACTACAACTTTGGGTGAAAGAACTGGAGCTACGAGCGTCCCGAGAGCTCGGTCGTGCTGGTTCCCGCGGATTATAAACACGCTCCTCCGGCGGCCCGCCCACTAACTCGCGGTCCTGCTGCTGCTCGTCGTGTAGTGCCGCGGGCTGCGTAGTTGTGCCTTCGCCTGAAATATTTAATCGCCCATGATGCTGTTCTTTATCTGCTAGCTTCTGCGTCAGCGCTTTATTTTCCTCGGCCAACAGCACATTCCGCTCGTTCAGACGAAGGTTGCGCTCGTATCAAATGCAAATATGTCCCGGTCTGGAAGAATGCAGGTTTTCCATGACCCATGACGTCTTTCTAGAATGCAGCACTGAGCATGACAAATGCTGTGAGATCTCTCTCATGCCTATCCTGAATGAGAAACCTCCTGTCAACCTTGTCAGGAGCGGGCATCTTTTGGCAATCATGCAACAGAGATTTTTGCATGATCCAGACTAAGCATGACAAGTTGCAGCATCCCCCCAGACCCAGACGTATTTGCAGTGCATAGCTCGTTCCCCTTCGCAATCCGGTCGTTGGCATCTTTCACACAGTCGGCCAGCTTTTCCTCGTAGGCAAAAATCACGCGTTTCAGCCTGCTGATGTCGGAAGCGGCACTATTTTGTTCCCCCCTCTGCTTGTCAGCATCCGGTTGGTGAAAGCAGATCCGGTATCCTGTGTGAAAGCGTCACCCCCCAGAGTTATTGTGCAGATTTGCGATTACAGAAACGCATGCAATGCGCATCTCCATGAGAGGCATTTTCAGTCGTGTTTTGGAATCTGTAATGCTCTAAACAGACTGCGCAAATGGCTTTCTCATGCGGCTTCCCTTGCTAAACAGCACTACACAGCAGATGTTGGAAACTTGTCATGCACAACTCCCAAACCTTGGAGATTTGTGCTGCAGATTCACCAACTTGACTCTGGGGCGGACTCCTTTTTACTCAGGATATCCGGGGCGAAGAGAACACCGTGTGCGACGCTGCTCCAACACCCTCTTGGTCGTGCGGCACAAGACCAACATTTGCAACCTCGCGCTCGTCGGCCAGTGTAGTCTTCGGAGTGACGGGAGCACTGGCCAACCTAGAAAGGGGGGCCCGAGGCTGATTACTCCTCCTAGTCGAGAAACTACACGAAGAAACAGAACTCCGCTCTCCTGCGCCAGCAGAAGAAAGAACCGTCCCGATCCTATTGAGGCTCGCGAGCGGCAGTTTGGGTACGACCGGTTCAGCAGGCCAGGTGCGGTTACTGTAGTTCCTTCCACCCGGAGGTGCAGTTCCCCTTCGCTCGTCCGTCGCTGCTGCGGATGAGGGACAACATGCGGTCTTGCTAGAGGTAGGGATGGGAAGAAGCAGCCGCCGCGGGGAGCAGCCACGCGGATCTCCAATTTGTTGTGGTCTACTCCTTCGAGAAAAAGAAGAAGTCGCAGCGCCCACTGCACCAGCCGCCCGACGAGGCACACCTTGCAGGGCGTGGATCCGAGAAGTGCTGGTGGTTGTCGCGTTAACAGTACCTCTCTTTTCCGCGGGCGGCGTGGATCCGGTGCAGGAGAGGCGTTCTTCCTGACTGTTCCTCAAGAACAGGTGCTTCTCTAAGTTGAGGCGGAGATCGCTCAGCGTGTTGCTCTTCCGCCGCCGGCGCTCTGCTTTTCTTCTCGTCCTTGTTGCTTTTCGTTTATTTCCATTCTTGTCTGCATCTGCAACACAGAGGATGGACTTCTTCAAGTAGGAATTTTTACTGGTAGTAGTTATCATCTTCTTCCGATATCCGAAGTTCTTCCGTAATGGGGAGGGGGCTGCAATATCCTGCGAAGACGTCGCCCATGGTCTTTGCCCTTCCGCAGTTTCCGCTCGGTCCACGGAAAAGTCCTCGTCCTGCTCGAAGGGGGCGCCGTCGTCGCTGCTTCTAGAAGGATCTTCGTGGACGCCGCAACAACTGTAACCGCTGGGCACTTCCGCAATCACTGGAATAGGCTCCAGTTCCTTGATGGCCGACAGAAATAAATCTGTCGTGTCGTCCGCCTGGTCGTTGTGGTCTATGTTGTAGTTGCCCGCACCATGATCTTGATGTTCATCTTCTTGTACAACTACATCTGGCGCAAAAAAGGATGGCGCGGAGGGTCCTCGTGGTACTTCTACACCGGTTCTGCAAATGCGCGTGTCCTCGCGTTCATCTCGTGCACCACTGGTGCTTTCGTTCCGCCCCGGAGCAGTGCCCACAGCTTGCGTTTGATCGTTTGCTGTCCTCGGCTGTGCTGCTCCCCCGGCCGCAACCACCACGGCCGCCGCTGCTGCTTCGGCCGCTCGACAGAGGTGGGTCCGGTTTAGGTTTTTGTTTGCGCGTGGGCCGGAAAGTAGAAGATCCTGGCCAGCGGATTCTTGTGCGGCTGGGGGATGTTCCCAAGAGCAAACTGGAGGATGTTCCCAAGAACAAACATCCTCTGCTTCATCCGTGGCCACGTCTCGGAGGATGCGTTACGTATCCAGGCAGAAAGACTGCGTCAGTGTGCTGTTGAAAGTGAATGCACTTGCACATGCAGCACATGTTGCACGACAAAACAGTAATAAAAATGGAAATACCAGATTAAAGTACGTTTGTCATCCTGCCTTCAGGGAGGAACCTTTACGGCCTCCTCGCATGTTGAAAGAGTGACTTCGAATTGCACCAACTAGCGGCACAGGAGAACTTTTTTCTCTTATCCAGGGTACACTTGTGTTGATACTGTGCGTCCACCCAGGAGGTGGACGAGCAACTACACTGACACAGTGTTTTGTTTTCCGGGAACATATTCCGTATGGAAAGAAAAAAACTTAGTCACCGTCACTAAGTTCAAGTTGCAGGCTTTGCATCACAAATTTTTCTAGCATCACAGCCTTTTCTTGTATTGCACAAACGCAAGGGAATAATAATAAATCGCGTATGAAATAATTTGACACGACTGCGCTGCATTTCTACGCATGATAGACATTTTTGTATTGCGAAAATGCACATGAGTGATCGTGACGAACTTTTCTCTTTGCATATTCCGCCAGCTGCTCGTAGTACTCGGAAGACCGGGATTCGATATCCTGTGCAAAAGTATCGTACTCGTAGTAATCGCAGTCATGCATATACAAATTTCTTTGCCAAGGTAAAACAGCATGACAAATTCCGTTTGTCATGCTGAGGAAATTTGTCATGTGATTTATACTAGTACGATTCTTTTGCGGTTCATACTCGACCCGCAGCGCCGATAGGCTTTTCAAGCACTGAGACGACGGCAGGGCAGGCGCTGTGGTCTTCCCCCCGGAATAAAATGGCGCGAGGTCCATGTATATCAAATGTAAAAATGTCTGGGTCTGGAAGATTCTAAACTTGTAATGCTGTCTCTGGATTCTAAAAAAATTCCTATTGCATGACCAGCAAAAGGACTCCAGTTTGTGCTACGTGGAGAGGGCATTTCTCATGCGGTAGAGGCATCACAAAGTACTCTAAAAATCTGTGATGCTTGGGCATGCATCACAGACATCATGGATCATTCAAAATATGCATGACAAACCCGGCAATCTTCCAGACCCAGACATTTTTACATTTGATAATGTAGACATGCTCAAAAAGGTGGTCGTGGCAAGAAGTTCCTGTACTAGTATCACAATGAAAAACGCCCCCATCCCCGAACTACTTCTTGGGAGCATTTGTATTGCAAACCTTTCCAAGTGAAACGCTCGCCCTCCTGCATCTATCAGCATCACAGGTTTCCGGTCGTGAATAGCAAAAATTTGTATTGCAAAAGACCCCAGCAAGAGCGGCGCTTGTCATGCAAGCGGTGCGATACAGGCCTAGATTCTGTACCAGAAAGATTCATACTCCTTGCACGCATAGATAAAAAGTTCTTCATTTGAAAACCTTAATGCATCACAAATTTTTGCAATTTCAGGGGTGCGGCGCATTTTTCACTGTAATAACTAGCTTGCGTTCTTCCCCCCGCGTCGTCCTGCTCTTCAACCTTTTCATCCAGTACCTCCAGCGAGAACGCCGACACGCGGCCAGAACACCGTTCCAGGGGCGAAAGCGGTCGTGCCGCAAGGCTGCCACCGAAGCCGTACGAACGTATTACAGTGAAAAGTGCCCCCCACCCCCAAAGTTGCAAAAATTTGTGATGCGAAGTTTCCAAATGAAAACTTTTTGTCATGCATGCTGCATGCATGAAAGGAGTATGAATCTTTCTGATGCAGATTCTAGTCGTGTTTCGCATCGCTTGCATGACAAGCACAGCTCTTGCTGGGATCTTTTGCAATACAAATTTTTGCTATTCACGCTTGGAAATCTGTGATGCTGATACATGACGTCGTTTCGCTACTCGTGTAGTTTCGGTGTCAAATACGTATTGATAGAGCGAACCTAGAAGAAGTTCTTCTAGGCCACGATACGGAGCACCACATCGAAACTGGATTTCGTGCGGTCGTCGAGAACGAGCAGGGTGACACCGAAACGGCCGGCTCGGTGCGCGACCCAGTATTGCAGGCGGGGAAGGCGAGGCCAGTTTCGGTGCGCCACACAGTATTGCAGCGGGGGCGCAAAATCTCGCCCGCGCAGAGAAAGATCGGCGCCCAGCCGTCCCGAGTTCCGGACGGCACGCCCGTCGGCCTGCTCGGGTACTCTTTGGGCCTGTCGGGTGGCTGCTACTCTCTGGGCCTGTCAGGAGCCGGCTGTCGCAGCACGATTTGATGGCCGCCACGCGCCTGCAGGCGCGGGCGGGCACAATCTCGGCGCGCCAATAGTATTCTCCTGCGTGCCGGGCCCCGAGCGCCGGCGCGCAACCAGCTTGCCTGTGTGAAGGCGGTGGGGTCGGCGGTGTTTCCACGCGGCAACCTAAGGCCGACGGCGTTGCCCTCTTTGCGGGCATTGCGCACGTGGGTGGAGGACGGGGCGCGGGCAGACCGCGCGCGAAAAAACACAAAATCAAAGGCCGGCCGCTTCCTAATGTGCGCCGGTTGCTCCGCTTGCCTTTCCTGTTTTCTTCTCTTCCCCGGTGGCCTTCTGCGTGTGCCTTTCGCGCCCATAGGGCCCAAACCCGGGGGGGGGCGGGGGGGCACGCAACGGCGTCGCACTGCGGGCAGTTTCGGTGTGCTATTCAGTATGTATCGGGAAGGGCGGCGCCATAGTCTCGATGCGCTAGCCAGTATGTATTGCAATTTGTATCAATACATACGAATTTGTATGCTTTTTTTTTGTATTCCCGGCCAGGCTCGGCGTCGTCGTCGTGCAATTCCAAGCCAGTTTCGGTGTGACGGAGTTGGCCGATTTCCCGATGAGAAAGTGCAAAAAAATGTATTGTATTTTGTATGCAAGTGACACCGAAACGTATGGTAGAGCGAAACCGCCACATACATGCAAGAGGGCGAATGTTTCATTTGGAAAGGTTTGCAATACAAATGCTTTCAAGTTCGGGGGTGGGAGCACTTTTCATTGTATTAGAACGTCGGGTCTCTTCGTCCCGAGTGGAGGTCTTCTGCCGCCCTTCGCACGTCACCTCCAGGAGGAAATTGTCTTGCAACAACTCGTATCAAATGCAAATCTGTCTGGGTCTGGACGAGGAGAAGTTTGTCATGCACATGTTCCATGATCCATGATGTCTGTGATGTATGCCACAGCATCACAGATTTTTTGAGCGCTTATCTATGCGCATCCAGCATGATAAATGCCATCTCCGCGTAGCCAAATTTGAATTCTACTCTACTTGCGGGTCATGCAATACAGGCTTTTTTAGCATCCAAATGCAGCATCACAAGTTTGGCTCTTCCAGACCCAGACATGATTTTTGCATTTGATAACTCGTGGTCTTCCGCCCCGGGCGGCGTCGAACTGTCTCGTCTACCCACGCACGCCGGGAGGCCCGCAGGAGCGCCGTTCCCGCCTAATGCGGGGGCTCCTGCAGATGCAGAGCTTTGGTGGAACAGCACTAGATCATCGCGCGCAGCGGGCAGGGGCAGCAGCTGCGCCACATTTCCTTCGCGGCGCACTGCCGGTTCTTCTGCATGGAGTTGCGAGGATATTACATTCTGCTGAGTTCTGGAAACCGAAACTGCACCTGCTGGATTGCCGGCCGCTGCTGGTGGGTCGTCCTTAATTTGCGGGTCTTGCGGCTGCTCCACGCTGGACTCGAACGCCGAGGTGGGGATTGAGCTTTCCTCCTTGCTCCGTTATGCTCTGCAAAAGTATCGCGCCCGTACTAATTGCACATATGCATGACAAATCTTCGTCCTCAGGTAAAACAGCATTACAAATTGCATTTGTCGCACTGAGCTAATTTGCAATGCAATTTATACTACTAGTTACTACGATACTTTTCCAATTAATACCCGTGCTGTTCTTTCGGCATTTCTCATCCCGGTCATCTACTTGTCAGCCAAGAAAGAAAAAAGTATGTTGTGGAAACCATTTTCATTGCTTAGATGCGGCGGCTCTCAACCCAATTAGTATAATCGAGGAACCAGGTTTAAATCACAAATCTTACACTTACTCTATTGATTGATGCTAAAAAATGAGAAGACGATACAAATCTCACTCTATTGACAGACTGATGCTGCAATCATACTGATGCTTTTAAAAAGACGATACTAAACACAATATGAATATTAGTAGTAGCTTCGCTAAGTACTTCATAGACATCAACCGAAAGGAATCAAAGTGTCGCGAAAATTATCCTGGGGCAAAAACACAACCACGAAAACACAGAAGCAATTCCTCTACTACATAAAAACAGAACATAATTCAGTGCACCTGAGTTTTGAATCTTTCCGAGTAAATCTTGGCAGGCGCATATCGATCGCATGAGGGGGCCAGCGTCTGTTCACGTAGTTTTCTGCGCGCCGACAAATGCACGCGTTTCGTTTACTGCTTCATCGAAGGTTTTTACTTATTAACATCAACCGCCCTCGCAGATCATGCGAACAGGAAGATTTTGATTTCGGCCGACGCGTGTGTAGTAAAATGCCGCTGAACTTGACGCTGTGTCGCCAGCACTCAGTGCCTGCTTGTGCTTCCTCGAACGAGGGTCGCCTTCTCGCACGGCTTCCTCGGAATAGATCCAACCAAAGAAACAGAAAGCCCGGCACTATTTTGTAGATGACACTAGCTACATTTTTACGTGGCGGCTTTGGTGACGGTACCACGCAACTTAATCAAAGAGGATCTCATCAACAAAGAGCCGATAGATCTAGTGCGGCTCAAATGACAGGCATCTTTCTTCGGAGTGCGCATGATCTTCAATCGAGGACAGATCAGAAGTTGTCCTCTGAACTATTCAACATTTTTTGTGCTACTACTCACTCCCGCCCAGATCTTACAAGGAATACATCTTCGTTATGAATTTAGCTACACAAAGCTCAAAAGCCCAAAAGCCCACTCTTTCGCGGCTGCCCGAGCCAGTAGAGCGGGCGCAAGGACGCAAAAGGCCGTCACTTGGTCAGGAACACAACTACGGCGCCACGGCCCTTCAAGTGGAAAACGAAATCAATGATCCTAGCAGCACAACAGCCGGACCAGCAGCACACTGCTTGATGTTACTAGTAGAAAAAGTTTCAGCTTCGGCCTAGAAACTTATAAATATTTCATACTGTGTGCCGTCTTGGCTGATAATTTTCGACAAGTGCTTTTCTACTTACAACTACCCAACGAGCCACTGATGCCTGTTCTCTGTATCAGTAGCATTCGGTTTTACTCATTTTCCTATCCATAGGGCGAATACGAATCAAATAGTGCACTGTCTTTGATGTAATAGAGCGAATACGAATCGAATAGTGCGCTGTCTCTGATGAAGAGGTTTTTGTTTTTCGGGAGAAATAAAATAAGTATCACAGCTGTGGGGCGAGAGCTTTAATTAAGTGGAAAGGAACGGGCTCTATTATCCCTCTCGACGAAGCTGCAACGTAAACAACTACGTGTCGACGAGTTTCTTGCGTGTCATGGGCCTAGTACTCACATCGTGTTTTTCACCCTGCTTTGACGTCGAGGTTGTAAATGTAGTCGTCTTCTTTCCGTTTGTATCCAAGAAAAAAACTGTGTTCGGGCAACTTTCATCTTTGGCTGACAGCATCACAAGTTTGCTCCACATGACAGAGAAAAGCTGTCATGCGTGGGTTGTAAATAAAAACACACATGAAAAGAGGACTTCATGGTCGTCTGGCATGAAGACAGGTGTAAGAACTCTGCTGGCGCAACATATTCTGCAGTACAAAGTTACACTTTATACACAGTTTTTTTCTTGCATAGTTTGCTTGTCTTCGGGTTCGGCCCGCGGGGGGATTACTGTCCGACAA
Source organism: Amoebophrya sp. A120 (assembly GCA_905178155.1). Taxonomy (NCBI): domain Eukaryota; class Dinophyceae; order Syndiniales; family Amoebophryaceae; genus Amoebophrya; species Amoebophrya sp. A120. The sequence continues at coordinate 6,474,258 of CAJINV010000005.1, forward strand.
GAGGAGGAACGCGTTCGCTCTTGAAATCGCTGTTGCGGTAGTGGACGACGAACTCGTTGTCGAAGTAGTCGTCGTATAGTAGGTATCAAATGCAAATATGTCTCGGAAAGGGTCGTGTAAACTTGTCATGCAGGTTTTCCATGACCCATGAGGTCCGGACTGCGTGACCAAGCATGACAGACTCTGTGCGATCTCTGCCATGCCTATCCTGCATGAGAAACTTCCTCCCAAGAACTTGGTCGTGAGTGGACAGCTTTTGGCACTCATGCAACACAGAATTTTGCATGGTTCGGATTTAGCATGACAAGTTGCAACCTTCGAGAGGACCTAGACATATTTGCAATGCATAGTAGGTTGGATTGAGGTTTCGCCACTGCGTTTCATTTATGTGGCCGTGGTATCAAATGCAAAAATGTCTGGGTCTGGAAGATTCTGACACTTGTCACGCACGTTTTGCATGAGCCATGATGTCTGTGATGCATACCCTAGAAATAAAGATTTTTTGACGGCTTCTTGATACGTATTCCGCATGACAAATGCCTTCTCAGCGTAGCAAGAATTGCATTTCCTTTGGTACCCATGCAATACAGATTTTTTTGGAATCCAAATGCAGCATCACAAGTTCCGATTCTTCCAGATCCAGACATTTTTGCAATCCATACATGGTCGGAGCTGCAGTCACAGGTGCTGGTTCCGTCATCTCCGGGTTCGCATATCAAGTGCAAATATGTCTGGGTCTGGAAGAGGACTGCTGGACTTGTCATGCAGGTTTTCCATGACCCATCTGCTCTGCAATGGAGGACCTAGCATGACAGATTCCACGAGATCCCTAGCATGCCTATCCTGCATGAGAAACTGCGTCTCGACTTGACCAAAAGTGAGTAGCATTATGGTAATCATGCAACACAGATTTTTGCATGTGAATCGGTTCGAGAGTGTACCCCAGTTCACGAACTAGTTCGTGAAGGTTCTGGGCATACGAAAAAGAGCAGAACCATACGTAGTGCACGTGCCAAACCCCGAAAAAAAGAGCGGGCAACGGGAGAAAAGAATCCCGATGAGCTACAGGGCATTTCTTGCGGGCACCATATGTCGCAAAAAGTATGTGCACGCAACAAGCCCCGAAAGATCTTGTATTTTGGCGCGCGCGCGCGCGATTTTGGTTTGTGAGGCGCGAAGCGCTGCGCGACTATTGTTTACGGTGGGACGGCTGCCGGCCATAGGATTTAGGGACGCTGCTTCCGATCAATGGGCGCACGAAGACCGAAGCTGTCCGCGCGGCAATGGTTTCAAACAGAAAGCGGTCGAACGCTAGGGCCGATCGCAGTCATGGCTACTGTTTTCTGTAGTGACAGACTTGAGGCCTTTGGCGCCCATCACGGTGCGCGCAGCTGTGCTGCAGCACCATCTAAAACGACGGCGCTGCGGCATTGCAGGCACAGACCCGAACCGGGGGTCAGGTAATACCTGGCCCCCCGGATCGACTAAGTACCACTGAGATCAGGAGCGTACCTTTGGGTCAGGAACGCCCCCCCTACTCCTTCCTCCACCTGCATACTTTTTTGGCGCCGAGCATATCAAATGGCCTGTTTGTTCTAGGATATTTAGGCCCCGGGGCGGTATTGAACTGGTAGGTACATTGCTGAACCGCGGGCCCTGTTGAACTGATACACATGATTCAGATTTAGCATGACAAGTTGCAGAATCCCAGACCCAGACATAATTGCAATGCACATCGCAATTGCACAGGCAACTGGTCCGGCCCGTGCGCCCCGCGTTGGGATTGGCGCAGTCACAGGTAAAATATGCAAAGAAAAAAGTGTATACAGTTACACATTTGTATGTCAATTCAGCAACACAAATTTATCTGCATGAGGAAGAAAACTTGTAATGCAGAAATCCTACGGGAAAACACCTATGAAACGTAAACGAGGCTGCTATGCATATCCGGCATGACAGAGCTTGTCTGTCTTGCTTGGCCTGCAACACAATGTGTAACTGTAGCACTGTTTTCTCGCGATATAAAACCAGAGCACCCCATTATTCCGAACAGCAACACCAGGAATCCCAGGCACCCAAAAATCAAGTTACACCGCAGGTATATCAAATGCAAATGTGTCGTCTGGGTCTGGTGGAAGATTGATGCCAGGTTTGTCATGCATATCTTGCAGGGCGGCCCATGATGCCTGTATGTACATGCACATGCCCGAACATCATAGATTTTTGGAGGGCTTCCCGATGCCGATTCCGCATGACAAATGCCTTCCCCACGTAGCACAAACTGGACTCCTCTTGCTGGTCATGCAATACAATTTTTTTCACAATCCAAAAATAGCAACACTACAAGTTGCGACCTTCCAGAGGACCCAGACATATTTGCAGTGCGTAAGGGAACGGAAGTTGCAAAACGTGTTGTGCAGACAGAACTCCACCTGGGCCAGCTCTTCGCTATCAAATGCAAACACGTCTGGGTCTAGAAACTCGTGATGCTAATAAAGCATGGATGATTTTTATGGTGCTTTCAAGTGCAGCCAAGCATGACAATTTTATTCGACGCCGTCGGATGCGTAGCACGCATGACAAACTCTGTCTGTGCATGACAAAACAGTAACGCCTTTGCTGGCTATGCAACGCAGAAGATTTTTCAGGAATTATGCTAGAAGAGATTGCAACAAAAATAAATCCTGTTTGTTTTCCTGAACCCAGACATATTTGCACTGGATATTCGTCTGAAGATATCGCAAGGAAAAATCCCCCCTCCCCATATTGACGAGGTAGCTTTTCGAAAATTTGCGTTGCTGATTTGTGACCACAAATCGCGTCTGTCGTGCAAGATGGCAAGTCCACCGGCTCCGCCGCATTATGCAGGCGGTTTGTCATGCTGCTGGGCCTACAGCACGGACGTTTGTCATGCTAAGCGTCTAGGTCAAAGCCTCTCTACTCAGGCTTGATATGGGTGTGCAGTCCTCTCCAGCAAGAAAACTCTGACCTGTGTACTCAAATCCAGCATCAGAAACTTCGTTTTGATATGGGGAGGGGGGATTTTTCCTTTTGATAGAAGACAGCGAATCCTCGACATCCCGGGCTTCTTCGTCCGCCCCCCGCTCCCAAGATTATCCAGTCCAAAAACGTCCCCAACACAGACTCAAACTGGGAACTTGGCAACACAAGGCCAAAATTTTGGGAGTCACGCATGACAAGTTTCGCTCTGTATTGTATACAATGCAGTTTAGCAAGGACGGCCGCATCACAAAACCATTTTCCTATGCTATTTACAGCATTACAAATTCCGAAACTACACGCCTGGAAATGCCTGCCATGGGGTCGGGGCGCATTACAAATGTTCCTGCTGTAATTACAAATCTGCACGACAACTCTGGACTCGGGACGTTCTTGCTCAGGATAAAGATTCCTCGTTCTTCTGCTGCTGCCTCTCTTCCCGGAAAAACTCATCTACGTCGTTATGGCTTGCTCAGATGCTCGATACAATCTTCTCCTCAATCGTTTCAGTTGAGACCCGATTTTGTCTTGCATAAACAGCATAACTAGCATACAAGGCCTTGCACTTTTTGCAATACAGATTTCGCCAGATAATTTCAGTGTGGTTTGAACTCCGCAACTTGTCATGCGCAATCCTGTGAGAGTTCTTCGAGTTGGCTAGGTAAAACAAAATCCACTTTTTGCATCACAGATTTATTTCCATTTCTACTGCAAGAACGGTTGAAAAATTGTATTACGTCTGAGCTGCAGGTCATAGTCTTTCTTCTTGAAGTATCCTGTGCAAAAGTATCGCACTCGTAATAATTGCAATCATGCAAATTTTTTGCTGAAGCTAAATCCGCATTACAAATTTATTTCTCAAAGAAATTTGTAATGCATTTATACGAGTACGATACTTTTGCAATGCATATGAACCCCCGGGCTGCTTCGATCCTCTGGGCGGCGGTAGTCTGGTAGATGCTCGGTTGCGTGCTCCGCTATCAACTGCAAATGTGTCTGGGTCAGGGAACTTGTGATGCTGCTTGGCGAATCATGAGGAAGCCACAAATGACGGCTCAGCTTGACAAGTTTCTGAGTTGCTAGGTGTTCTTGTCTATCCAGCATGACAAACTGCGTTTTTGCATGACATAAAGCTGTCGCTTTAGCTTTTGGGTAACGTGCATGACAGACTTAAGAGTCATGCTAGCCAAGCAAGACAGACTTGCATTCTTCCAGACCCAGACATTTTTGTAGTGCATATCCGCTGCGTCTGGTTTATAATTCCGCGGCCTGGCTGCCCGCCCTGTACCTGCGGTTCCACCAACAGTCCGCGCGAGCGAGCGGGCATGCTCGTTGGTTCTTGGCCAAGTAGTCGCTCTGTAGTTGCTTGCGCATCTATTTCCCCCATCACTTGTATCCTTCACAACTACCGATAGAGGGTATCGCAGTACGTAGCCATCATGCTATGTCTTCACCGGATCGGCATGAAAATACTGATGAAAAAGGCATAGTAAAACTAAAAACCCAAGAAGTGACCCAGTTTGTTTCTCTTCGGTTTTGCTTTTCCTTTTCATCCAAAAAGAAAAATGCTACAAGGAAATAAATAAAACCCGGCGACAGCACTGGATCATGAATACTACGTTATCACCTCCTGCTCCTGCTAGAGAATCATCATAATCACACCGCAGGAGCGGCACCAGCGATAAAATCCGTCACAAAATAACTTTCCCTATTTATGTCGTTACAGCTTTGCACAGCAGGTGCGAGTCATTCATTTCACTTGTATTTCTCCGCCCTACTCGTACATCTACCAGGGCGGTTCTACATAGGGTACTTACTCACTTCTATTTTCGCCTGCAGCACTTCGATTACAGCAGCAGCATAAGCAAACTATGCTCAAAACAAACATCTTCATCATGCCGCACGACATCACAACAATGCCGATGTACTACCTAGGTAAAAAGTAGCGAGTTATATATACCAAGATTCCGAATCGAAGATGATCCGAAGATCACATGATAGTTCGTGCTGTTCCACACCGAAATTTGTGTTCCACTAGAACATGATCACCGACGAGAGGTGGGATTGGGAAGTACTTACCTCCATCGTTGGGAACCACCATACTTCTACACTCTTTCTTCTGTGCAGGACCTACCGACATGATGTTGATCACCAGCGCGATGCGCTTTCCGAATCCGAAAATGAATCATGAGAGCACGGCAGTAGTTCAGATGCTTGCTAGAAAGCAAAAATGTTGATCCAGGAATGATAAAATGACCGACTGAGCATTCTTGTATTGTTCAACAGCAGTCGTTGTTGACCGATTCATGTTCCGCCTTGATGCGCGGGAAAAAGAAGAAGAGTGTTCCTGACTTGTTTTTATACTTTTCTTTCTTCTTCTCTACAGACCTCCATCGTGTTGTACAGTGTGAATCACGTAGCAGCTGGGTACTAGAAGTCGTTTTATTCTTATTCATTGGCCACGGCCTACTTAGTAAAACTATGCTGTTCTTGTTTATCACTCTTTAATATTTTCACTTTTCACACGACAGCTGCCAACCCCACCCACTGCTGATCCCCACAAGAACTCTCGTCGTGCGTCCCCGGTTACGAATTTGAGGCCGTTCCGCCCGGAAGATTCGGATTGGTCACGCTCTCCGCTATATCAAAGTGAAAAAAGCCCCCACCCCATATTCAAAAGACAATTTGCGTTGCTGGATTTGCGTTGCTGGATTTGTGTACACAAATGAGCTCTGTATTGCAGCAAGAGCATGTCGGCATATTTCCTCAGCCCATTTGGGTACGCATCCGGCTAGCAGCTGAGCATGAGAAACAAGTCTGCCATATGCGAAAACGCATGACAGACTCGCTGTACAATGCGCCACATGGGTGCCGTTTGCCTTGTACGCAAGACAAAGCTGATTTGCGGTCACAAATCAGCATTACAAATTCTCGTTTCGATATGGGGAAGGGAGACTTTTCCTCTCAGTACTGCTGCTCACCACACGAAATGCTCTCGTCGTGCGTCCCTGATTACGAATTTGAGCCCTTATCGCCCGGAGGATTCGCCTCAGCCGCGCTCTTCGCTGCCGACGTCCCCTCACTCGTCGTGGAGTTTTTGTGTTTTGTGCCGCCGCTCGGACTAGCACTTCTTCCAGCGCCGTTCGTGGTGGTTTGCGAAAGAACTCTGTTGCTCGAAAGAAAACTTCTACCGAAGGAGTTTGTGGCGGAGCTTCCGGCTTGCCCAGCTTGCAGCTGATATGCCTGGTCTAGTACTTCTGCGTCTGCCGCCGTCCCTTTAGTACTAGGTGGCAGAGCGTCTTCCAGGCTGCTTCTGCTCGCGCTCAGGTTCGAGTCGCCCTCGTTGTGAAAGCTGCCGATCTCAGCCAATCTTATGCGAGAAAACAAGGAGATAAACTGCGTTTACTGCGTGTATTGTTTGGTCTTCTTTTGGACGAGGATTTCTATTCTAGGATTCTTGTTAGTGCGAAAAACTACGTAGACACGTCCATAGTCAGTCGTCTGATGTGACACATGGAGTATTTTTTACAGTTAGCTGTGCAAATCTTTATTCGCATCACACATTTCATGTTCGACGTCCATTCAAGAACTACATATTACACAGTTTCCATTTTTCTCGCTTGGATAAACGTTCCCGAAAAATCGTTGACGGAATGAAATACGTGGTCCCGGCTCTTCAGCTGTCGTGGCCGCGTATGCAATGCAAAAGCATCGTACTCGTAGTCATTCCGATTATGCATTGCAAATCTTTTTCCGAAGGTCAATCAGCATTACAAACTCCATTTCTCATGCTAGCTGAGGGCGAAATCATTTGTAATGCAATTCACACTACTAGTACGATGCTTTTGCAATGCATACCCCGCGGATTGCGACAATTGCGATTTCCACTGTGCGGGCCCACTATTCGGTCCTCCCCCACTGGCGCTGTTCTCCCCTTGGCCGGTTTTCCGCAGGTCCTGTGGGTCGGACGTGGCGAGGGCGTGGAACAGCCCCGTGGCGGTCCCAGCGCTGGTCTCCGATTTCCTTCGTTGGGGCGTGGAGAGATTAAACTTCTCGGCGTCAAGTTGTGCTCCGGTCAGCATCTGTCCATTATCTTTCGCCCCGCCGTAGTTCTTCCGTCCGCGACCACCGTCTAGGGAAAGCGTCTTGGCGAGCGAGGACAGGGTATCCCAGAGAAAAAAGCTAGCAGGGCATGTTTGTAATGCAAAAACACATACACAGAAAAATTTGTCATGCGCGGCCCCATAGCATGCTGTTCAGGATATGCAGCACAGATCTTCCTGTGTATTCATTTTTGCATTTCAAATATGACCTGCCTGCTTTTTTCTGTGTGATACAGGGATCCCTGCAAGTCGCTGTGCTCCGCGCCACGTCCTCCCGTGCCCGACGTCGAACTGTGGTCTCCCGCTCCTCCCACGCTCGTCCCACTTCCCCCCTGGTGTAGGTTTTGTGCCGGCGGCGCGCCGCCGTCCTGGGCGCTCGCGAGCGAGCTGCTGGCGGTCTCCTCCCGCAATTTCAGCATTTTCGCGCCCGCAGAACTGGTGGGCGCCAGCAAGGCTTCGTCCTCTTCTTCCAGACTGGAGGATTGGCCCGTGACAGAGTTTATGCACTGCAAAAGTACTATCGCACTTGTTGTACTAATTACATTTATGCATTACAAATCTTTTTCTTAAGGTAAATCTGCATTACAAATTTAATTTGTGATGCTGGGCTGATTTGTGATGCAATTTATACTAGTACGATGCTTTTGCATTGCATAGAGTTCTTCCGCAGCGCGTTTTGCCGCACGTGCGTATCGCGCAGGTTCGGGCCCCCGTTCTGTTGCTGCTCTACCATCTCTTTCTGGATCGCCTCCTTCTGCTCTACCTCCGCCTGAATACGCGTTATCAAAATGAAAAATCCCCACTCCCCATGTCAATAAAACGGAAATCTGTGATGCGGGATTTGCGTACACAAATCAGATCTGTCTTGCAGTAGAGCACTGCACGCAGATGCTAAGCCTGAGCAGGGGTCTTCTGGTGTAGGCACTTGGCACGGCAGACGTCTGCCCCGTAGGCCTTACAGTATTACAAATCGCCTCTATAACGCGGCGGACTCTCCGGATTTGCATTCTTGCAAGACAGACAGGATCTGTGGCCACAAATCTGCATCACAAATTTTCAGAAGGCTGCGTTCTTAATATGGGGAGGGAAGATCTTCCGCTTGAATACGCGTTTCCAGATATTTGTTCTCTAGCACCGTGGTCCGAAATGTTTTTTGCACTTTGCTGATCTCGCTCATCTGGTTCTCCACGAGCGACTGGAAGTTTTGCTTCATCGATTCCAAATTTTCACACGCGAGCAGCAATTCCTTGCGTTGCTTTTCCGCCTCGTCCTCTAACAGAACGGTTGACTCCGTTTGAATGCCGATCGATTGGAACTCCTTCTTGAACACCGCAGCGGCCTCTTGCTCTTCCCGCTTCTTCCTCTCCTCGGGCGTTTCCTTGTCCTTGTTCAAAAACTTCTCCCGGTTGTAGTTCGTGATGTAGCGAATTCGTGGTAGATAGCGGTTGATGATCCGTAAATCCTCGAGAAACAAATTCACCCGCTTGATGTGACTGTTCAACCGCTTGACCTCCTTTTCCCGCACGGAGAAAGGACTGAAGCCGCCGGCTTTACTTTGCCCGCCCCGACTGTTATGCAACAAGCCAGCAGGATCGGCACCCGCGGAAAATCTTCGGTGGTCGGTACCTTGCTTGTCGTTCAGTCGAAGCTGATGCCTCTGCGCGAGCGACGGCTGCTCGTACTCCAAGCGGCCGGTGCTCGCTAAACTTGGATCGTCGTAGAAGTCGTCGAGCAGTGGGTGGCTACCTTTCAGCGACGACACAGCCCCTCCCAACGCTGCGCTGCCCGCGGCTCCGGAGGAGGAACTACTCCCGGTGGTGGAGGAACTCCCGCCGATCCCGGCCCCGGAAGGAGAGTTGTTGGTGTTGGTCCCCATGTTGCTTTTCGACACGGTGGATAGCACCAGTTTCTCTACCGCCTGCCACTGTGGCACGGAAATTTTCTCGAACTCGTTTACCACGTTCCAGGTGACGAGATACAGTGCGTGCGGGGAGATGCTCCGGCACTTCACGCACGCGTGTAACGCCGCCTCGATGTAGTCCTCAAAAAAACACAACTTGAACTGGAAGGACTGATTCTGTTTGCTGTCCGAAATCTGCAGCGAGGAAGAGTTATGCAGCAGCGACGCCGCATTCCCACTCGCGACCGCACCAGCACTGAAGCTAGTCGTCGGATATAACCCTTTGTGGTGATGCCCCGCCCCTCCTCCCGCCCCGAAAGCGTGATGCAGGTGCAGCTGCTTTTGGTGGTAAGCCGTCGAAAGGGCGTTGTACCCCTGGGCGGCACTTTGGACGTAGCCATACGTGCGGTCCAGGTTTTGTACCACGTGAATGTACACGCACTCTATCACCTCGGGACACTCGTCGAGCTGAGAGATTTTGTTGTTTCAGACTTGTTTAATCAAACCTGTGATGCATAGAATGTACCACAGAAGTGTTTGTCTTGCCGTTTATGTTCCCTATAGGAAATGCACGCATGGCAAGTTTCGCCTATTTCTTTTGACATGTGTAACGCGATCGCGAACTTGTGATGCAGAACCTACTATACAGATCTCTATCTTCGTTTCAGAGCCCATGCGCATAGGAATCAAAGTTGTTCTCATCGCTGCACCCCAGCCGCTGCAAAAAATCGCAGCAACTGGCGTGAGGACAAACTTGTGATGCATAGAATGAATCACAGAAGTGTTTGTCTTGCTAGTACACATGCTAGACACTGGATATCTTCTAGTAGTTGCGAACTTGTGATGCAAAACGTACTATACAAATCTCTATTGTTTCAGAGCCCATGCGCGTAGGAATCAAAGTTGTTCTCATCGCTACACCCCAGCCGCCGCAAGAAATCGCAGCAACTGGCGTCAGGACTCAAACCTTTTACTAAATCTTCGGGTCATCATGCGATAATCTTGTTTACACTGTTGTCTGCTCTAGTGTGTCAACTTCTCAAGAGGATCTTCTTCATGTATCAGCATGTGTACAGTACATGCTTGTTTTTCCTGATCGACATGAATTTTCGGGCGGAACTACCGCGGGCTGGATCTCTATTCTTTCAAAACGGCATCATATTAAAGTAAGATCTCACTCGAATACCTTCATCGACAAAAAGATGAAAATACAACGCCTGCTCTAAAGACCAAAACTCCTATACCATTTTCGTGGCCGTGTAGTAGTCCGCTTGGCCATTGTCGCCGATAAAGATGTATGCATTGCCAAGATGTCTGGGTCGGGAAACTTGTGTTGCTGATACTTGCATTGCAAACTTGCTGCTTGTACGGCATAGCAGCACGACAAATTATCCTCGGCTTATTTTTGCGGTTCAAGTTTATTCGTGTTTAGCATGACAAGCTGACTTCCAGCACGACAAAAAAAATTGTCAATCGTATTCATGCATCACAGACCTTGTTGTCCTTGAGGTCTTGCAATACAAATCCAGACCCAGACATATTTGCAATGCATAAGATGAATTTGAATTCCGGGTAGAGCGATTGGTATTCGACAAAGTTCGCAAACTTTTTGTCCCCCAGTGGCCCGTAATCCCCGCTCATGATGAACTGCGTCGCTGTCACGATCCCGCCGGGCAGCAGCGCCGGCATGCAGTGCAACCCGTTTTCCATCCGCATCATTTTGGAAAACGAGGAAAACAGCCCCGACTCCACGTAGTCCGAGACAATGTGCGGCCGAGCGGAAAAGCCCACCAAATGGCCGAAATTCCCGCCGCAGTCCAGGTTTTCGGTCTGCTTTATCGTGAGGAAGAATCCCCCCTCCCCATATCAAAGTGGCAATCTGTGTTGCGGGATTTGTGTACACAAATCAGCTTTGTCTTGCAGTATAGAAGTGCAGGCAGATAAAAAGCCTGGAAGGGGCTGGCTAGAGGTGGGCGCTCAGCATGGCAGACGTCTGCCCTGTTGGTGCAGCAGCATTACAAATCGCCTGCGTAAAGCGGCGAAAGCTCTGGCTTTGCTCTCTTGCAAGACAGACCTGATTAGTGACCACAAATCAGCATCACAAATTTTCAAAAGGATGCCTTTTCAATATGGGGAGGGGGATTTTTCCTTTCAATATGCTTCCGTAATTGCTCCGTCGTGCTGTCGTTCTCGTTTTGGTCGCTTTCTGATTCCTCTTCCGAGGAACTCAAGCCGCTGAGCTCCGAATCTGACAGCTCGCTGTCGTGGTCGTTTTCCGACGAAAACAGTTCGTCATCCGCCATCGCGTGCTTATCCGATACGGGGCTGCTAGGGGGGGAAATCGGGATGTTATCGTCGACAAGAACGGCAGCTGGTGTGCCACTGTCCGGAAGATGAGGACCTAGAAGATGGCCTTCTTGTTGCTCCAAAACTGCTGTTGCGACCGACGCAGCACTACTGGCGCTACTGTCTGTTTCCTTCTGCGATAATGAAGATCCTGGCTCTACTGCTTGCGCATTTATTCCGCCCTGTGGCGTTTCCCCTGGTCGTGTGGTTTTCATCGACACAGGACCGTCTTGCACACCGCTCTCGCCTGCGGAAGACTCTGCGGAGGTCAGGAAGGCAGTGGACTCTGGTGGAAGACTCTGCTCTCCACCCGCTGACGAGGTCGTGGGTGCCGCCGAAAACATCTCGGTCGGCGGAATGGATTTCAGCTCGTCGTTGTTATCAGACGTAGACTCTTTCGCGGACAAAAGCGGCTCGTTCTCCGAGGAAAGGTCGACTGCCCCTTGATGTGCGGCCACCCCGGTAGTGGGGTCTTGGTCTGCCAAGGTAGAAGTCGCGCCTGCTAACAGAGCGGTTGACTTCGTGGGCGAAGATGCGCCGCTCAATATTCCTGCTTCTCGTGTGTTCCCTGCGACTGCTACCGGCTGGTTCAGTTCCTGCTGGCCGCCTGGTGTTGCAGGTCCGGCAGCTCCCGAAGAAAACGTACTTTCTTGATGTCCATTCTGTGTAGATTGGTTTCCTACGATACTCGGCTCGCCAGCACCAGAACCGGTCAGATATATATTTGCCGCGGTCAGTGGCTCGCCCACTGCGGCAGTTACTTTCTCAAAACTAGACACTGCCGACGTTGTTGTGAGATTCAAGTGTGAGCCATCGGACGAAACGCCGGTGTTGATACTGCTACTGGACTATGGATTGCAAATATGTCTGGGTCTGGAAGACGAAGATTCTGAGACTTGTCATGCACGTTTTGCATGAGCCATGAGGTCTCTGACAATGCGAGACCTAGCATGACAGATTCTTTGAGGTCACTATCATGCCTTTCCTGCATGAGAAACTCCCTCTGAATTTGGTCAAAAGTGGACAGCCTTTGGTTCTCACGCAACACAAATTTTTACACCATTCAGATTTAGCATGACAAGTCTTGATCTTCCAGACCCAGACATTTTTACATTTGATATGGACGCGGATGAGACCACGCCGGTGGTGTTGGCAGCCGTCGAGGGTATCATGAGAAAAAAGTGTTACAGTTACACATTTGTTGGAGTTTCTGCATCACAAATTTTCTCTGTATAGCAGAGAAAACTTGTAATGCGAAGATCATAAGGGAAAACAGGAAGGAAACGAGGCCCCCAAGCATTTCCTGCATGAGAGAGGTTGTCTGTGTTGCCGGTCTTGCATAGACTATGTGTGTAACTGTAACACTTTTTTCTTGCGATAGAGGGGGCGTTGTCCTTACTGCTATCCTGCTGCTGGCTGCTGCTCTTCTTCAAGTCTGTGATCTGGGTACTATTAACCGCAGTGCCCCCAGCACTCGGCGCTTTATTTCCTTGTTGTAGCTGTTTGCTCTGAGCACCGGGCAGCTTCGTAACGCCGCCCTTACCCGCCAGTGGCGACCCGCTGCTATTGGAAGAAAAAAACGAGCTGGTAAACTGGGGGTAATTTTCCCGCCACTTCGAGGTCAGCATGGGTGTGCAGCGGTTGGCCAGGGCCGAGGGACACCGCATCCACCATTTGTCCACCCGGTACTGCTCCACTTCGGGCGCATCGTAGTGCTCCAGAACGCGGTAAAACGTGGTAACCCCGGGGTAAATCTGTTTCCGCGGGTACCTCTTGTCCACGCCCGCGATGTGGTTGCCGCCGGAACAGTAGAGCGTATCGTCGATATCGGTCAAGATCTTCAGCCACTGGTGTCTGGCAGAGAGCCCCTGAAAGGTCGGGGACATGTTCAGAAACCCGGCCAGGTCCAGGTCGGCGCCCAGGTAGTGCTGCGCATCCTCGCCGATGGAAGAGAGAGAGGGGGGTTGGGAAATGAGGGTGCTGTTGTTCGCGGCAGTTGTTGGCGGTGCTCCAGGTAGTTGTAAACCTCCCGGGTGGCCTTGCATACCACCAGTAGACGAATTGTTCATCATCGGTGGGTTTAACCCGCCTGCGAGCTTTCTTTTCAGAACACTATCGGTGGAAGAAGATGGTGGTCCCACATTTGTTCCTGTTGCGCTGATAGTGTTGTTCCCGATAGAGGTAGTGGTCCCAATTGTGCCACTCCCGATTTGGTCGTGCGGCTCCGAGGTGCTACCCGACGTAATGTCGTTGTGTTTCGAGGTTCCGGACGCGTTGTGAATTGTCGACGTTGTGCTCGCATCGCTATCCGGTTCCCGATCGTGCAAAAAGGAAGTTGGCCCGCCGGGGGCACCGCCAAGCTGCACCTGCTGGTGGTAGCCAAACTTCATCTTGTTCATGCCCAGAGTTGTTGTGCTGTTTGGATGTTGGTGGTGGAAGGGGGAACGAAGCTTGTGATTCCCCACAGAGCCAATATAACTTGCTCAGGTGTTACAATCTCAAGCGTTGCAATAGAATATGGAAATCTGTGATGCAGGAAGTGCATGATCACCGTAGTCCCAGCATCGGTTTGCGCATGACAAGTTGCGGCACCCAGAACCCCATAAATATCCGGCGAAATTTGTATTGCGAAAGGCGCAACTCTACACACGTTCCTCATGCTCTTCATGTAAGACAAAATCCAGACTCTATTGTAACGTTTGAGATTGTAACGGTTCAGCAGGTCATAGCCAAAAGCCGGACCATTTTGCTGGTCTGAGGACAGAATCCCGTCCTCCGATGGCGTTCGGGATCTCGTCGGGGTCTGCATCCGGAAATTAGAGGCACCTCCAGCAGTAGAAGACACTATACCCCCCCGGTTCAGCATGGATTGCGGATTCGTCATTAGCGTGGATTTATCAAATGCAAAAATGTCTGTGTCTGGAAGAATGCAAGTTTGTCATGCTTGTCTGGCATGACTCGAGAATCTGTTATGTTGCAGAGGCACGAAAAGGCCCTCTTACCTGTCACGCAAAGACGCAGTTTGCCATGCGGAATACGTAAGACATGCCAGCCAAAAAATTTGTTATGCATAGCTGCGTAATATTGCAGTACGTCTATCATTCACTTTTAGCATTACAAGTTTCCAGACCCAGACATATTTGCATTTGATACGATTGGAATTGCGGTGAAAATTCCTGCAAAGCGTGGTTTGAACTCTCCTTTTTGTTCAGTAAATACCTCAAATGGAGATCCCGGCCGATCAAGCGGGTGTAAACCTGCAACGTGGCTTATGACAGTGCACAACTCCTCCCTCCCCCTCATTTGTCATGCAAAAACCCAAATCCAGTTGCTACCTTGTGGCACCGCGTGCATGACAAATTCCGGAAATCCAAACAGTGCTACAGTTGGCGCATGAACTTGTCGTGCACAGGGTCCACCTGCACTGGTGTTTGTAATGCTGTTGATACCATGCAAATGAGAGGGAGGGGGAGTTGTGCACTGTCATATCGCCTGCTGAAGTATGTGCTTCTGGACTTGATTCCGTTTCCCGTAGCTCAAGTCGGAAAAAACCAGTTTCCAAAACCCGTGTACCGAGCCTTTGGAATCGGTCATGGATTTCAAATTCGTCAAGTCGTCTCCCAGTGTGTTCAACACAATCCGGGTGACCGCCTCCTCGGCTTCGGGCGAGCAGGAAAATTTCAAAACCTGCAGTGCGTTGATGATGAGAACTCTCGATCTGACCGTCAGTTCGTCGACCGCGTCGAAGCAGAGAAATTTTATCAGCTGCGTCCTGGACCCACCGGTGTTGCTGCCCCTAGAAGTAGATCCACTCATGGCCGTCTGGTGTTTCTGCCCGAAACTCCCGCTGACCACACTGCTATGTCCAGGATGATGATGAACCCCGACGATGCTTGGCACGACGGAATACCGCTTGTTGTTGTTTTCCTTCGCAGTATAGAACCAGGAGAAAATGTTGAAAAAGCTAGGAACAGAGAAGTTCATGCTGGTATCGTCGTGCAACCGGTCCAACAGAATTATCAAATGCAAATATGTCTGGGTCTGGGAGAGTGTAAACTTGGCATGCAGATTTTTCATGGCCCATGAGGTCTGAAGTGCGGGACTTAGCATGACAGACTCTGCGAGGTCTCTGCCATGCCTATCCTGCATGAGAAACTCCTCCCCAACTTGGTCGAAAGTGGACAGCTTTTGGCACTCATGCAACACAGATTTTTACATGCTTCAGATTTACCATGACAAGTTACCACCTTCCAGACCGAGACATTTTCGCATTTGATAAAAATCTCCAAGTCGCAATTTTGCACCAAGGCGTTGAAGGTATCCCCCTTTCCCAGTAGCAATTTCTCGTGTTCGTCCACAAAAATCTGCCGGATCTTGTTTTCCTGCTCGCGCTTCTTGTCCTTTCGGGAAGAGGGGAGAAACGGCGCGATCAGCTTATCAGATAGAAAGAACGACGCGAAGTAGCTCACCTTGCTACTTTTGAAATAGTCCCGCTCGGTCAATAACCGTTGGATTTCCGCGGTGAGATTTTTCACTTCCTGCGACGGCGTCGCGAGCCGGGTCGACCGGATCGACTGCGCGTGTTTTAACAGGCTGCTTTCCCGCATGATCGAGGCATAGGAGAAAACGATGATAGGGATCAGGAGCAGCATGAACAGGACAATCGCCGGATGATTCAGCATGGAATCCGAATTAATCGGCGAGTCCGGCGGCACGAAGAAGGTTACCTGGATTATCCACAATGATGTTCACAATCACAACACTGACTACGCGTGTATCAAAGAGTTTTGGTAGTTTCTTCCGTTGGGAATGACATGAATGTTCGCTCTATTGCATGACAGAATCAACCTTCAACTGATCATCATGATGTTTCTACTTCAATACTCATACATAGATACCAGTATTATGTATGCACTGCAAAAGTATCGCACTCGTAGTATTGCAATACAAATTAGCTCAGCATGACAAATGGAATTTGTCATGCTGATATAGCTTGAAAAAGAAATTTGTAATGCATAACTGCAACTCGTACGAGTACGATACTTTTGCAGTGCATATCATGACGCCGAGTGCAATCTGCGGTCCCTCGTCCAGTGTCGACCGAAAGTCCTTCATGGACAGCAACGCCCGTCTTAGAAACCGCAAGAAATGCCGCCGCTTTTTGTTCCGGGAGTCTTCCATCTGCCGCGCTACAATCGCGATCGTGGTCTCCTCGGCGAACAGGTAAATTAACCCCATGAGCAACGTCGCGAGTAAGAAACTGGTGAAGAGCGTCATGTAGATAAACCCGAGCGTGATGAAGATCGAAATGCTCGCGAAGAAACAGAACACGAAAACCCGCACCGCCGACAACGCCCTCGCGGTCCCGTGGTGCTGCCACTTCTGGATGTTCTCCACAGAACTCTGCCAGGCCGCCGTGGCGGCGTTGCGGGAGAAGGACGAGGAGGAGGAGGAGTTTTTAGCTGATGATGTTCCCTGATCACTTGTCGTCGACTTCGCCGAAGCGTGAGACCCTGTGCTCTCCAAAGAATCGCGGATATTGGCATTCTTATTGCCCCCGGTCTTCTTCTTTTTCGACGTTGAGGATTTATTGTTTGCGCTCTTGCCTGTCGTGGTAGTACGACTTGTAGTTCCCCCGACCGCGCCATCGTGATCGGCGGTTTTAGAAGTGCTCGCCGCGGCGCTATGGTCCTTTGTAGCTGTTCCTGTTCCAACACCTCCCAGTCCCGCATTCTTGTCCCGGTAGTTGTTCCTCTCCTTATTACTCGACCTGATCCCTGTCCTCTCCTTCGTGGCAGATGCAGCGAGCCGCGTCTTCTTCGGGACTAGACCTCCATCCATAATATGCTCGCCGACTGTCCCAGTTGCACCACCTGCTTCGTTGCTCATGCCGGAGCTTCTAGTTCCACTTGGGTCCGACTGCCGTCGGGTCCGCATATTCACGACCGGCATGGTCATCCCGATACCACCAGGATCGGGACCTCCCGGGCCTCCTCCTGCGCCCCGGTTGGACGAGGACATTTGTTCAGCAGAAAAGACCACAAATTTCTACATTTTCACTGTCGAAAAGTACGTACACACACGCTCTGTGCAACAACAAGATTTGCGGTCGGATGACAAACCTGTGTTGCACAGAGCCAGGCGGTTTTAGTCGTACAAAATGAGGACCTGTTGTGCTTTTGCAGTTGTAGTTCGTGATCTTTGTTTTTTTTTCAACTATCTTTGGGAAAACTTCTCACACAATAATACGACTTTGGGTAAAAAGTACAGCGATGTTATGGGTAGCCGAACTTTGTCACGGGGTAGATACTTTTGAGGGTATTATGGCTTTTCAGTAGAAGGTTCTGAATTCACTGCAAAAAAGTGAAGTCGTGAGAACGAATTGAAGTAAGGACCACAAGGCCGGGGCACAACAGGAGCTGAAGCCGGTGTCACCCGAAGCTTTTTTACCAGGACAGAATGGTGTCTCCGATAATTTTCTCCGTGCTTTGATATCTCAGATCCTTTTTTGGGGAACGAACAATTTTTTCTTCTGTTTTTATAATCAAACACTGCGCAGAGGCTATCCATTCCAGCGCCGGTGGACACGCGCCTCCTCTTGGCAGAAGCTCATATTGTCCTCAATGGATTAAGGAGTTGCGCACTAGGGACTGAAAATACCGAATTGGTACTGCCAAAAGTGGCAGTACTATACTTACTATCTGTATTGTGCTTATTGCTTATTGTCAAAATCTGAAAAAATTCGTGAAAATCTGCAACTGGAAAAGCTGTCCAGATGAAAAGTGCTCACCGATATTAAGAAAGACAATTGCTAGACGTGGTCGAGCCTAGCCACTACAGTAGTGGTGGAGGAACACAATTACTCACTTCCACCGAAAAAGCCCAGCGTTCAAACTGTTTCCGTCGTGTCGTGCATCCGCAAGTTATATTTCCGCTTCAGCCCTACAGCCGAAATCGCACTTAGTGTACAGATATGAATTTTTCAACATCGTCCCTCGCGGCATCAAAGGGATTGTTGTCACAGTAAAGGTTTTTACAGCAAAAAGCGTTTTTCACGGGCCCGAATCCTAATGTTCTTCTTATCTTACATTCCTAGAGTGCTCAAATCTGCATCTTTATTGCAATGTCAATCCTACAAATGGTCTTATTTTCTGGGAAACTTATTTGCCGAACCTAATTTTGACGTCGAAGTTCCGGTGTTCTGTAGTTAAGAACCTGATGTAAAAATCTAGCTGCTAATTTTGACAAAGCAAAGCTGATATCATGGTTTGCATCATTTTCGCACACAGCTGCACGGCCGGACACGACACGAAGTCCGCTTAAAAATATTCTCCTTCCTTTACTAACTCCTCTTTCCCTGTGGCGACTGCACGGCGAAGAGCCCGCTGCTCTTACTCGTCCCGTTTCCGCTCGTACTCGCCAAAGCAGAACCTCCGCCAGCTTGCTGCTCTTTCAGCAACAGATTCTTGTTTTTCTTGCGGGTTTTCCGCTCGCGGCTGGGGAGCGGTATCACAAAGTCAGAAAGTGGTGTCTGGCTGTCTTGTATTATATACTGCATGACAACTTTCCTCAGCATGAGAAATGGAATTTGCAATGCCGATTTACCTCGAGAAAGAAATTTGTAGTGCATGACTCCGATTACACCCTTTTTTCTCTTGATACGCTCCACGAAGTCTTGGTCCATATTCGACTGCAGGAAATCCATCATCTGATGTAGTTTTGATGTTTTTTTCACATTCGCATTCATTTCCGCATGACAGAGTGCGGTGAGTATGCCTCCCACGCATGACAAAATCCCACAAAACGCGACAACTTCGTCTTCGTCATTGCTCATGAACGATGCGCATGACAAACAGCATCGCGCGCAATAGTTTTGAGCCATTTCGGGCCGCCGACCGGTGAGCAGACAGGAGTCGGTGGCCTGGCTCTGCTGCGGGCGCACGGGCGAACCGCGTACCAACGGCAGCAGACCAAGGCTGCCAAGCCTGCGCTGCACCTGACTTCTCAAGGCAACGCCCGGTCTACTATACGAAAACATCGACCGCCCTAGGTCGCCAGAATAGGGGTCGCTAAAAACACAAATTCGGGCAAATCCCAGAAGCAACAACTTCTGTACTACCCAAGGTCGACATGCATGAGCCTTTGACTACCTAAGTAACCCGTAGGCGAAATAGTTTTTAGCCGTTTCGGGCCCCCGGCCGGCCAGGAGGGATGGGAGTCGCCGTGGAACAGCGCCTTCACATTCATTCCCGCATGACAAAGTGCCGTGAGTATGCCTCTCACGCATGACAAAATCCCCGTCTTCGTCATTGCTCATGCACGATGCGCATGACAAACAAAACCCACGCCAATAGTTTTTAGCCGTTTCGGGCCCCCGGCCGGCCAGGAGGGATGGGAGTCGCCATGGAACAGCGCCTGCGACGCGAGCACTGCTTGCGCCCCGGCCTAAGATAAAGATCAGCGCGAATCCCGGGTAGCCAGAATAGGGCTCGCTAAACACTGCATTCGGGGAAAAATGTTGGAACCATGTCCGACCACAACACAACTTTGTCATGCAACTACACACTGAAAAAACATGTTATTTTCATCATGACTAGCCAAAAATGAAAAATCCTGATTTTAATACGTCTTGCTCGTTTCGGATGTGCGATTGGGGCTGCTGCGCCGCTACGGCAGGTGTCCTCATTGTTGGATTCTGCATTATATTCTGTTCCGCCAGACCTCCGCCTTGGACGGCTGCGAACCTGTTCTCCGTGGCCCTCGAAGTAGTTCCAGTAGTTGCACTATCTCCTGCAGGTCGTGGTGGTCCACCTCCACGCTGCGCGGCAAATTGTTCTTCGGTATTGCTGCTATTATCGCCATAATTTGCATTCCCATCTTCAAACGAAGACGACAGCGTCGCCGGATCCTGATCGGTCTCCACCCCGACCAGATCTCCCTCCATTTCTCCGAAGGTAGTGTTACTGTGACCACCGGGAAACAGCTCGATAAATCCGTTGTCGTTCATAACCGCTGGGTATGACAGTGCACTACAACTCCCCCTCGCCCTCATTTGTAATGCAAGATCCGAAATCCAGTTGCTGCCTTGTAGCACTCTTTGCATGACAAATTCTGGAAGCCCAAACAGTATTACAGTCGGAGCGTGATTTTGTCATGCTCAGTCTGCACGTATCTTGGTGTTTGTATTGCTGTTCATGACAAACAAATGAGGGGAGGGGGAGTTGTGCAATCTCGTACTGGGAACACATTACTCTCCCCGGTGAAGTTGTCCTCCTCCCCCGGTCCGACTCCGATCACTTCCGACTCCAATAAATTCGCGCTTGCATTAATCGCCTCGTGCCGTTCGTCCTGCGACCGAACCGAGATCGCTGTGCCGGCCCGGCTGGTGGAGAAGGGAATGTTGGAAAACAATCCGTTGTAACTCCCATTCACATAATTCGAGTTTGTCCAATTGGAATACTGTGTGGACGAAGGGCTGTTGCTCGACGTCCACATCCGGGCCTGTTTCCGTTATCCTGGGTAAAAACGTACCCACGACACCGTAGCTGTCATGCAAATCTGCATGCTCAGAATGTTTCTCATGCGGAGCCGCATGAGGAGCGTTTTCTAGTCGTTTTTCGGAATTTGTTATGCTTCGGCCAGGATCAATAAGCTAGGGCTGTGACGCTGCTGAACTAGCTTAACAGGACTACACCACGAAGCCAAACTTGTCATGCGCAACAGCCAAAGCTTGCTGATTTGTCTTGCAGATTTCCCAACCTGACTATGGTTGCAGTGGGGACGTTTTTACATATGATATCCGTTTCCAAATGTTCTGCTCCGACTCCGACATCAAGTCTGGGTTCACCTGCTTCACCGGACTCTGCCGCTCTTGTAGCTGTATCGCGGAAATCTGCACCAGGGATTTCTTCTTTTTCTTTTTCGGCGACTGGTTGTGCTGTTCCTGCAGTTGTATGAATTGCAAAAGTATCGCAGTAGTAGTAAAATTGCATTACAAATTTTACCTCAGCATGATGACAAATGGAATTTGTCATGCTGTTTTACCTTGGGATGGAGATTTGTAATGCATATATTGCAATTATTACAAGTACGATACTTTTGGTGCACTGGATAAGTTGCAGCTTCTGCAGCGCGTTCAACGCCTGTTGCTCCGTGATCGGGACGCTGTTCGGGTCGTTGTACGCGTGGCTCGAATTCGTGTTTGTCGTTCTCGGCGAGTACCGATGATCCCTGGTGTTTTGATTTTGTTCCTGCTGTCTCTGCAACGTCGTTATCCCCGCCTGTTGCACGATCGGCGGGAGCTTGTTTTGCTGCTGCTGCAACTGCTGCATCACCCGCATGTTCGGCGACCGAGATCGGCTGTTTTCTGATCTTCGGTTCATCGCGACGGAATGCTCAAGAGCCAGCTCGATGGTCTGCTTGTGCACCTGAAAAGCGAGGGTGTTATTCGGTGTGGACAGGTTTCTTCGGTCTCCTGGATTTGTTTCAAATCCATTCTCCGCGATAGAACCACCACCCGCACCCGTGTTCGAGGACCGGGAGTTCAATTTGTTCCGTCTTGGGCTGTTACTATTTCCTGTTCCTCGCGTTGGCGACGGAGAATTTAGCATCTGTTGACCCGCCAACACCTGCGCTCGCGTGCTCCGGAGCTTCTGGTCGCGGAGCGTCGTGTTGAGCGGGGACTTTGTCATCAGATTCGGATTTGTCCCCGGTCTCGACTGGAACAAAGGTGAGTTGCTCCGCGTTCTGTCGAAAGCTAGGAGTTGTTCTCCTGTGTTCGTCCGGCTTCTACCTCCACCGGGTGCTAGCATGAAAAAATCCGTCCCGTCGGTAGCCGAGTTGATGTTCAAGGTTCTTTCAAAATTCTTATCCACCACCGTTTTCGCCGGAGCGGTCCCTGTCCGTCTACCCCCAGTGATTGGACCTTGTTGGTTCAAGCTTGTAGCCCCGGCTTGCATCCCGCCATTCGCCGTGCTGATACCACGAAAGGAGCTCCGCCCGAGAGCCCTCCGGGCCGCTGGGCTGGCTAACCTCTGCGCCGCTGTTCCCGCGTTCGCGAAAATTTGCGTTTTTGTCGTCCGTGCGGAATCCAAGAATTGTGTGCTGTGAGTGGAATTCTGCGTGCTCGCATGGTGCATCTGGTTCGCACTGTTGTTATATTCCCGGGAGTAATACGGTCCTTCCTGTGAATTCTCGCCAAACACGTGGCTGTCGTGCAAATCCATGCTGTCTTGCACAGAGCTGTTCGTAAAATGGTCCTCCTGCGAAGCCGTTGAAGCCTGGTGCTTTTTCGGACTCCGACTGCTGCCATGCTCCCGAGTCATACCGGCTTTTGGCGAGATCACCACCCCAGTCGGACTGTGCACGGAAATTTTCCGACCCTTCATGGGGTTTTGCTGCGCAAGAACATTCGCAGCCGGAAGCACACCCGAAGTGGAATTCGTCGGGAACTCAAACACGGATAGCAACGAGCCGTTTTTGTCGTTCAAATGGATCGAAGAGTGCGTCTTGTCCAACGACCCCGCAGGCGCGCCGCCATGCTGACTCCCCATGTAGACGCTGGTCACGATGGAGGAAACCAAGTTGTCCATATCGTTGTTTTCCGCTTGGTTATTTTCCGATAACTTTTTCCACTTCGAGCCCTCTAAAGCTTTGACTACATCCACCTGCGTCGTGGCGAACTTCGCTGACTCGTCGTGTTCCCGCAGCATAGACATGTTGTTCACCTTTCCGGCCGCCAGGGTGGTGCTCTGCTCGTCGGGCAGGATAATCATCGAAGAGTTCCCGCCGGTGGAGAGTTGCTCCTTGGAAAGCACAGCTTGAGTTGTAGAATTGGCTGGAACAGTAGGGAACTGGTGTGAACCAAGACCTTCACCTTCTGCCTTTTCTTTACTTGTAGAAGTCGTCCTTGTATTTTTCGTCGCGGCTTTGTTCTTCAATTTCTCAGCCAAATCTTTCTGCAAGGACTCCGCGGGGTCGACCTCTCTAACCGGTTTCACCTTCTTCGACCCAAGAACTTTCTGCTTGTTTTTCGGCGACACCGACTCCTGTTTTGCAACCGCTTTTGCGTAACTCGTCATATCTTTCGCAGGTAGAACTTCCACCTTCGCCTTTCTCGCTTGCAAGCCCGGGATGTCGATTACTAGAGATTCTTCGTGGTTTTTCCGCCGATTCCAGGTGTAGGATGCCTTCAGTAACGGTTGCCCCCGACCAGCTGTGTGAGTGTTGTTGCTGTAGTTGTCCCCGCTTTTCTTTTTTTTCGACGTCCCGCGATTAATACCTTTCGTGTTGAAATTATTCACGTTCTGCTTGGAACTACCGTAACCAGAGGAGGTTGCGTAATTCGCATCCACAAAGTCTTTCCCCTCGTCCTCATCTAACCACAAGGATTTTTCATGCTCGTCAAACCAGGGCGTTTTCTGGTTCAAGGCCTGCAAATTATCTCCCCGCCGGTAGGTCGCATCGGGCAAGCTAGTCGGTAAACCGGTGGAATACGGGTTGTGCAGTAGTCTCCGCTGCACAATCTTGCTCATGGGGGAGAGGTGGACCGGGTACGGTTTTCCGGTGCTCGGATTCACCTGCTGGTTGATCAAACTGGTTGTTTGGAGATGTTGCAACTGTTGTTGCTGCTGCTGTTGCTGCAACTGCGCATTGTAAAGTTGCTGTGCGAAGGGGGAGGGATTTCCAGTGCCGTTTCCTGGGAGAAGAGGATCGCCTGGAGCAGGCCCAGCACCCGGAACTATTGCACCTCTTCCCGCTTGGTCTTGCAATTGCGCATGAGAAAGAGCTTGTGGTCCATCCTGCTCCTTACTGGTCGTTCCCGCAGCGCCAGCAACTGGACTTTGCTCCAACCACTTGTCCAATTTGTTCTTTTGCAAAACCGTGGAGTTTTTCTTCATCTTCAGATACTGTTCGAATTTTGCGTCCTCCGAATCTGCTTCCGCGACCTGATCATTGTTCCCGTCGTCAAAAATCTCCCGTCGCGTCGCATCGACAGCGGCGCGGGTGAATTTTTTCGCACCGGCTAGGTAGTGCGGAACCGGAGCAGAAGCTATGGCTGGAGTCTGCTGAAGTGAAGATCCTGGGGCACCAGCAGCTCCCGGGGCCATAGAGTGGTTGAAAAAGTTACTCCCCGTCGTGTTGGCACTTTGCAGAGCGCGGAGCTCCGCTTCTTCCTGCGCGGTCAAATCCTGTTTCAGCAACTGCTGCGTCACTGGACTCGTCAACTGCTGCGGCACTGGTTCGTACACAGCGATGTTTGCAGGATTTTCGTTGAAATCCACGGGTGAGTTTTGTCCCTCCTGCGCAGAAGAGTTATCCACCCCAACTCCCGAGTAGGAATTGTCATCTGCGGATGTTCCACCACCTGGGTTGATGTTTACCCCGTGGCACACTTCGTCTTCCAGAATCTGCCGCCCGGACTTGTCATGGAATCGGATGCTGTTCGGCGGTGTGATCCCGTCGCTTAACTTCTTTGTAGCATTATGTCCTTTCGCACCACCACCAGGAACGATATTTTTCAACGATAAATTGCCAGTTCCGGCGCTAGACCCAGTGGTTCCTGCAGTTGACTCTCTGGTATTTGGTTTGGTGGAAACGGAATTTGGCGGCGACAAACTGCGCACTCTACGATCACCGTTGTTGTTCCCGATCGCCGTACTTACCTTCGAGGAATTGTTTGTATGCGAAGTGGTGATCAATCTCATCGGCACGCCCGATTTCGTCGCCGTGTTACTCGGGACGAAATCCGCGGTAGCGGCTCGTGGATTATTCCTCATCGCCCCAACTGCCGTGCTCGGAACTGTATGCATTGAACAAGCATCGCACTCGTACTAATTGCAGTACAGCATGACACGTCTCGTTTCTAATAGCAATACCTATCTCAGCATTACAAATCTCGTTTTTCCTTTTGGAAAAATTTGTAATGGTATTCCTACTAGTACGATATACTTTTGCAATGCATAAATTGCAGAGGAGAACAAAACCCCCGCCGTGCTGGCTCTTTGCTCCATCATTTTTTGCTCCAACACGTGGTCGTGGAGGTTGCTGGAATAAGCACCCCCGTTTTGAAAGAAATTGTACCCATTTGACGATGGCCCAACACCACCGGCCCCATCGCCGATCTGCTCCAGAAAATCGCTTGTCGCGTCCAGCGCTTCCAGAAACCGGCCGACCCGGAGCGTGTGCCGGAACTGCTTCAACTTCGGCCCGCAGTTCATGTTCTCCCTTCTGGATCCGAACATCGCGTGGACTACAACTTTTTCTGGCGAAGCGTATGAATTGCAAAACGATCGTACTAGTAGTAATTGCAATACAAATTCCCTCAGAAATAGAAATGGAATCTGTCATGCGGATTTACCATACGAAAGGAATTTGTATTGCCTAAATGCGATTACTACGAGTACAATACTTTCGCAGAGGATAAGGCCGTTGTGCCAGCAAAATCATCGTTGTCCAACGACCTGGCCCGTTTTCTGCTTGTGGACCGGGTCGACTTTTGGGTGGAAGGTAATAAAGTCGGATCCTCTAGTACTGACGCGCTATCGTGAGTCCCTTTCTCCACCTGCTCTCCCTTGTATTTGATTTCCACCATTAAATTGCTCCGTCTCGGCTTCGCATTCCCGTAGTACCCGGCGGCGGAGAATTTCTGCATCTCCGGCGACACCGACCTTATCAAATGCAAAAGTGTCTGGGTCTGGAAGATTGCGAGATTTGTCATGCTTGTCTGGCATGACCAAAATAAAAGTTTGTGATGCGTGTCCAAGAAGAGACCCTTTTGCCTGTCATGCGAAAACGCAGTTTGTCATGCGAAAAACGCAACACAAAGAAGCGCAGACATTTCTCATGCATGCCTGTGCATTACAGAGCATTCACTATTCCCAACGCAGCATTACAAGTTTCCAGACCCAGACATATTTGCATTTGATAGACCTGGCCCTTTCCCGATTGTTCTCGCTTTGTGGGTACCCGGTTGTCGGGCCGATAGCCGAGGTCGCCAACCCCACCGCGGCTTGCCCGTTCGTCCCAGAAACCGTCAACGCCTTAAGCAACTGCCGTAAAACGTGTCGTGGGATGATGGCGTCCTTGTTCCCGACTAGATTCGCGGGGACGTTGAAGCCCATAGAGTTGGAGAAATGTTTATTCTTCACCGGTTTTGTCTCCCCGAGGAAAAACCCCTCGACGCCAAAATGTTTCGTTTGCTGCGCGAAATACTGCCTCCGCTGCTGAATTCGTTGCTGCTGGATGATTTGTTGCTCAAACTTCTGCCGGGCTTGCTTCACTTGATACAAAATTTCCCGCGCTTTCTTCGGAAACCGTTTCGCCAACGTGTCTAAGTCGAGCAAGTTCATGTGCGAAGAAACACCGGCGGGAGCGAGGGCTGAGGATGTAGTAGTTTTATTTGCGGTGCTTGCTGACGAGAAGTGTTGCTTGTTCACGGTAGTACTATGACTTCCGCCACCAGCATGGAGGTTCGACCCTGTCGTAGAACTACTACTCAGTTGCTGATGCAGACTACTATTCGCAGAAAAGTGGCCCCCGGTTGTCGCACCAGAAAGTTGATTCCTCGCCGTTCCACTTTTCGATGTCCTTGTGTTGACCACGCTCGGCCCGCTCGGTCGGATCGCGTGGTTGGTCAGCCGAAAGGATTTTTTCGTGTGAAAATCCAGATCCGAGTCGTTGAAGCCTAATTTCTGCAGGTTCAGCTTCTCCAAATTCTTCGGGATGTGGGAAACTGTCTTATTCATCATTCCGGCCTGTTGCAATTTCCTTCCCCTCTTCACACCCCCAACGTGCGACGGGAAGTTCGCAGTGGCGAAATCAAAATCAGCCCCGTCTGCCGCAGAATAGTGGTGTTTGTTATATGCCGAGAAGAACGAAGAGCTCGTCGTGTTTGCGGTACTCGGTGGGAACGCCGACCACATCACGGGAAGATTTGATCGTTTCGAAATGCTCTGTTGTTGCTGGAACTGTTGATAGGAAGTCTGATGCGGAGGCTTGACAGAGGAGGAGTGCTGCTGGAGCTGATTCGAGTTCGAAACAGCCCTTCCTCGGTAACCACCTCCGACGTTATCGCTTTGCATGAAGCTCATGCTCTGGTGCAGGTTCGAAAGATCTGCTTGTGGTCCCCCGCCTTGCTGCTGATAGGAAAGATCATCAGGAGAGTGGTCGAAATCAGCAATAAAGCCGGAGTTGTTCAGCATGGAGAAGTCGATATTCCCGCCCGCGTCTAACTCATCTGGTTCGCTCCCAAGCTGCTTTGACAAACTTGATAACCCGTTCCCCGCGGAGATATCTTCGGCGGAGAGCTCCAGGAATAAAGACGATTCCTCTTTGCTGTTACTTTCATGTGGAAGTCCACCTCTTCCGTGCTGTAACAAGTCTAGATTCGTGACATCCGTGTCCTCTCCGTCGGAAGTATCATCCTCTTCATCGTCGCTGATCCTTGCTGCGTTGTCGATGGAATTTGGGTCCAGACTGTCGTGTTTTTTGGATTCCGTGTCGTCTGCTTGATGATGCTTTGAAGGTAGAAAAGCAGCCTTGTATTTTTTTGAAAAAGCAGCTACTTCTTGATTTTTATCGACATCCGTACCACTGCTCGCAGTTCCACCTCCAACTTTGCTATCAATAACCCCGTCAATCTCCAAGGTCGAACAAAGCGAGGGCGGAGGTGGGAAATTGATTTCGTTTTCGTT
Organism: Amoebophrya sp. A120; assembly: GCA_905178155.1. Taxonomy (NCBI): domain Eukaryota; class Dinophyceae; order Syndiniales; family Amoebophryaceae; genus Amoebophrya; species Amoebophrya sp. A120. Next base: position 6,502,301 of record CAJINV010000005.1, read on the forward strand.
GGCCGTTAGCCGGCCCGCGGCAGAAGTACTATTGGTCGCTGTATTTGTATTGCTGGACCGCATTTCCCCAGCTGCGCTAGAAGAGGAAGAAGACGACGATCCTGCACCGCTGGCCGAGCTACTGCTACTTGAAGAAGACGATGATGCGCCGCTACTGCTTCCATTCCTCGTGTTCGATCTTGACAGTGTCGAATTCGTTCTGATCGTCCTGTATGCGCTTGATTTGTTCAAATTCGCATTCTGGTTTTGGCTGTTCGCAATCACCTCACTCGTTGGCGGTCGCGTGCCCTCCAGCCCGCCGACGAAATCTCGGCTGCCGATCAACCTGCGAACCTGCTGGTGCTGATTGAACTGCGCGAAGACATCGATGTCGGAGTTGGATAAGTGGTTCTTACTGCTGCTGTTGTTGTTTTCAGAGGAGAGATAACCACCTCCTCCTTGTTTCGAGCTGTTGTGCGAGGATCTAGTCGTGCTTTTCTGTAGTTGTAACGCGGGATTGACCGGCGGTTTCTCGGAAAACGCGCTGCTCCCCACGAGGCTGGCACCTAATCCACCCGACCACTTCACGCTGCCGCCGAGCCTGTGCTCGCCCGTTGAGATTGAGGAATTTTTGTCGGCCATTTTTAGTGTAGTGGAGTCGTGAATTTTCTTCGTGTGAGCTAGGGCTTGTTGCTTTATTTCGCCGAAGATTTCATAGCAGCTCCTATACGGTCGCGCTAGTCATTGTCTACATGTTGTACAAAGTTGGTGACTTTTATTGCAACTTCCTCTTTTTTTACAAAAAACACTACGATCATATTTTTGATGATAGCGTCGGTCAGCAGGTCCAGCAGTTTTCTTGATGAGTAGTAGGCGAGTAGAGAGGCGCTTTTGATAGTCATAATTCCGACCACGAATGAAGCAGGAAACGAGCAAAGCCAGAATTTTCATCTTCCCAACGATGCAAGTAACATTGTTCCACGGCCCTTTTCAACATCTACAACAACGACTGAACTAGAATACTTCTATGCACTTTTGGTCTTCGCGTACGACAAGCGATCACCAGGAAACGATCCAAGAAGCTGACGACCCTGTCTGATCTTTGAGACGAGTTTGCCTTTTTACCTTCACGGATTTGAACTCTTGGCTCTTTTCCGCTTTGACGGCGGCGCTTTGTACCTTGCAGTGGGAGAGCAGAACAACGCTGAACAGAATTTTCTGGAAAACGCCCCTGACTGTAGGACAGACGCAAAGCAGCTGCAGTAGGCGCGCTTGGAGGTCCGTAATTTCATCACGAGTTCTGTCTGAAACGTCACAGTTCGAAAACGAAACTAACGGCACACAGAAGAACTTAGCTTTTTTTCATATTTCAATCATCAAGACGTCCGCAGAGTGGGACCACGAGAGGCCGGCACAGCTCTAGTTCTAGCCCAACAAGAGCAACGAGTACAAGAATGCTACAACAAAAACAAAAAGCCTCCACAAACACCACCTACCACGGTTTCCACACCGCAAGCAAAATTAAGGCTTCAATCCAGTACGCAACAGTAAGTTCCGGTCGAAACACAGCACAGCAAAATCATTCACACCGCAAAAAAGATCCTCACTTCTTCGGACTCACCCTCGGTTTGGGTTTTGGAATAGAAATCGCACCACTGACCGTTTTCAATTCGCCCATAGTTTTCAAAATCTGCTTCTTGTTCCTGACCGCCATCTTGTGCGCGGTCTTGCGTTGAGACTGTTTTTTGATATGTGACCAAGTAGACGAGTTTTGAATGAATCATGAATGTCGCATCAAACTTCAAGTCAGAATCATGTGTAAATACAAGTAGTGACGGTACTATGCATGACAAACTCATCATGATTATCTATGGTTAACAGACCAGAATCTCAACGTTCTTGTCTCAACGTTCATGAGGCCGACGGGCAATCGTCTCAACGATTGCCCGGCGGCCCCAAACAACGCTCGTCGGCAGCGGCGGAGAGGTACGCCAGCCGGCCGGCCGGGGAGGTCGGCCGGCCGGCCAGCGGCGGAGAGGTCGTCGTCGTCGGCCAGGGCAGCCGCCGCCGGCCGGCCGGCCGGCGGCGGCTGCCCTGGCCAGCGACCAGAACCCCAAACCCTAGACCCTAATCCCTAACCTAAACGGTGCCGAAGTTGAGGCGTCGGTGTCAACGTTGGGGCGTTTTGTCTCAACGTTGAGACAAATTGGCGTGGTTGAGATTTTGGTTTGTCAACCATTATCTATCAAAACAACCAGACAATCACATCCTTCGACATTTCAATGCCAGCAAAACTGCTGCTACAAACCTGCATCTCCTGTCTCTTATCCTTCCGTTGGCTGTTCGCGGATTGGATCTCCTTTTTGTCGTAATCAAATTCCTTGTAAATCCACGGGTCCCGCTTCGTCCCGCCACTAGCCGACCTTGCGGCGTTGTCTTCATACGCCGGTAAGGTTGCGACCAAATCGTTCTTCTTCTTCCCGAAATTCGCGTTCAACCGCGGCGGCGGAGAGTTTGTCCGCTGCCGAGCGGGTTTTGGGGGCGGCATTAAGTCGTATTTGTTCAACCACTCTTCCAAAGGTTTCGGCTGAAATGGGATGGCAGGCGGGGCTTGGAGCTGCGTCCAGGATTTATTTTGCCTGCTGTTGATGACACCGGGCATCACACCGGGCTGCTTGCTGTTACCGTCCTGTTGTTCCGCCGCACTGCGCAGGAGTAGACTAGTCGCTTCCACCGGTCCATCGGAGGTTTCGACCGGGTGGTCAGCAGCAGGAGAAGCTCCACTTTTTTCTTCCGCCGTTGGTGTTCCTGCGAGTTTTGCATTTGTTCCTACATTCTGCTTCCTCTTCACGGCAAGCGATGACGACACGGCGCCGGCCGAGGCAGGGGTGGGGATGAACTTCAGCAATTCCGCATATGTTGTAGTAGAATAGGCATTCGTCGGGGCCTGTTTGCCATCCCGCTCCGTCGCAAACCAGTTATCGGAGGAGACGGCGTTTTTGTCCTTCTTCACCACTTTCCGCTCCGTGTAGCACCGCGGCTCGTACACGTTGGAGGGGAGGGTGGAGGTTGGGGGTTTTGTAGTAAAGACTCTTGGTCGAGGACCCCGGGAGGCGGGGGAAACGGACCGGCGGAGCTGGACTGGTGGCATTTTTGCGGTCAGAACTGCTCCGTTCAGCGAAAATGAAACGGCTCAAACAGCTCAAACAACAAACAGTACTCTCGATCTGGCTTACAGGGTGCGCAGTTGATATTGAGACACAAATCGAGTGGCGAGAGGTAAGTGTGCGAAAGCGGGTAGATGCCGAAAGAGAGCGTGATCTGTGTAGCAAATTACTTTGCAACAAAAACATGCCTCGTTTATAATTTGCAACTCTTTCTCTCTGTCATGGTCTCTCATACTCTCAAGCACGGCACATCAGTCCAAGAACTTGACTTCCGTGCAACAGATTGGCTTTTCTCTCTCGTGGCAGTTCAGTGTGTTTGCGAACAGCTTCGTCGAGAAAGAAGTGCGTGCGGAGTTGCGTTGTTCATATCTACGACTAGTTCGGCCGGGCGGATGTAATCGCCCCCGACACTTGCTGGCAGCCGCGCAACCGAGCAAACGCCGCGCGCCAAGTGGTCGCCGCGGCCGCTTTAGCGGCCGGGCCGGTACATGCGCCGGCGCTTCCGGGGGCAGGCTGTGTCTACGTAACTGGCCCCGGGGGGGCTCGTGAGTGCGGGGGGGGGGGGGCCCGGGGGCCGTATAAGACTCGCGAGCGGAGGCTGGCCGCGCTGCCAACACGCCTGGGGCGGTCCGGGGGTAAAAACAGGAGGGCCGGCGGGGCCGGGCCCGGCGAATGGCATGCACGGGGGGAGCCCCCCCGGACGAGGCGGCCGGCGGGCTCGTCGTTGCCGTGATCGTCCTGCAGGGCGCATGGTGTCCGTATCCGCCGGCCGCCGTGCGTGTCTCGGAGATGCGCGCTCATCTCCATCGCGCCGCGCCGCCTGTCCTTGCGGGGCACGAACTCCGACTGCGCGTGCCGAACGGGCCGCTGCCCGGCCCGCCCTGCCTGGGCGCCTCGGGCGAGACGCGCGCGCGCCGGCGCGGCGCCGGAAGCGCGCTACGGCCGCCACACTCGCCAGCCACAGGCCCGCCCGGGGCGCTTTTTGGTAATGGCGCCAGGGCCGCAGCGAGACGAAGGCCCCCGCCGATCGCCGCGAGCTCCCCGAGTGGGGCCCGGGAAACTCTAGCCCCTGCGGCTACATATTTGCAAAGCGTAAGCAATGAATAGACCACAGGCTATCGCTGCGATGCGCACAGTCGCAGTGCCTTTCTTGAAAGCTGGAGCCCTGCCTCTCAGACCGCTCGCTCTCACACACTCATGTCTCTATCTCGCGCTTCCTGCAGCTACGCTTGCAGCCCTGCTTTGCCACTCACAGTAACTTCTCACTCAGACCTCGTTTATTTGTTGAATACCAAATACTTCGGAACAGACAACTCGGAGGGGGCCATGCAGAGGTGCCAGAAACTCCTGGAGCAACGTCTACAACTTGGCCCCGCAAGCGGAATCGCCTACTGCGGATTCGCCTGCAGCCGTCAGTTAAGGGTGCTGACGAACAACCAAATCTGAAGTGAAGTTCAAAAGCTGGAGTGCTCATACGCGGGCGAGCAATCTCCCGGCACGCATGGAACCACATCCACTTGCCGGCAGCTGCGCATACGCGCACCCGGTGTCCCTGCGGATACCACTTGCCGGCAGCGCATAAGCAGCGCCTCGCGGCCGCTGCGGTCCTGCTTGCAGACCGGTGGCCCGGGCCGCGGCCCTTGATGAAGTGGGCTGGAAATACACGCACAAGCGCAGGGCCAAAGCGCGGGCGCACGCGGCGCCGGGTTCCGCCTTGCATACGGCGGCCGGCGGTTCCCGCGCTGCCGCCACAAGCAGGGCGGGGGGGGCAGAGGCCCCGCGAAGAAGTTCCGGGCGGGGTGCAGCCTGTAGGCCGCTGCGGAGCAAAACCCGCGGAGGTCGAGGACTCCGTCATCGACGACATCAGCTCGGGCCGCGCCCGCCGCCCCGGGGCCCGCGCCTGCGGCGAAGGCCGCCCGGACGCCCTAGGCAGCCTCCGCGCTTCCGCATTGCTCCGCTTTGAAATCGGCGCACCTTGCAAGTGGTCGATCTGGGAGGGGGTTGCCATCTGCATGCGGGCGAGGGGCGTCGACATCTTTCCCCGCCTTCCGCGGGGCCCCTCTGCCGCGCGTCAGAAAAGCGCGCCGGCTTGTGGCAGGTCGCGCCGCCGCCTGCTCCTCTAGGCCCTAGCTGGCCGCTAGCTCCAGCATCCAGCCATCCATTCCGCACCACAATCAGATGAGAATAGCAAGGGCAGAGCCAGAGGAACGAGGCAAAACTGGCTTAGTCTGGCACTTCGTTGAATATGAAGCACGGGGGCCGTTCTCTCGGACAGGCAATCTACACAACTGTACCCTTTTCCACTCGCAACTCTCTCACATTAACCTCATGAGGCGTAACACCCTCGCTCTCGTCTCCTATCACTTCTTGCCCTCCTGGTCTTCCCGGTGAAAGTCATCTTGCCCACGCTTTCAAACAGGCCCGGAACAAGAGCGAAGCGGCTTCCCTCAGTTCAGCACACCTAGAGCGCACACAAAGCAGCTTATGGCTTTAGTAGTTCCTTTCAGATGTTTCCATAACGTTAACACTGCTCCTCACTTCGCTCGGCGAAGGTTCTGCAGGTAGAATAGATCGAAAATTTTCGATTCAATACTGCCTGATAGCGGCATGGATGTCAGAAAAATATCCGTAAAAGATCGGAAATAAAATCTGATTCTGCAATTATGGAGATTAGTACAAACAGTAAAACGTAGTAGTAGATCGGAAATTCCGATGCTATGTATATTTCCATGGAGAAAAATTAAGATGAAAATGAACTATTATAGCTCGTATGTCAAAACTAAACTCGTGATGTGCGTCGAAAATTTGTCTATCACTACTGTACTCAGATTCTTTTCGTCAAGAAAAATCGGTTGAAATTCTCGAAACTTTTTTCAAAACAAACTACTTTTTGGTTCTCATTTCGTTCTGGCGTGCAGGCACTTGAATTTGCTCCACCCTGGCTTACCGCACGAAGAACGCAGGCACTCATGTAGTTGCACGCTTGTGCAATACAAACTTCTTCTCCGAGAGCTCTCCTACACCATGTTGTCCGCTGAATTCCCCGCGTCAGATGGTATGGAGTAGAAAAACTACGCACTTGCTGTCTCAGTGTTTGGCGTGCAAACGTTCCATTACAGTTCATGCTCGTGGTTCTTTTGTCGTGCGATTGTCATGCCATGCATGCCTTCCTGCAATAAAAGCTTCAGTACAGAGAAGCGCATCGCTTCTAATAAAGTAATCCCAGCATGCCAAACACTAATTTCCAAGTGCAAGAGGACTACTTTTCGATCCGTACTAGAATTCGTCTGCGTGGAAAACACGTGCTCGATCGGGATAATGGCAATGGCTTGGGCCGGAATATCAATCGCCGGTACTACATTCTGCGTGACAACTTCGGATTATGGATAGAAAAAAGCGCTGAGAGAATTCTTTTTCACACAGCCATTATTTCATGCATTGACACAGTGCGGTTAATATTAAACCCGCTATCGCTGGGCCGAGTGTACTTTACTCTTTCGAAATGCAAAACAAAACTTCCACTTAATGATGAACTCTCCAACGCTATTTTCTCCCTTTCATACGTCCACCCCGTGCTGCAACACCGTTTCCCCTTCGGACACCGGCCCCTCGGACTGTGTTTGTTCATCCGGATCAATCGTGTCTTCGTGCATTAAATCGATCGCCGCATGGTCGCCACTTTGCACGGCCGTGGTCGTTATCAAATGTAAAAGTCTTTGGGTCTGGAAGAGTGCGCGATTTGTCATGCAGCTTTTCCATGACCCATGAGGTCTGGAATGCAGGACCTAGCATGACAGATTCTGCGCGATCTTTCTCATGCCTATCCTGCATAGGAAACTCCCTCCCGACTTGGTCAAAACTGGACGACATTTGGTAATCATGCAACACAGATCTTTGCATGCTTCAGATTTAGCATGACAAGTTGCATTCTTCCAGACTCAGACATTTTTACATTTGATAGTCGTACCGCTCCCGACCTGCTGGTCCATGCTGCCGACGCCCGCTTCCGAGTGGCCACTGTTGGCCCCCGCCAAGGTCATCGCACTGTCCGTGCTGTTGAACATGACGTGTTCCGAAGGTCCGTCCTCCACCGCGCCATTTTCGTCCCACCACTGATCATAGTTGTGGTCGTCCTTGCCGTAGTTCCCATCCGTCCACTCCTGCTCCTGATCGTCAAACCCGCTCATGCGCTCCTCGTTTTCCCAATTATTTTCCTCGTCATTCAGGTCCGCCCGCGCCGCCGAATTCCGGGGTCTTCTCGCACCCGTTCCACCAGTGCTGCCATCATTCAAATTCCCCGGTTTCCCCATCCCCTTTTTATTCCCTTTGTTCATTTTCCCCATCTTCCCCATCACGCCCCCGCCCGTGTCGCCGGTCTGCACCAAGCCGAGAGCCCGCGCATTCTCTAGCGCTTTTTCCTTCGCGGCCGCGGCTTTTGCCAAGGCCGCCGCCTTGGCTGCGGCTTTCGCCTCCGCTTTTGGGCCCTTGTTCGTCCCGAGAACTTCCGATGTCTGGTCGTAATTCACCAGCGTGTTGTTAATCGTGTCACAGAACATCACCGGCTCCTCTAATCCGAGCAACACCAAAGGGTCCGAAAGATTCTTCACGGTGATCTCCACTCTGCTGCAAACCTCCTCTGGATTTGGGAAGCACAAAGGGGTGGAACCCGCGACTACCGACCCGTGGACCACTTTGGCAGAAACGATCGAGCGGGATAAGAGTAGCAACTCGTTTGTGTACCGCTTGTTCGCCATAATGTCGGCCGCGGTCTCCGCTGTTTCGGCTGTCAAACCGTAAATCACCACGATCCCGTATTTCGGACACGCAATCAACTTCGCGTGCTGGTACTGGTTTTGGCCCTCGTACCGTTTCCGGCAAAAGCAACAGCACATCCAGGAGAAAAGGAACAGAGGTGGGATTAAGCTCCACCAGAACACCTTCCAGAAAAACTCCGCGTAGAAATAATTGTCCACTTGAGCGTCGTCGAACGAGTACAGCGTGGCGTTTTTTTGGCGGACGACGTCCCGTAAGACGTCTTCCTTCAGCATGAACTCTTTCCGCTGTGATTTTCGATTATCCTCGTTCGCTCCCACCATGGATTTCCGGGACACGTTGTTCCGGCAGCTTTGCAGCTTCATCCCGCGGGACGACATGGCTTCGGGCGCGTGGATCAGCATGGCAGACAGCAGAGCCTCCTCATCCTCGGAGGCAGAGGAAACGTGGTCCGACGTGGTTCTTGGTACTGGCAGCGGTGCGTCGGAATGTGATTTGTGGGTCGCCCGTTTCCCCCGTTTCCTCGTCCTCGATGCGGAAAGAGCGGAAGGACTGTCGTCGGCGGTGCTTTTCGAAGCCTTGGACGGCGACCGGCTGTACTCGAAGGCTTCGGAAGAAAAAGCATCGTCGTGGCCGTAGTTCTCCGTCGTCCTCCTATTGCTGTTGTAAGCCGATCCGTACCCGTCGTCGCGTTTCATGTGTGCTCGCCCGCTGGTAAATTTCTCCTTCGCTTCCAGCACCGCGGTCACGGTACGCATGTATCCCATGTAGAAACGTCCCCACATCATAATCAAGATGGCGAGCCGGCTAGACAAGGCCACAAGTTTTGGCTGTCTTGCATGACAAATCTGGGCTCGTAGGGTAGTGCTGTTCGAGCTAGCTCAGCAGCATCACGGATCTAGTATGTTATGCTGAATGGAGCATGACAAATTGCAAAACACGAAGAGAAAATGCTTCTCATGGGGCTCCGCATGAGAAAATTTTTCAGCATGCAGATTTGCATTACAACCACGGGGTGGGGACGTTTTTGAATACGATAGCATGGGCCCGAAATACTTCGAAGGGTCCGGTGCGTCGTCGGTCTTCCGCGACCCGGGATTGATGTTCGCCGAATCCCCCGCGCGACCACTCTGCGGCTTTGCGTAAGAAAACGACCCGCTATTTGAAGAACTCCGTCCGGGGACACTGACTCCGTCCGCATTGCCCCGTTGCAATTCTTTCGCGGCCTGGTTGTAGTCGGCTTGTTGTGGTGGCCCCGCGCGGCCCGCTTGGTGAGCCACCTCATTCCTTCGGTTGGTCATACCCTGAAGATCTCCGCTCTCGTCGCGCATCTTCTGCCGCTTCTGGTCATTAGGACTCCCGTCCTTTCTCGCGTGCTTCGGTAAAAGTTGCTCCGTCTCGCTCGTTTCGGGGCTGGAGCCGTAGAGGTAGTTGTTCTTCTGAATAGACTTCTTAGAACGTCTATTTACCTTGTCCATCACATTTGGGGTCTTATTCAATTCAGCCGCCTTCCGCTGGAGTAATTCCGACGGCTGCTGCTGCTGTTGTTGTTGTGGTCCTCCCGGGCTGTAGTTGTGGATTTCCATCGGCTGTTTCCAAAAGTTGTCTGCTTCCTCCCCCGGAGGTCCTCGCCTATTTTGATTTTCCCTCCTCCCACTCGGCGAGGACGCGGCGGCGGCATTTCTCGGTGCAGTGGCAGCTCTTTGGAAATTCTCAATCGGTCTGGCGCGCAAATTCGTATTCTTATTGCCGTATTTATTTCCGTATTCCAAACTGAGCACGGTCGCCGGCTTTGACCGGTCGGGGCCAAAGCGGGATAAGTCCTGGTTGTCCAAATACGAAGTGGCCGCGACTTCCCGCCCCAGCGCATCGTAGTGCTTGTTCGGATCTTGCGATGGGAGTGGTCGCGCGGCAGGGCCGGTCACTAAACTAACCCCGGCCTGGAGTTGTGGTCTTCCGGTAGTTTTTTCGGGATGCTGCGCGAGGGAGGGCGGGGCTTGCTTATTTTTTCCCGCTCGGCTTCGCTGGTCGTAGAGATTAGGTAACATTTTTGAGAATGGCAGTCGGTCGTTATTCTTCACAAGTAGCGTAATTTAAAAAAGTTGAAGAGATGTTGAGTCATGCTGTTTTCCTTGTTGCACCCAAAGTGCTAAAACTTCTCCTTCATAAAGTTTCGACGAGAGCCGAAAGCAAGGAGTAGTATGTTTCTTCATCACAAACAAATTTTGGAGACATCACGAGAAGGCACGAATCACAAGGCAATTTTGGAGGAAATAAATCTTGAGTCGAGGCACGAATACTTGCATTTGCCATGCGCCCCAGCAGCGAAGTGCTGTCTGTACAAGAATTTACCGACGAGCGCAGGCTCTACGCTTTTCAAGGCGTCTGCAAAAAATTTCTTTTCGTCGCCCGCGATAGACCCTGCGAGTGCTGTATAGGACTTGGCAGCCGTGGGGTTCAAGTGCTGCGCAGGACTTCTTAGCACACCTATTACGTCCTTCTCTATGCGCAGGACGTGAAGTGGTGCGCACCGGTTAGTTTTTAGCACAAAGTGCTACTGGCGCGCACGAGTTAACACTAAGTGGTGCGCACGACTTAGCGTGAAGTCGTGGTGCGCACTACTTAACACAAAGTGGCGCGCACGACAAAAAATTGCGCACGACTTAACACAAAGTGGCGCGCACAAGTTATGTTGCGCACGACTTTACACTAAGTGGCGCGCACGACTTAACAAAAAATTGAGCACGACTTAACACAAAGTGGTGCGCACGACATAAGAAAAAACAATGCGCAGGACTTAACACCAAGTGCTAGTGCGCCCACGTTAAGGCAGAGCGCATGGCGCGGGGCAACAGCGATGGGCCGCTGAAACGCAGCTACAAGTATTTTTGCTTCGACTCAAGAAGCAAGAATGTTGGTAAATTAAACAGTAACGAAAAACTAACACAGAGGGGTCGCTAATTATTGAAAAATGTAAATCGCACACACGAGTTTGATTCTCTTTCATTTGTGTGCGCAACGACCTGCTTAAGGTTTGAGGGAAAGTCAAATCTGTGCTGATGCTCAGAAAGCCACATCGTGCCCAAAGCGTAGAACGAAACAAGTTTGCACCGAAGACATGAAGAGTGTTGCACAACCGACGCGAAACTATCATCAGAAAAACTTCAGACCGAGATGGAATATTTTCGGACTTGCGCTACCGATAAAAAGAAGGTAATAGGAGACCCTCTCAGGCGGCATGGCGCGAGACTTGCTGCAACCGACATGGACCCGCAAGGGTACATACAACGTGAGTAAGTACACCGATGCGACGAGCGACCGAGCAAGAATTATTTCGATCTAGGACATCACTACTAACGCTTTTCCTTTATCAGCTCGAAGCGAGAGTGCGCGATCGAAAAATACCGAAACGCATTACATAAAACGCGCCTACCGACACTCTCACCAACCGCAAATCGACAGGCTTTGCGAGTGGCTGCGGGAGAATTTGAATCCGAGCCGAAAAGAAGTAGGGCGGAACTTCTAGCACGGTAGTTGGGCACTTGTGATAGGCGAGACGTCGAGCCCATATATAGGGCCTCGCGTCTATGGAGGCAATTTCGATGGTTTTCGTTCGTGTTGGAAAAAGCGACCAGGCATGGCATCGGGATCAGGAGCCTTCACAGCCGACCCTAGCTCGGCATCGCCCCTCCCCCGGCGGGGAAAGCGCGACGCCCGCCCCGCACGGCGCTCCGACCGCAGCGCGTTTTCGGTGCCCCCTGGCCTCCTTTCATCGGTCGCGCCGCCGGGTGCGCGCTTGGACAGCCCGCGCCGGGCGAACCGAAGACCCGGGAAAAGAAAGGGGACGGGGGGGGGGGGGGGTGTGCGGCAACGAAGACGGACGCGCCAGCCGCAGCATTGCACTGACAGCACATGCGATTTGTTTGCAGGGATGACAATAGACAACACAAAGAGCGCACATCATGGCCCTTCTTAGTAATTTGAAATCGATCTCGGAAGGTCGCAAGCATATCCTTGTCTGTTCCCATATCTAGAAAAATTTTCTAAAATTTGAAAAATCAAATTTGACGCCGAACGCAACCTAACACATGCTACCTGGTATGTGCGATCATCAACGACTCAAAATAAGTGGACGCATATACATTCTATGTCATTTGGCATCGTATTTTGACGCGTTTAGACCACGCTCCTGATTTTCACAATTTAAAAAATTTCAAGAATTTCTGAGAATGGCATTGAAATAGGCAGAGTCTGGCTCTACAGATCAAAACACATTACAAAAATGCTTTAACAGTCTCAACGTTTGCACTGTTTGGCTGGATTTTTCTACATATATAACATAAAATACAGGATCGGGATTTTCCAGAATTTTTAAAATTTCTTGAAAGGCTATAAAAAGAGGCCTGCTTCCTGTTTGTGCGTGAATGGATGTCGTATATTGGCGACAATTTCACTCATTATGCTTTGACTTAGTTCTATTCCATTCGTTAAAGCCAATTGAGCCGAAGGCAAAAATTTTTCAAAATTTGTGCATTTGAAAAAAAAGTCCACAATTGCTTATAATAACAAAGGAAATTAGATAAATCGTGTCCCAAGTGAAGCTTTACAGGGAGACTTTTGTATTTTTTGCCTTGTTTTACTTATTTATCAAGATATATCAAACCGGTGGAAATTTTCAAAAAAAATCAAAACTTGCCCAAATTTCCCAAGTGGGGTAATTCTAGGGTATCTAAATCAAGAAAATGAGAAAAATTACTTAGAGTCATGCGATATTCCCTATTTTAGCTTAGCAACATCCCTTTATAACTTAGAGGCGCAGCAAATCCCTTTTTCTTGGATTTTGAAAATTTTCCAAAAAAATACGTATGGTCACACATGTGTGATAAAAAAGACAAAAAAAACTAACAACGTGGGTGCTATTTAAGTCCGTGGCTTCCAAAGAATTGTGATCCACCTGGCACAGGATGGCCGCCCTCCAAATCTTCTAGAATTACCAAGAAAAAGCTTCTCCACAATCACAGTAGCCCCCACCTGATGTGTGCAGGGCAGAAAGTGCAAATGCGGTTGCAGGGTGCTCTGTTTTATTGCTTTCCGCATCGGATTGCGACCGTCATAAGACGCGCCGCGCGCCCGATGGCCGACCGGATTTTCCGAAACTGAGCCCCTACTCATTGCGGCAGTTTTGGCCTGCTTTGCGCGGTGGAAAGAGGCCGCAATAGCATGCGGTGCCACGGACGAGCCTGCGCACACTGCTGCCGCCGCGCGGGCGGGGCCATTGGTCCGTTACGGAGGGGGGCAATCCAGGATAAGCGCGCCGGCTCTGCGGCGCAGCCTGCTCCCCCTCCCTACCCTACCCTGTGGCGCCGCCGCGCCTCTCCGCCCCCGATTTGCGTGCGCGCTTTTTCTTGCTTTGGCGGTCGGGGCGCCACCGTCGGATCAGCGGCGTCGCATGGTGCGCTGCTGTTTTGCAAGGTCCGATGCACGCATCCCAGCGGCAACACTCGTCATTTGAATCTGTTCTAAGAGCGAAGAGGCAAGTCTGCGCCAAAGACATACCTGAGCGACTTTTGTTTACAGTGGCCCGCAGCTCGGCTTGCGTCGTGTTTTTTTTTCCTCGAAAGTGATGATGAATTCAAACCGTGAAAACCCAAACCAGTCTGTATGATTGAAACAAAAAACTCCACGATAGTTATCAAACGTGAGATGAAGATGCAAAGTAGCGAACGCGGTCTGAAATCTGATAAAATCGGGAAAGGAACTACATTCGTCAGTCTTCAAACCCAAACCTTAGTTGTTTTTTTCCATCCGCGGAAGGTTGTATTTCTGTCGGATAGAAATTCTTGTAACTAAAGACAACATTACGAATACGAAAAATTCGTATACTACCGCCGCGGTGCTAGTTTTTTCTTCTCGTGTGTCCGCTTGTGCAGTAGAACAAGGTTGTTGATCGTGTTTTGACGTCGGCAGAGCCTTCCGGATCATTTCTTGGTTTTCGCAGAACAGACACGCGGCACCGTCATTTTCGGGGAATAAAAGAGAAGATCACATAAGGAGAAATATTTCTCACCCGTCGACCATGGTAGAGCAGGTAGCTTCTTCGCCGAGCACTTCCAGCTCGGAAACCAGTGCGGAAATATCAACGGCAAATATGTCTGGGTCAGGAAGACTGCGAGGTTTGTGATGCTGGTCTGGCATGACTCTGGACTGTGTGTTGCGTGGCCACGACCAGCTCCCTCTGTCTGTTATGCAAGAACGCAGCTCCTCATGCGGAATACGCAATACAGCGCGACGAAAAAACCTGTCATGCTTGGCGGTGCATTACAGAGTGCTTAGTATTCACTGACTTGCATTACAACTTTCCAGACCCAGACATATTTGCAATGCATAAAAAACTCGGTTCGCGTATTCGATCGTCGTGTCCAATCTACCTCCGGTCAGCACATATCCTGTGCAAAAGTATCGTACTCGTATTGCGATCATGCATTACAAATCTTTTTCTTCAGGTAAATCCGCATTACAAATTTTATTTCATGCTTAGGAAATTTGTAATGCATGACGTGGCCTAGGTACGCACATACGACTCGGCGCGCCAAATCGTATGTGGGGCGTTACAATTTTCGCGCTTTTTTCATCGAGAAAACCCGCCAAAAAGCAGCACCGAGCCCGGTGCGGTTTGTAACGTATGGCAGCACCGAGCCCGCCAAAGTATGTCTTTTTGCCCACCTACAAAATTCGTATGGTAGCGGCGCGCCTTCACAATACATTTTGGCGCACCGAGGCGGCGCGCAGAAACTTCGCTGGGAAGCGCCCGCCTTTGAAACATTATGCGCCTTCGCTGTGTACTTGCTTCTGTCATTCCTCGCGCCCGCATGATGTACGCCCGCGCGCGCCTTTGCCCATCGCATGCGCGACGCGCCGCGCAAGTCGGTGGCCCCAGACTAGTTTCGCACGCCTGTCCCTGGTGACGCGGGCGCCTTCGCCTGCTGCGTTTTTTACTTTGCCCTCGAACGCGGGCCAAGGTCCGGGCTTTGCTTTTCTACCCGCCAACAAGGCACGCGCGCGTGGTCTCGCGACTTAGCCGACGGGCCCCCCCCCCCCCCCCCCGTGTTCCGCCCGTCTGCTGCTTCGTTCGTGACTACAAGTTGGCGCACCGAGGCCGTCAGCCTCGGTGCACCGAGGCGGCAATTCCGAAAAACTTGCATTTTTGGCCTCGGTGCGCCATTTCGTATGTGCGCCCTGAAGAAACTTCTTCTAGCCTCGGCGCGCCAACTTGTAGTGGCGTACCGAGGCCACGACACTACCGAGGCGACGTCATGCATTTATACGAGTACGATACTTTTGCAGTTCATAGCACAAGGGCCGAGCTGAAAACATACTTCGGGGAAAAGTACAACTTTCGTTTTGCGTCTGTTTTATTTGTCATGCAGTTTTACGCATGCATGGAGATAAACTGTGATTGTGATGCGAGTTTGACAATTCAGAATTTTCCATCAAAAATGACCACTCCAGATGCGGTCCGGTGTACGGTGTGAACTTTGTTCCTGGCGTCAATCACGCAGTCGCAGTGGTTGAATTTGGGCGACAGGACTCGCTGAAGGCTGCTCTCCTCCTCGAGGGGAAACAGGCGTTGTTCAAGATGCAACCCATTGCGATCCGGGCGAGCAGCGAAATCCGGAAGGAGCTGCACCTGAAAAAAACCCAGTTATCCACCGTGGAAGAGGAGGAGGAGGAACAGGACACCGGCGGGAACACGGGGTGCAGCGCCGCCAGCGGGCAAAGTGACGAACTCGAAGGGGGCATGTCCTCCTCCAGATGCAACTTATGCATTGCAAAAGTATCGCACTCGTATAAATGCATTTGTCACATTACAGATTTCCTTCGCATGAAAAATAAAATTTGTAATGCTGCTTTACCTTAAGAAAAAGATTTGTATTGCATGATTGCAATACGAGTACGATGCTTTTGCACTGCATACAACTCAACGAGGTGCAATTCCGGGGACAACATTTCTTCGTCCGAGAACGAGCAGCCGGTGAACAATCATATGCACCATCATCCGCAGAACGCCGCCCATACGCCGCCACTGTACACACCGAGGGGGCCAGTGTATAACCATGCATCATCTAACGGAGGCGAAATGGTGGATCACCAACAGCAGCAGCAGCAAGTCGCTAACTACCAATCGAACAGTAGCACTACCGCGCCAAATGAATACTCGACTTTTCCGCAAGGCGGGGGTGGTGGCAACGGCCAGATGGTGGCGCAGCAAGCGCAGCAGAATGGAGGAACTCCGGTCTTGCAGCAGCAGCAACTGATTCTAACACCGGAACAACAGCAACATGCGGTAGCGCAGCAGCAACAACAGTTTCAACAAATTCCGCAGCACGCGGTAATCGCTGCACCCCCAGGGGTACATCAGCCAGGAGGATTACAACCGGGAATGATGGTGCAGCAGCACCAGCCCCCACCGTACGTAGCGGCTCCACCCGGGTACGCAACAAACTTTGCCGTGCCGCCGGGGACGATGGGAGGACACCAACCCGGGGCTGCGCCAACTGCAGGCCCGTACCATCATCCCTACGGGAATTTCCCGCCACATCAACAGCATCCGGGGTTGTTGCCGCACCACCCGGCGGCGCACATGGTCGGCGCGGCAATTTCCCCAACCACGGGACAGCAGCAGCTGCCACCACCCGGTGCACATCACGGCATGCCGGGTCATCCGCAGCACCCGATGGCAGTCGGAGGTGTTCCGCCACCCGGTGCTATGTTGCACCACCACCCGATGCAGGCTCCGCCGGGAATGATGGGTGCAGCGGTCCCACCGGGTGGTCACCTTCCGCACCAACAGCATCACCCCGGTAGTTTCATCCCAGGAGCCGCACCGCACCCGCATGCGCATCACCAAATGACTTTACCCGGGATTGTCCCGCCCCCAACCGGTCAACATCTCCCGGCGGGTGCAGCAGCTGCGCATTTTCCGGGTCCCCAGAACCCAAATCCAGCGGGGTTGCTACTTGATCCGAAAAAGGTCGCTTCCGCGGTGGAAAAAGCCGGGAAGTTAGTGGAGAAACAGGAAAAGAAGAAGAAAAAAGAGAAAAAGGCGAAAAAGGAGGATATGCTGGTGGGAAAGGCGAGTAAGTACCATTCCAGCAGCAGTGGTGCGCAGGCGACTGCAACGGCCGCCGGGGTGAAGAAATGAGTTGAGGGAGGGTTTTGAATTATGCAAAAATTTTTTCCGCAATTGCAAATTAAGTTGTAAATTCTGAGATGCCGATTCGAGTATTTTTTCAATATTTTCTGATCACATTTTTTATTAACTTTTTTAAACAGCATGGCGTGCTGAGTGTTTCAAAAAACGATTTCCGGTATGATAGATTCAAAATTGTATTGTCAAACTGTTGAATTGTCGAATTGCCGAAGCTAGAAAAGTTTCCTAGAAAATTTCCTAGACCAGTATTAGATCTATCACAAGCTGCATTTCAATCAGAGAGGCGAAAGCTTATTTACGCCACTATAATAATTTTAGCCGAGAGGTTAGGTCGGTTCCGGTTGCGAACAGACAGTGCAGCTCGTCGCCAGAGAGGACGAGGTTGTTGAGGCGTTTACTTTGACATATATGTCCTCTCTATTCTTTTGAAC
Source organism: Amoebophrya sp. A120 (assembly GCA_905178155.1). Taxonomy (NCBI): domain Eukaryota; class Dinophyceae; order Syndiniales; family Amoebophryaceae; genus Amoebophrya; species Amoebophrya sp. A120. The sequence continues at coordinate 6,519,862 of CAJINV010000005.1, forward strand.
TATCCTGTTGTCGTGATTTTTTTCTTCTGCCTAGCAGCTAAAATGTTGTTCGATTTTTAGAAGAACTCTGTCGATTTTGGTCCCCCTTGCTTGCATCACAGCTACCTCCGTGCACTTTCAAAAAGCAAACTGCGAAACTGATTTTTTTGAATAGCCGAGCGGATTTTGATTTTCATGTTTTGGAAACGAAAATTTGTATACAGTGCAGCGAGCAAATGCAGCGAGCTCTTGCAGTAGATTCTCATATGATGTTCCGCTCCTAGTTATGAATAAAAGCAGGAGAGAATTATTCTTCTTCCGTTCGAAAAAGGCATCCAGTACTGCACAGAATAGAGCAGTGCAGCCGTTCTGATTCTGAAACGAGCGCTTTTCTGCACTGCCAAAGATCCCGATCACTACACTAGCGCTATGCATTTTCTTGTCGCGTTTATTCCGGGTGAAGACTCGCAAATTTATTTGAAGGAAAGAATTCCTGCTATCAAGAACTGCTCCACCGATCTCCGGTAATATACATACATAACCAGGGCGACTACTTTTCTAGTGACGACCGGCGGCACTCTTAGTATGTGTGTGAGCTGTGCTTTTAGAGTAAGTATACCTAAGAAGTCCTCCGCCTGGTGAACCAAGTGAACTGTAAGGAAATTATCACTACAAAAATCTTAAAAACAAAAAAATTTTTTGCGATCAGTTTCATCGCGCTGTTGATATTAAAGAATTGCCGCTTCTAGTGAAGTAGATTTGTAGTGCCCTAGTACTACGCTGCGCCCGACGTGTATCAACTTTTTTTGAAGCATCTTCACAAGCACCAATTCCGAAGGATGTTCTTGAGCCGCGCAGATGAAGTAACGATGGGGAATTTATTCATGAAGTTCTGCCCTGAGGAGCTGCCGCCGAACGGGTCAAGGGCTTCTCGCGTCGTGTGAAGGAGCTGTAACATCACTTGTGGAGAACAAGAACAAATAATTTCCGCTTGTTCATCCCGGCGCTCGACAGAAGAAGAAGATGGCTGGCGGTTCCTGGCTGGACGGGTATATCAAGCCAGAAGACAGCAAAAAGAAAAGCTCAGCAGCAGATCATGCTGATAGCACCAGCAGGACCGATGGTCACCAGCAGCATCAATGGGGTGCAGCATCTGCTGCGACGAGCAGCTCCACTACACAACAAGGGCCTGCCGGCGCGGGCCATGGTTCCTGCGGCCCAGATGAATCCTGGTATGCGGATAATTGGGCACCGTGGGTGTCCGGAGGTGCAGGGGGAGTGCAACAGCAGTTGCACCAAGATCATCAACACACTGCGGTAATTGCGGCGCAACATCACCAACAGGGTAATGATATGGCACACCAGCAAAATAAGTCCATCAGCACCGACGCCAACCAAAACAGCCCGGCTGTAGGGAAAACAGCTGCATCCGGTGGCAGCTCCAGCAGCAGCGGCGGTGCGACATCTAGCGGAGTACTAACAGCAGGAGGAAATAGTAACGCAGCGGCCCCCGGGGCCAGTAGCTATTACTCAGCTTTCAATTCCGCGGCGGGTGCTTCTGGGAGCGGCACTAATTCGAGTGGCAAGGCACAGAGTGGAGGTACTAGTTCCAGTGGAGCAGCTGGTGGAGGAAAAACTGCGCAGAGTTCGCCTTCACTGGCTAGTGCGCAGCAGCAGCAGCAGCAAATGCCGCCGCCTCCCCACCCGAATGCCATGCCGCCGTACCACGACCCCTACGGAGGTTCCTACGGACCTACGCAGCAACATCCAAACGCACCTCCGAAGCCGCACCCCGGAGGACACCAATATTATGGCATGCCGCCGCCGATCATGCCGCCACCGGGAGTCGCCTACCATCCCGGTTTACAGCAACACCCGCCGCCACACCCCTACTACGACCCGCACGCGGCGCAAATGTGGAATTATGGTCAAGCGGTCCAGCCTGGAATGCAGCCAGGCAACTATCACGATCCTTACGGGGCTTCGATGCAGCATCACGGGACGATGATGCAACCGAATCCGTATGGGATGGCTCCTCCGCACGGCGCACCATACCCCGGGCACCAAGGTGGGTCCATACCACCTCCCATGCAGGCTCCGTACCAGCACACAAACCTTGCTGCTATGGTGGATCCTTACTACTATGGGAATCCGAATGAGATTCCGATCGGGCAGCAGCAGCCGGGGACGGCAAGCACGGTGACTGGAACTACGGGACAACATCAAGGGAATCAGCCCGGAGGAGGTCAACATCAACAACAAACGCCACAGCAATCTCCGAGGGACCAAGTCGCCACAGAGTCTACAAACAGGGAGGGTAAGAAGCAAGCGAAAGAGAAACGGAACAAGCAGAGTAAACAGCGGTCAGGCAGTTCTTCTTCCTCCGCGGTGACCACAGGTGGATCTTCTGCGCAACGTTTCCCAGTACCGCATAGCCCTTCTGTCACTTTCGCCGCGAACGCACTAACTGCTGAAGCAAAGGACCAGATCGCGATCGCCGTGGGCGGGGAGCACAAAGCGGAACTGGCCAGTAGCGCGAACAAAAGCAGCGCTACTTCGAGCAGCAGCAGCAGCTTCTCGAACAACGACCCGAACTCATCCCGGTCCAATAGCAAGAGCAACGTGGTCAGAGGGCCTTTGTCTAATCGGGAGCTGCCCGAGGCTAGCGAAGAGGGTGGAATGGTGTTGCCAGGACGGTCGGTTGCTTCGTCTGCGATGCCGTCTCCGCAGGGCAGCGGTAGGAACGACCAAGCTCATCATCATCACCACCAACCAGGAGGGGCACATGCGAGCGCAGGCGTCGAGAATCCGGGTGGGGGTTGTACGGGTACATCACAAATCTCCGAATCTTGGATGAAGACCATGCGTGCGAAATTGGAGGAAAAGCGCGGGAAGCTGAACGAAACAAGAAACACAAATGCTCATCGGAGTGCGAGTCACAGCAGTAACCCGACTACCGGCGGAGGAGTAACTGGCCCTCCGGCCGTGATCTTGCAAGAGAATCCGCACAACCGGAACAATGCGCAGTTTCATCATCTTGCGGGTTCTGGTACAACGGGTCAAGATCCGCAACTGCACGAGTTGGAGGGGAAGCATCACGGGTCCAACCGGTCCTCTGGTTCCCGTTCGAGTTCTTCTTCCTCCAACAGTAGCAACGAATCTTCTTCCAACGAGAATTCGAACAGTTCCCACTCCGGCGAGAGCAGAAGCAAGCGGGATGTGGATCTCCGAGTGCATCAGCAGGGGATGAACCATCAGCAATACAACACTGCGCATCAATCGTATAATAATCCGATGCACCACCACCAGCAGCATCTTTTATCCAACTACCCAAACCAATTACCCGGGTACAATGTCCCCCCTCCGGAGCCCGCTTCCTCCGCGGATTCCACCCCGCGAGAATTATCGCAGCGCGATCTGCAACTCACACCAAGATCAGCGAATGGCGGGAAGCGGCCGGTTCCGGTGCTGCAGATCGGGGGTAGTGGGAATGGAGGACCGGAAAATGCGGTCTTAGCGACGAGTTCGAAATCGAGTAGTAGTAGCATGAACAACAACTACTTCTCTTCCAAAAACAACCCGAACGCGGATGGAGTATCGAATATCTCCAACCCACCACCCGGGCAGAAAAAGCGCGCGGTTTCGATTCCGGAGGCGGACCCGCCTTTGGAGTTGTTGCAAATGAATTCAGGTGGCGGTGGGAGTGGATCGGGGAACAATAGTAGCAGCAGTGCAGCAGGAGGGGCGCCCGGTGGAAACACAAGCTCCTCTTCCTCCTCCTCCGCGAATCAAGCCGGGGAGACCGTTGCTACGACCGCTGCTCCACCACCCGGATTGCAGAGCGCGAACTCCAAGCCCGCGAAGAAGAAACCGCAGATCACATTGAAAAATCAAGCACCGCCAGGGAGTAGTAGTAGCGCCAGTACGAACAAGTTACAAATCGGGCAATCGTCTGTCGTTTCAGGTGGGTTGGCTGCTAGTTTGAACAATGGCGGGAAGAATTTGACCTTGAACAACGCAAACACAGTACCTGCGAACAGCAGCACGACGTCAAATGCGACTCTGTTGAAGCAAAAACTCACCGCCGCGACGAATCTTCAGAGTAAGGGCTTGATGTCAACGAATCCGAACAACAAAATCATGCAGAGTACGACAAATCTCGACATCAACTTGAATCCACAAAGAACCACGCCAATCGGTGGGGGGATTATTGCTTCGCAAGGCTCTGGTGGTGTGACTAATCTTTCCCTGATGGCGAAGTTAGAGAAACAGCAGCAGTCGCAACAACAGCAGCAGTCGCAGCAGCTCTTGTACAACCAGCCGGATAGGATTATTCAGACAACCGCGAACGTGCCAGCCGTGCACAAAACCACGAAACCGTTGATGGAGAAAGTGGAAAAGTTCGATGCGAAATCGAAGTCAGAATCCAAGGCGATGGCGGCGGCAAAAGCCCAACAGGCGTTGCAGAATCAAAATCGAGAGATGACGACCGCGGAAAAGAAGCGCGAATTGCTGGAAAAATTGCGCGCGGCGAAAATGGCTGCGGGGGGCGGCGGAAATTCTTCTGCGGGGCCGCAGTCTAGCTTCGACAGTGCGAAAGGAGTGGATGGGGCAACTACAAGCAGCGCAATTACAACAAAGCCATCGACAGGTCTCGGACAGCAGCAGCTTCCTCAGATCATCGCTAGTACAACTGGGGGTGCAGCTGCTCTTGACGGGAGCGGCACGACGACCAAAATTATCAGCACCTCCAACACGCTGGTGAACACAACGACCGCGAATCCCAAAACCCCAACGTCTGCTGCGCAACACGCTACTTCCGGAGACAATTTTACCTGGAACAGCAATCGGAACAAGCGGGATGCTGGCAACAAGTGGCACGTGAGCGGACACCAACAACCTGGCGTTGTGCACACAGGAGCTACTACTGCTGCTAATCCCATTGCCGCCACCACCACCTCCAAGCCAATCAAAATTCCAAACGACAAGGAACTGAAAGTCACGTTAGCGGATATGCAAAACCTTATCGCGCGGATCCTCTGCCCGGACTTACTTGGTCGGTTCACCGAGCATTCTGATATTCAGTTTATGGAAATTCCGAACGTCCAGCGGATCCCGAGGGTGACGATTTGCTTGTTACCGAATTTAGGCGTGCATAACGTGCAAAGGAAAGTTTCGGATGAGAAGGTGAAGCCGGAGCAGGAATTGCTGCAAAAAATCGCCACGGTCGCCGGCAACAGCTCCGTCGCACAGAACTATTTCATGCCGTATCTTTCCGGTTTACTCCGCCGCCCCTGGAAGTGCCACATAGGGCTGAAAAGAGGGTTTTTTCCGGAGCGACATGATTTACTGCAAAACATGATGCTGGGGAAATTTAAGGTCGTGAAAGAGAACAAATTACGAATGGCGCAGTTGAACTACATTTCGCCGATCGCAAATACGGACGAGGAAATGTTTACGCAGCCAGTGCGGAGGGAGAAGTATATAGGGTTTCATTTGTTGCTTGTCTTCGCGCATGACAGTTTTTCAGTTGCACATGCAGTGGAATTTTGCATTCACCAGAGGGCAATATCATGTTCGCAAAAAACCTATCAGGGGCGCCACCAACAACGTCTACTACCCGTCAAACTATTTCCTCGCCACCCGGGACGAGCTTTCCATGGCCGGGTACCCCGTGCTCTGCCAACTGAACGTGTTCGGGTTGGAAAACCACTTGGAGCCCGGCTGGGTTTGCGCGAAGAAACAGGTATCAACTGTAAAAATGTCTGGGTCTGGAACAAAGCAACTTGTCATGCTAGAATCATGTAAAATCTGTGTTGCGTGATTGCCAAAAGCTGTCCACTTTTGATCTAATCGAGAGGTAGTTTCTCATGCAGGATAGGCATGATAGAACTCTCACAGAATCTGTCATGCTATGTCCTTCATACCGGACTTCATGGGCCAGGGAAAACCTGCATGACAAGTCTGGCACTCTTCCAGACCCAGACATTTTTGCAGTTGATAACAGGATGCAGCGACCGATTTCACGCCGAACATGCTGGATTTGCTGATTATCGATTGTGAAATGGTGAAGACGACGACGGAGGAGAATGCTTTAGCGAGAGTCTCCGCCGTCGATATGCACGGGCAGGTTTTGCTTGACTGTTACGTGAAGCCACCAGACCCGGTCACGGACTACAAAACGCAATATTCTGGGATCACGGTGTCCGATTTGATGGGAGTGACGAGGACGTTGGAAGAGGCGCAGAGATTGTATACTTGCTTTTAGTACTTGCGGTCGAGAATGTACTCTGGATTTCAGGGTTTTAGGATTTAGGGTAGTTTCTCTTCATGTATAGTTTGGTCTTGAAAAATCGCCTGGCATTGTTGCTTTTTTTTTCTCGCGAAGCTTCCTTTCTCATGCGGGAGCGCCGGGATAAGTAATATGTCGATAAAAGCTGCTCCTTCTGTCATGCAATATTGCCAATCATGAAACTTTATCAAAGGCTTCTCCGTTTCCTCAACCCGCGAACGGTTTTGTGCGGTCACAGTCTGGAGAACGACCTGAATGCGATGCGGCTGATTCATCCCTTCGTCATTGACACGGCCATTTTGTTTCCGCACCCGGAGTATGAATGGAAAATATGTCTGGGTCTGGAAGGTGGTAACTTGTCATGGTAAATCTGAAAGATACAAAAATCTGTGTTGCATGAGTGCCAAAAGCTGTCCACTTTCGACCAAGTTCGGAGGGAGTTTCTCATGCAGGATAAGCATGGCAGAGACCTCGCAGAGCCCGTCATGCTAGGTCCCGCATTCCAGACCCCATGGGTCATGGAAAACCTGCATGACAAGTTAACACTCTTCCAGACCCAGACATTTTTGCACTTGATACGGAACGGCTCCCGATGAAAATCGGGCTGTCGAAATTAGCGGAGCGGCACTTGAAGGTATTGAAGAATTTTGTTATTGCGCTATCTGGCATGACAGATTGACAAACACAAAACCTCCGTGGTGCCTTCGCGCGTCTGTTTTGTTTAGCCTGACAAGATGTCTGAAATACAAATTATATCAGCGCCGCATGGACCGAGATAAGGGCCACTCAAGTATCGAAGACGCGCTCTGCACCCTGCAGTTGATTCTGACGAAAATTCGCAATGGACTGCAGTACAACACAGAACATGGCGTGGAGCAGTTGAGGACACTGGGCGCTTTGCCAGGTATAAAATTGACAACATGATGCGACAACTCATGACAACATGCGATTTCTCACGCATGAGAAAACCAGCAATGCACTCGTTTTATTCACGCTTTTCGTGCCACATGACGATCTTATCGTGCGCTGCAATTAAGTATTCATCTTGCAAACTAAATGAACTCTTCAGGTATCACCACCGAAATCTACTCTGAGCAGGAGGCTCTACCGGTCAAAGCAGAGTGGAGCGGGAATTTTGGTGAGCAAATGCTGCTGAACGTGGACAATATCGTTATGCAAGACTGGCGTGAGAAAAACCCGGTAGTTGAAGCTGATCCATATGATGTAGTATCGGAAGAGGAAGAAGACCACGCTTCTACTGTGGTTCTTCACGACTCCAGTGGTGATGTCGTCGTGTCAGGAACTACACCAGCTGACAATACTACAAACCACTGCATCGAGGACTTGAACGAATTGGAGAACGAGGAGCAATTACTGCAAGCGATTGACAATGGAGATTTGGAGATGGTGGAGATCGATGCGACCGACTCAGAGGTGGATGATATGCAAAAAATAAAGTGTTACATTTATTGCACATTGTGTTCTTGCAAAGCATGCAAGACAAACAACCTCTGTCATGATGCGCAAGATGCTAGAGAGCCTTGTTTCATGTGTGTTTTGCCTTATGATCTATGCATTGCAAGTTTCCTCTGTCATGCGCGGCAAGTTTGTGACGCTGAATTCACTACAAATGCGTAAAAATTGTAGCACTTTTTTCTTGCGGATAGGCGACGTCGACTTCGCTGAAAGTGTCGAAATACCGCAGCCAGAAAACGAACCAGGGTACACGGAGGAGGAGAAGCTTCTGTACCGAAAAATCTGCAAATTGGAGGAGATGATCGAAACAGCCGAAGGGGAGGAGGGCAGCGACGAGGATGATGAGAGTTCTGATAGAAGCGACAATGAATACGATTCCGATTATCACGCTGCAGAGGATAACAAGAACCCTGAATGTAGTACCGCCGGTGTTCCCGCCGTCGAAGAGGACTCCGGTTCGGAGGAAATTATCGAAATCGAGGTTTCCGAAGACGATCCGAGGTTACCGGAGAACCAACCTCCGGTGCAACAACAGCAAAAGGAAAAGCAGCAGAAAAATGTTCATCGTAGAAAAAAGCAGGCTAAAAAGAACCCGAAATCTTCTTCCGCTAGTGAGGTGATTGATTCGGAGATGTACCGGTCTGAATCCTATCAAATGTAAAAATGTCTGGGTCTGGAAACTTGTGATGCTGGGTGGCGTCTCATGATGACGCTACAAATGCTGGCTCAGCATGACAAATTTGTGAGCTCCTAGGTGTTGCCTATTCTGCATTTCAAACTGTGCTTCTGCATCACAGAAAAACGGAGCTCTTGGGTAACGTGCATGACAGATTTAAGAGTCATGCCAGACAAGCATGACAAACATGAATTCTTCCAGACCCAGACATTTTTACTGTTGATAAATCCGAGCCGGAGGATCACGAGGAGGTGCAGGCGAAAAGACGGCGGATTGACCAGGCGATGAAGGATTACAAGGAAATAACCGAGAATAACCAAGCGGTGGAAGAGATTCCTCTGATCAACGATTTGATGTCCAACAGTGCAGAAGAGGAATACGATGCTCCAGAGTTGAAGATTTTGTCGGAACAAAATGCAGCTGCGGCCTCTTCCGACCACCACGACGAGCAAAATGCAGCAGTCGTTTTGTTGGAAGACGACATCGAGCTGCGGCCCTACAATTCGGATGACGAACCTGCCTCGGTCCGGAAAGCCCGGGCGGAGAAGAAGAGGCGGTTGAGGGAAGAAGCAAGGAAAAAGAACGCTGCTCCGGCCAATGTTGGTATTGCGGCGCAGGAACAAACTGCGGCTGCCTCCTCTGCGAAAGGAGCGGCAGAGCAAGCACCTCCGAGAAATAAACCTGCACTGCAATCAGAAAAGAGGGGAAGCAACAAGCGCAGGTCTTCTTCGTCAGGAGGTGGTGGGAAGGTCACAACGGATCAGATTCCTGTCGTGCCAGTACCGCCTCCTACTGCTGCAGCTCCAGAACTACAACCTGATGTTGCTTCTTCTGCGAAAGAACAGCAAGAGATGAACCTCGACGTCAATGCACTGCCCGAAGAAGAAGAAGAGGAAGAGCACACCCTGATCCAGCAACTGAGATCCGACGGCTATGATATTGACGAGATCCTTTCCCCCGAAGCCGTGACCGAACTCCGGGAAAAGCTGAAATTTATGCCGCCTGATTCCGAGGACGCGTTGCAAATTTTGGAGAAAACCGTTGCCGAAGCCGAAAAAATCGCGAAAAAACGGCAGGCGGAGAAACTGAAAAGGAAAGAACAGCGGAAGGTGGTAGAGCAGCAGATAAAAGTGCAAGCTGAATCGGCTCTTGGTGGTGATTTTAGCATTGCTGATTCTGATGTTATTCCGCAAATCAATGTGATCCCTCCACCAGCAGACACGAGCCTGCTGGTGCCCGAGTCGAGTTTAAACGCGAGTGAAGACGATATCGAGGAAGATGTTCATCTTCTCGAGGGTTTTGACGAGGAAGAGCCGAAAGCTCCGTCTATCTCCTCCGTCGGCGATATCGATGAAGACGATGAAGTAGATGCTGAATCCGGAATCTCGCCCAGAACGGCTACGGGGACGAGAAGAAGAGGCCGCACGACTGGAGGCGGTCAAACTCAAAACATTGTCTCCGAAGTCGAGTCCATCCAGCTCTCCCCGCGCGACATGGGGATCATGACGGATTTGGAGTCACAGCAGGGAGTCAACACAGGTCTTTTGTCGGAGCCGGAACCGCTCGTGTTACCCATTCCCGGCATCGCTTCCGATCCAAACTACGACAGCCAAGCGTTGCTCCAGAAGTCACAGGAACAGGCGAAGATGCTATCAAATGCAAATATGTCTGGGTCTGGAGAAGCCCAAGTTTGTCATGCACATTTTGCATGATGCGTGATATCTGTTATGTATGCTCTAGCATCACAGATTCTATTCGGAGGTCTTCTTAATGCGTATCCCACATGAGTGATTCCCCCTCCGCGTAGCAAAAACTGAATTCCTGATCCTGATCATGCAATAAAAATTTGTTATAGAATCCAAAGGCAGCATCACAAGTTGCATCCTTCCAGACATCCAGGGATATTTGCAATGCATAGATGCTGGGGGATGCGGATCTGATTGAGCAAATCACGCCGAAGAACTTTGTTCAGCGCGTATCCTGAGTAAAAACGTACCCACACCAGAGTTGTCATGCAAATCTGCATGCTGAAAATGTTTCTCATGCGGAGCCCCATGAGAAGCATTTTCCAATCGTGTTTTGCAATTTGTCATGCTCCAATCAGCATGGTATGCTAGATCTGTGATGCTGCGGAGCTAGCTCAAACAGCACTACACTACGAATCCAAATTTGTCATGCAAAACAGCCAAAACTTGTGGATTTGTCTAGCCGATTTCCCAACTTGACTATTGTGTGGGTACGTTTTTACTCAGGATAGCGAGAGGAGCAGGTAGAGCAGCAGCACCAGGTCCTCGGGGAGAAGAGTGTTCTCGAGAAGATTAAAGCATCGGAGGACGTCGAAGTCTTATCGAACGACGATATTGACGACCAAGACGCGGTGATGTCGCAGAAAAATCCGGTTTTATCCGACGAAGACATGCTACCGCCGATCACCCCCGCGGACGACGATGACGATGTTGTACCACTGCCGGCTGTTTCTGGTACTGCAGCAGCAGCAAAGCCAGGTGAGAAGACCGCGACAAGCACCGTGCCTGTGCAGGATCAACACGCGAAGGGTGGTACTTCTGTGCTTGCTGGGAAGCGGTCGTCTCCTGATCTTCGGGGAAAAATTGTCGCAGGAAAGGCAGAACAGACCTCGGACGCTGCTGCAAGTACTGCAGAGAATCCTATCGCCACAACGTCGTCGTCGAAAATAGTAAACAAGACCCGGTACAAAGTCCGCTACGTGAATTCCGAGGACGAAATCGACTTCCCACAGGCCGAAGACGAGGACAGCCGCCCGGTTCCCGAGAACTTTGGTGAAATGCTCGGGTTCCCTTTCGAGGGGGATAAAAAATCCACCTTCACCTACCCAGCAACTACTGACCAGCTTCTCGTAGAATTAGCGGGGAAAAAACAACTAGAGAAGGAGAAGCAGTTGAAAGAGCTCCCCCCCTCGCCGGCAAAACTACTGAAGCAGAACCAGCGCTCCTTACGGGTGTTCAACTTTACCGATATGGAAAAGTTCCACCCTTTGAACAAGGAAAACGCACAGGTAGCGCGGGCCGAGGAGAACCAGGCATTGCTGGATTTGGACAGAACATTGAAGAAATTAGTCCAATCGAAGGAAACCGCGGTGCCGAATGAATTTTTCGTCTTCATTATCCTATGTAAAAACGTCCCCACCTCCTCATAGTCAAGATGGGGAATCGGCTAGACAAATTCACAAGTTTTGGCTGTTTTGCATGACAGATTTGGGCTTGTAGAGTCGTGCTGTTTGAGGTAGTGCAGCAGCATCACAGATCTAGCACATCATGCTGATTAGAGCATGACAAATCCCAAAGCGCGGCTAAGAAATGCTTCTCATGGGACTCCGCATGAGAAACATTTGCAGCATGCAGGTTTGCATTACAGCTATGGCGTGGGGACGTTTTGAAATACGATATTCATCTCTTCCGGCAAAGCGTCCATCTACAACAAAACGGTCAAGTCTCTCGGGAAAAAACTGGCCGCGTTGAAAAGCAGCGATACAGCCACGATATGCATTGCAAATATGTCTGGGTCTGGAAGATTTGGAAAGTTTGTCATGCAAATTATACAGGGCTCCCGGTGCCTCTCATGCATGCTCTAGTGTCACAAGCTCTTCGGGTGGCAACAGTCTGAGTGTCTTTTGCCTCTCTTGCAATACAGATTTTCGTGTGATCGACACCTAGCATCACAAATCCCATTCTTTCCAGTCGCAGACATACTTGCAGTTGATATGCGAATAGTAGTTCCAACGGTAAAAATCGTGCGGGTGGTCCTTTGGACGCACAGACGATAAAATTGATCGACACCATCACGAAAACGCGGAGCTATTGTGATAATTCTGGGTTCGTGGCGTTCCACTGGAAGACCGTCGATGAGGAGTTTTTGAAGACGCATTTGACAAACCGGCGGTTGTCTTTGTCCAGCTTGAACAAGCAGCCACAGGTTGGTGTCACCGGATCTGCAGGAATAAACGCCGCGGGTGGAGGTCATCTAGTTGCAGCGTCCGGAGGACATCAAAATGCTGGGAACAACTCCTCCGGGTTGCAGCTCTTGAGCGGTTTGCAGTCCGCAGCGATGCTGGGGCAACATGGTGGGAATGTGGCGTTAAACAACACGGGGAACAGGACATTGCAATAGGAATTAGAAACCGTTAGAATAAACAGGGCGGGGGGAACAAAGTCGTTGGTGTATGCGATTATTATCGCATATAAGTAGATTTTTTCAATGTTTTCGATAAGCGGCCTGACTATGTAGAGCACGACAGGCGCGACGTTACTTTCTTCTGCGAAAAAATCAAAGTCCTGACAAGTATGGCGACGAAATAAGATAACTATGCGACATCACAGGAACAGGTACAGTTTGCGTATAGTCTACAAGAAAACACTCATCAAAAACGTGGACGACAAAATATGTCGGCGATATTTATTGCATGGGATTCTACTGACAAGAGACAAGTATATGGCTATGTTGTATCGAGTTGTTGTATATGTTCAGCACCAGACAGTCTTTTTTTACAAAATCTTCGAGCTAGGCTCCTTGCCCGACGTGAATCACAGTGGGCGACGAGAGCTTTTTTTTTCATCATGATGACAGACTTCGTTTTTTTGAGAAATAGAAACGCAGTTCAGGCTAGTCTATTGTCGATAAATAAAAATACCACTATTGGCGAAGAACAGAAAATTGTAAAAAAACCAAAAAAATGATTTTTCACTTTTTTCCGCTTTTTTTACATAATGAACACAACATATCGCTAGTATCACGACAAACGACAACAAAAGCCCCTCTTAGCGACCTCTTTCAACAAGAACTTTTCCCCTACAAGCCTGAGCTGCGTGTCAAATGCATGATAAATGCCCAAGTGAATAATCGCCACATGAACAGCTTTCATGAAATTCAGGACTCTGATTTGATGCAAAAGCAACATCGTGTGGTGAGAATAAACACCAAAGAAAAGAAATGAAAAGAAAAAAAGAAAAATGAAACGCGACAGAAACGACCCTCGAGAGGCAAAGTGAGAGGGTGGCACTTAGTTTGATGCTTCGGTCGTGGGCTTTCAAAAGAACTGCGTAGTCTTTTGAAAGCCTTCTGGCTCGTCGTCAAACCTGTTACAACCCTTGCTTTGCCCCTCAAGGGTGGATCAGAAGCGACACTAGAGTGGAAAAAAACAGAAGAAAAGAAAAAGGCAGCGGCAAAACGACGAAAAAACTTTGCCCGTCAGAAGTAATACAAGCGACAACTGAACTATTGTGTCCGCGTGCCACGAAAAAAAGGCGTTGCGCTCTCTGCGATGCTGCTTCTTGCCTGAGTTAATTATAGTGGCGCTTGCAGCTGCGGCAGTGTTCGCTGCCTGCGTGGAAATTTCTTCATGGTCCTTGTCGTGCCTCGCAACCTTTTTGTCGGCTCTTGAAGCAGTAGTTCTGGAACTCGTGCGTTCTTTTTGTCGTACGTTTTGTCTTTGTTGTCGTACGTTCGCTCGTTCTCATCGTCCAATGAATTTGCGAACAAGAAGTTCTCCACAATATCGCGAAATGTCAAATCGTACATCTTTTTCTTCTTGTAACCCAAGACGTCGTCGTCCTCTCGTGCAGCGTTGTGCTACCCTCCTCACTAAGTTCAACCTTCATCTAGTCGCTGACAAAGAATCTTCACAGCTGAGAAATAATCTTCGTTTTACTTATGTCTGTGAATTCTCTTCTTTCTCACTCAAGCAGTTGTGTACTTACACCTCGGCACGACGGCGCCCCATTTACCAATTTACATTTTTGAACTTGATTATCTAACTACCCATTGACACAGACAATAAGATCACAGTTCGCGGCATCAAACTAACTACACCTTCACTATGACCTCCTCTTCCGAAGAATCTTCCGTGCCAAACCTGTCAGATTGGCACTCGACCTTCGTCCCCGTGTCTGATAAGGAACTTGAGCTACCACAGGAGACCAAACTGTTACAAGAGCGGAAAGACGCGGACGACGCGTTTCTGAAGAAACAGAAAGACGAGGATTGGCAGGAAAGCGAGCGGAAATTTGACAAGATGCAAAGTTGTGTTAGCAGCGGCTTGTCCCCAAGAAGTTCTCCGTTTGCTTTCGCCCCGCCGAAGAGGTCGATCAGCTTGCCAGAGAAGGTTTTGTCAGAGGAATGGGAAGACGAGGAGGAAGAGGAAGATGATGAGGAGGAGCTGAGCGCCGGGGGCGAGGATATTTACAACGATGAGGTGGACGTTCAGCAAGACCTGCGGAACGAAAAATCTTCTGGTACAACAACATCCGAGGGTCAAAATCTCCAAGCCGCAAAGGTTGCTCGTCCACCCTCCTTCCGAATTTCCCAAACGGCTTGTGACGACGACGATATCAGTTTTACGCCGGCAGCGAGTACTAGTACTTCCGCTCAGAAGGGCGCGCGAAACACACGAAAGATGAACGTGTTCGCCGCACAGCCGTTCACCCCGCTGCAAGGGCAAAACCAGCGATACGCCTTGAGCCAACGGAAGATCACGACGGAGTCGAGGCTGTTGCAGCACACCATGGCCTCGCAACAGCTCGGGACGGCCGAAGTAGAGTTTGCGACCGCGCGAGGACAAAGGGCTTTGATGCAGAAGCCAAAGAAGAAAAAGCCGCACAAATCATTCGAGATGTTTCTGCGCAAAGCCGAGGAGAAGCTCCTAGTCGACAGCCCGGCGGATCTGGATTTTATGTTGCAAAATGAGATGGAGCAGACGTATAGCAACCGTGGTAACTGTTCGGAGGATTCCTTTTACACGACCATGCAGAACGATAAGCATCAAGGGCCTTTGTTTGCCGGATTAGAGGATCCGGGTCTTTATGAAGATTTCGATCT
Source organism: Amoebophrya sp. A120 (assembly GCA_905178155.1). Classification (NCBI taxonomy): domain Eukaryota; class Dinophyceae; order Syndiniales; family Amoebophryaceae; genus Amoebophrya; species Amoebophrya sp. A120. The sequence continues at coordinate 6,535,134 of CAJINV010000005.1, forward strand.
AGAGAACCCGGACGATGATCTGTACTTTCTCGGCGAGAACATAACCGTCCTGGACGGCGAGTCTTTAGACGGCGATGTGAATTTCCATTTTTACGAGAACGATCCGGCGACGTCGGACGTGAACAGCGCCGCGGCAGGGAACGATCAACTCGGGGCTGTTGCAGAGACTAGTGCATCAAGTCCTGCAGGCGACCAGAACATCAACGACCAAGTTCTTCAAAACGACCAATCTGTGCCTTCAAAGCAAGGTCCTCGCAACACGGCTGCCACGGGCGAGAAGATTGTCAAGATGAACACGGCTTCCACCGACGACATGTCGATTTTTCCGCTTGATAGTTCCTCCCTCGGAATCCTCACAAAGAGAAAGTGGAACGCGATGGGGACGCCGACGGAGAAGAAGAAAGTCTTGACGAAATCGCAAGCGCGGGTCGGGAAATCAATCGAACGGACGAAGCAGTCGATATGCATTGCAAATATGTCTGGGGCTGGAAAAATGCAACGTCTGTCATGCATATTTTGCATGACCAATGATGTCTGTGATGCATGCTCTAGCATCACAGATTTTGTAAATGCTTTTTGATGTTGCCAACACAGCATGAGTAGTATCACCCTCTTCGCGTAGCGAGAACTGGACCCCTTTTGCAGTTCACGCATTGCAGATTTCATGTAGAATGCAAAGACAGCATCACAAGTTTCAATCTTCCAGACCCAGACATATTTGCATTTGATAGTCGAGGGGTCGGGATTACATCGATCCGGAATTTGATTTATCCTCCCTGAAAAAACCCCCGAAGAAAACCAAGCCGATTCAGAATCAAAATTTGCAGAAACGAAACGCGGTCCAGGAGATCCGGTTCAAGGAAATGGAGAAGCAGCAACACGCGTTGGCGGACAAGGATCTGCAGCAAATGTTAGACGCCCGGACAAACGCCACAGATTCGTTTTTACATTGCTTAAGCCGACATTTGCGCGAATACACGAAACGAAAGCCGAACATGGTCAACGCGTGGCGGAAGTATCTCGACCAGTCTATCGTAAGGACCAATCCTTCCTCCCCATATTGACAGGGTAAGTCTTCGCAAATTTGTGTTGCTGATTTGTTACCACAAATCGTGCCTGTCTTGCAAGGAGGCAAGTCCACAGTCTCCACCGCATTACGCAGGCGGTTTGTCATGCTGTTGGACCTGCAGAAAGGACGTTTTTCGTGGTAAGTGCCTAGGCCAAAACCTGCCTGCTCAGGCTTGGTCTGGGCCTGCAGTCCTCTGCAGCAAGACGCATCTGATTCGTCTACGTAAATCCAGCATCAGAGACGTCGTTTTGATATGGGGAGGGGGGATTATTGCCTTTGATACAGTCCATGCGGGGGGTCATCGCCCGGTCGAAGTTTATGGAACTGTGCCAGGAGATATGACAGTGCACAACTCTCCCTCCCCCTCATTTGTCACGCAAAATATCCAATTCACCCTTTGCCTCTTGGCACTGTTTGCATGACAAGTTCTGGTAGCCCAAATAGCACTATACTCCAGTGCAAATTTGTTATGCAAAACCAGCATCCTTGCTGATGCCTGTATTGTCGTTCATGCTATACAAATGAGGGGGAGGAAGAATTGTGCACTGTCATAGGAGATCCAGGCGCCGGCTTCGGCGCAACTCTGGCCCAGCATGGCCGAGAACAACCGGATGACGTTGTTGCATTTCTGCCCGTATGGATTGCAAATATGTCTGGGTCTGGAAGGTTTGTCATGCATATTTTGGATGACCCATGGCGCCTGTAATGCATGACCTAGCATCTGAGATTTTCAGAGGGCTTCCTCATGCCTATTTCGCATGAGACATGCCATTCCAGTGTATCACGAACTGGACTTCTCTTGCTGGTCATGCAATGCAGGTCTTTTTAGCATCCAAAAACAGCATCACAAATTCCATCCTTCCAGACCCAGCCATATTTGCATTTGATAGCCCGAACGAGGGGGCGATGCTATTCCGGTTGCGGCACTTTTTGGTCAGGTGTTTTGGGTCTCTGTACAACTGGTTCAAATCCTGTTTACTCATCATCCCGGGCAACAACGTCGTTTCGAACGAGTTGTTGGATAGCTTATCCCCATTGCGCATGTTCTCAAAAGAGTACAATGCGTCGGGGAAAACGTCCGAAGAGGAGGCTGTTTTGGAAAAATTACAAATGCTGGAAGATATCGACGAAGACATTTTATTCGACTCCACCATCGCGGGCGAGGGGGATAAGGATAACCAGCCAAATCTGATTCCCGAGGGTACGATCGGGTCCCACGTGGCCCAGAACGACGCGAATTCGTACACACTGTCCGCGTATCAACGGCAAATATGTCTGGGTCTGGAAACTTGTGATGCTGGGTGGCGTCTCATGATGAGGCCACAAGTGCTGGCTCAGCATGACAAGTTTCTGAGCTTCTAGGTGATGCCTATTCTGCATGACAAACTGCGTTTCTGCATGACAGAAGAACCAAAATGGAGCCCCGGCTCTTGGGTACTAACGTGCATGACAGATTGAAGAGTCATGCCAGACAAGCATGACAAACATGCATTCTTCCAGACCCAGACATTTTTGCACTTGATACCGCGACGAGCGATAAGAAAACTTTACTATCCCAAACGAGGAGGAAGCAGGCTTTTAAATTCCGCCAAATGCTCGAATCCCCGAAGATGACGCAAATGGAGTTTGAAGCCTGCTTGGAAGTGTTAGCCTACCCGGAAGATGCGAAGAAGGCCTGGGAGTTGTTGGTTTACCTAGACCAGGCGGAGTTAAGAGTGGAGGATCTCGTTTGGCTGGAGTTGAACTGGACGAGATGGGACGAATCGAAAATTATGGATAGTTCCCACGGGCAGGGTAGCGGCATGCAATTTAACAGCGGGAAGGAGGGGCAGAAAACGTTCACGGAGTCGGTGACCAGTACTTTGACTTCGTTGGACGTGATCGACAGCGGGAAGCGGTCGTTGGAGAAGAGAAGGTTGCTGGACAATTTGACAACGCGGAATCAGTGGACCCGTTTGAAGGTATCAAATGTAAAAATGTCTGGGTCTGGAAGGATGCAAGGTTTGTCATGCTTGTCTGGCATGACAAAAAAGCTTGTGATGCGTGTCCAAGAAGAGACCCCTTTGCCTGTCGTGCAAAAACGCAGTTTCTCATGCGAGAAACGCAACACAAAGCAGCGCAGATATTTCTCATGCTTGGCTGTGCATGACAGAGCATTCACTATTCCCAACCGAGCATTACAAGTTTCCAGACCCGGACATTTTTGCAATTTATAGAAGGCGGTGTGTTTCAACTTGAACGACGGGCCGGAAACCATGGGGCTGATGCGACCGCAGGTCGAGGAGCAGTTGCATTCGAGGGTATAATCGATACTGATAAATGAAGAATGTTTTGAAATTGAAATTGAAATTTTCCAGTTTTCGATATGACGCATAGCAAATCCAAATTTCAATCATCTCGGTGATTTTGTCGTGCGAGTTGTTTCACTTTTGAGTCACTTTCTGTGATGCAAAAACGGCTTGAATCTTCATGCAGCGATCTTTCAAAACAGCTCAACCTTTACCTGGAGCAGTACGGTGGCGAGCATACCAAGCAGTGCCTCTACGCGCCGGAGAGGTTTTGGGGCCACCAGCTCGGGCGCGCGAAGGATGGGGGGCGGGCGAATCTGACCCTGCAGGGCTACAACGCATCTTCTAATGCGGGGAGCAACCAGAAAAACGATAATAACAACAATTTTGACATCACCCACGACCCCCAGACGGGCAATGTCGTCATCCAGCAAAACGCGAACCCGCATTTTCTGAACAAATTATCCCCGTTTTTGAAGTTCCAAAAGCTCCACGCTTCTGTCGCGAACTTTAAAACGGTATTAGTAGCGAGCTCCGTCCAGTCCACCCACGTGCCATCTGATACGAACCACTTTTCCGCGATGAAAAACCAGGCGTTGGAAGTACGGGCGCTGCAGATCGACGCTTCATATCAAATGTAAAAATGTCTGGGTCTGGAAGAATGCGCGATTTGTCATGCAGCTTTTCCATGACCCACGAGGTCTGGAATGCAGCACCTAGCATGACAAATTCTGTGCGATCTCTCTCATGCCTATCCTGCATGACAAACTCCCTGCCGACTTGTGCAAAACTGGACGACCTTTGGTAATCCTGCAACACAGATTTTTGTATGCTTGAGATTCAGCATGACAAGTTGCATTCTTCCAGACCCAGACATTTTTACAATCCATACTTCAGAAAAGAAACGGGAAGAATTGAAGCAGAGGTTGATTTTCAGCTTCCGATCTTCTTTAACGAAGTTCCATTTGACCATTTATGGTTTGAAAATTTGGCGGTTCACGATGGACCCGATGGACCGGGGCTGTATTGGGTTGACCACGATCATGGCGTTCTGTCGGGAAATGTCTTGGACGGGGTCGAGGGTGTTGTTGTGGGAGAAACTGTATGAATTGCAAAAATGTCTGTGCCTGGAAGATTGCAACTTGTCATGGTAAATCTGAAGCATGCAAAAATCTGTGTTGCATGAGTGCCAAAAGCTGTCCACTTTTGACCAAGTTGGAACAGAGTTTCTCATGCAGAATAGGCATGGCAGAGACCTCGCAGAGTCTGTCATGCTAAGTCGCGAATTCCAGACCTCATGGGCCATGGAAAATCTGCATGACAAGTCTACGCTCTTCCAGACCCAGACACTTTTGCACTTGATAAGCTGTCCAACAAGCAACCGGCGAGCGGTTTCATCGTCGCGGAGGATTTGTGGCCGAACCAGGTGAAGAGATTGCGGGTTTTGCGGAAAGAGCTGTTCAAACTGATGGAAACTTCCATCCCCTCCATCGCGGTCGAACACAGTAACCAGTACAACATCAAAGTCCGGTCTTCTTCGAACAGCAGAAACGGTACTAGTCGTTATCAGCAGCAGCAAGACGACTTCGCGAAGAACCAGTGCTATGCATTGCAAGAGCATCGTACTCGTATAAATGCATTACAAATTAGCCGAGCATTAGAAATTGAATTTGTATTGCTGATTTACCTTGAGAAAGAGATTTGTAATGCATAAATGCAATTACTACGAGTGCGATACTTTTGCACAGGATAAATGCCATGAAAACGCGATGGAGATCTACAACTTGATGGACCCAAACCAGGCGGGCTACATCACCCGCGCGAGTTTTTTGGCGTTTGGGAGGAAGTATCTGCCGTTTTTGGAGAACGAGTTGATCAAGTTCATGCGGCAAATTACCGTCGGGGAACACCAGGTCCGGTTGTTTTTCGAGGACGTGTACTACTTACTGTACGGGAAATGGAATATCACACGGGAAGAAGTGATGGACGTGAATTTTAACGTGCCGATTGGGATGCCAGACCCGCGGCCGTGGGAGGACCGGTACTGGCGAAAGGATGTGATCGAACACGAAGCGAAATTGAAGCAAATGTCCGGCGATAAGCCGATCGAATCCGTGCAGGAGTTGGTTCACGATCCGAAAATCAGGACCACAACCCAATGGACGAAGGTCAACGTGGCGAGACTGAAACAACTGGCCTTCGCGGTGAGAAAGGATGAGGAGGAGCGGGAATTCTTCAAAAAGCACCCCAACGGCAAGTTGCCAGGGCAACAAAACGATGAAAATGAAGACGAAGACGGGAATACGACGAGTGGAAGACGGCCGTTTATCAAGGTCGACATTCGCCCGGAGCAAGATCCGGAGGGGTACGTCAGACGGTTCGCGGCGCTGAATTACGACCGAAAATCTTTATTCAACCGGGCGAACCAGTGCGGGTTCGCGCCGGGGAGATTGTCCGCGTTGGCGAAAAGAGCGGCGATGCGGGAACCTCTGTGGTCGTTGGGGGCCGGGCAGATGCGGAGAATGACGTGCAAGCACGTGTTGGAGCATTCGCTCGCCGCGGCGGCGCAAAAGAAGAACGATATGCATCGCAAATATGTCTGGGTCTGGAAGGTGGTAACTTGTGATGCTGTCTTTGGATTCCAAAAAAATCAGTATTGCATGACTAGCAAGAGGGGCCCGCTTTGTGTTACACAGGGAGGGCGTTTCTCATGCGGAATAAGCATCAGGAAGGGTTCTAAAAATCTGTGATGCTAGGGCGTGCATTACAGGCGTCATGGGTCATGCACGATATGCATGACAAGCACAAGCCTGCCACTCTTCCAGACATCCAGGGATATTTGCAGTTGATAAACGAGTACCAATTACGGTACATGGGGACTTTGGGGAAGTCGCAGTCGGCCGGGAATTTGGGAAGTGGGTCTCGCGAACAGCCTTCTGGACAGACGAATTCCACCAGTAAACTCTCCATCTCCAGTTCGAAACAGTCCCGACTCACCGACCGATCAATCGAACACGCCGTTATCCGCCAGCAGCCGCCGAAAACCAATTTCTCGCCGACCGAGCGCAAACTCGCGCGGCTCCAGTCCCTTGCGGGGAAGCAGTATCAAATGGAAGAATATCTGGGTCTGGAAGAATGCAACTTGTGATGCTGCATTAGGATTCCAAAAAAATCTGTATTGCATGAGTAAGAAAGGGAGTGCAATTTTTGCTACGTTGAGAAGGCATAATTTGTCATGCGGAATAGGCATCTGGAAGCCTTCAAAAAATCTGTATTGCTAGGGTATGCATCACAGACATCATGGCTCATGGAAAACGTGCATGACAAATCTCGCATTCCGCCAGACCCAGACATTTTTACATTTGATAAGCAGCTGCGGAAGCAGGCCCGGGAGGAGCAGGGCCGGCAGAAGCAGGCCGAACAGCTATCGAAAGGAAAAATCCCCCCTCCCCGTATCGAAAACGAAATTCGTGATGCTGTATTTGAGGTCACAAATCGATTTGTATTGCTAGAAGGCCAAGAGACGCAGTTGTGGCCTGAATTGCAGGCAATTTGTCATGCTGTTTCCAACTTTTAGTTGTTTTCTGTTATGTTGAAGACGCAAAGGTTTATTCCCACGCCACCCAGCCCTACAGTCCGCATCTTTTCCCGTGTAGCATGACAAAGCTGATTTGTGACAACAAATCTGCATCACAGATTTCCGTTTTGATATGGGGAGGGGGGATTTTTCCTTTTGATAACAGCGGGCGCAGGAAAATCTCGACAACATGAGCTTTCACGCGAGTTTCCGGGGGTCGAAACTGGTGTTGGTGGATGACGGGCAGATGCAGGCGGCCATGAAGTCGATGGCTGGTCCCGCTGCTCTTGGGGAGAATGAGAACGCCGGAACGGCGGGTGTACTAGCCGGCGCGACAGCTGCTGGAAAGAGCATGAAGCTCCCAGCAGGAGGAGCCGCGCCAGGGGGCCTCGGTCAGAAGAGTATGATGAACAGCCCCAACATGATGATGGTATCTACCGCGGCAAACAACAATAAAACCACGGGTGCGATCGATTTCGACCAGCTGGCGAAGTCCGATTTCGTCACGGACAGCAACGGCTTTTCCGGAAACGAAAACGCCATCGTCATCGAACGGGCGAACGTGAAGTCCACAAAGCAGCAGCAGAAGTCGAAGCAGGCCAACAAGACGATTCTGATCCACAAGGTGCAACAGCAGGTGCTGGATAAAAAACGTTTTTTGGAATCGGCGAAGCGGGCGATTCTGGACCGCCAGAAATTCATGGAAAAACTCGCGAAATCTGTGCGGTTCTCCGGGGAATCTAGTGGTACGAAAACGCCAGGGAGTAAAGACAGTGCTGACAATGATCCACTATTAAAGGAGCACTACAAGGATCACGACTGGTTTGACGATCACTCGAGTTCCATGAAAAATTTCTACCCCGGCCAGAAACCCCCCTCGAATTTACTCCCCACCCCGGACTTGAAAACGGGCCACTTGGCGAACCTGCCGGAGACGCTGGGGCTGAAATCCGCGATGAAAAATAATAAGAAAGGGGGCGGACAACAGGAACAACAGGCCGTGAACAAACAAGGCAATAAGAAACTGAAGAAAGCCACCGCGGTGGTGACCTCCGCGAACACTTTTCAATCCTTGCAGGCGAAAACCTATCCTGTGCAAAAGCATCGTGCTCGTATTGCAATCATGCATTACAAATTTTTTTCTCAAGGTAAATCCGCACTACAAATTTTATTTCTCATGCTGAGGGAATTTGTCATGCATTTATACGAGTGCGATACTTATGCATTTCATAAAACCGTGCGGCCTGGGACGCTCAACCAAGACAGCAGTAGCAACGCGAGCGGGACTAACATGAATAATCTGTCAGCGGAGGTCCGAGCTATGGAACTCCTCGACGAGTATGAGAATTTCTCGGGGAAAACCATCGGAGATGCGGGGAATGGCAGCATGGAGACGATCTTGTATCCTGTGTAAAAACTTTCCCACCCCAGGGTTGTCATGGAAATCTGCATGCTGAAAATGTTTCTCCATGCGGAGCTGCACCATGAGAAGCATTTTCGATTCGTGTTTTGGAATTTGTCATGCTCCAATGAGCACGATATACTAGATCTGTGACGCTGCTGAGCTAGCTCAAACAGCACTACACTACGATTCCAAATTTGTCATGCAAAACAGCCGAGACTTGTGGTCTTGTCTAGCCGAGTCCCCATCTTCTTGACTATGGGGTGGGGACGTTTTTACATAGGATATCTTGTCCTCCAATATATCGGCGAATAAAACGTCGCAAAGAATAGGCGAGCAGACGAATGATGTTAACAACTCGGGGGAGGATTCGTCGGACCATTTTGGATTGTAGAGGGTTGATGATTTTTTGAAGTATCCTCGTTCGATGCAGGGAACTTTGTTCTGTCTGGTCGGGCAGTGTCGGCAGGACACTAGCCTTGTCAATCCACATCATACTGGTGGTTTGTGGCTATTTCCTCATCTTCTACATATAGTTTTTTAATCGTACTAAGCTACCCGTGCCATAATTGTTTTTTTGCTTTGTGTAACAAATTCAATTTTTTAGCTGTTTGCGTTTCATCTGTCAGTATCCCTGACAGAAGAAGCTGCCACAGCTCATTATGCGTGCAGGTTTCGACACTCTTTTGATAATCTTTTGATGAAAACCCCCCCACGTTTTCGTATCTATTGTGCAAAGTTCATTGTTTTGCCTTTGTCGGAAAATTCGCAAATGAGAGTGGCGTATCAAGTGGTGCTGTGGTGCTGAAAACTCCTACCGCGACGAGCAGCGGTTACCAGCTGTTCGAAAAAGATGAAGATCAAACAAAATTGCTACGCTGTTCTGCGGTGGAAGTGAGGTCTGTACTTGGGATCAGTCTTGCTGAAGATATTGGGAAAAGACTAGTAACTGCAAAGTGGCCAGATTTATTTCCCGATTCTTTTGAAGAGCGGAATGAAACGGATCATGATGATCATCTTTGAGATGGCGCTACATAATGTGATTTTTTTTGTCAAAGATGGTTCAAATTTGGCATGAACGCCTGCTGTCGTTACAAATTTTCAGTTGTTCAAGGGGGTGTTGTGAAACAGTCCTAGATCGACACGCGTTGAGCACATATTGAACGCCGCATTTTTTAGGTGTGCGTATTTTGAAGATCGTCCCGTATTTTTGTAGTTGGAGATTATATATAATTCCCTTGAAAGTAGTAGCCCACAACTTTTTCATCTAGGAAGTCATGAAAGCCCCGCACGACTCCATAGCCCCACCTTCACCTTTTTATGGCTAATCCACGGCTTTCATCTCACGACCATGAAAATGGAAAAGTGTCCTTAATATATCGAATAACCCCCCGTCCGCGCCGCCGTCCCCGTGGACTTCGGCCGTGAGAAAATAAATTGTCGGACTGTATTTTGAACATTATCCGAACATGTTTTTCGCGAATTCTCGGTTCCGCTTCCGGATCCTGGTCCGGTCCATCACGATCAGCTCTGGGCTCTATCTGGTCTGGTTTATCATCCAGGTCTATGCATTGCAAAAGCATCGTTTTTTACTAGTATAAATTGCATGACAAATTTGTTCAGAAACAAGAATGCAGTGTGTAATGCTGTTTTTGCTCAAGCCACAGATCTGTCATGCATAACTGCAATTACTACGAGTTTTCGATGTTTTTGCACAGGATAAGGTCTACGTCGGCGGCCAGGAGGCGGTCAAGGAAATCTCGTCCCGGTTGCAACTGGTCACCACACACTATCCTGTGTAAAAACGTACCCGCACCAGAGTCAGGATGAGGATTTTGCAACACAAACCTAGGAGTTTTGTGAGTCACGCATGACAAGTTGCACTATGCAGTGTAGTGCAGGTTAGCTAGTGCAGCCGCATCACAGATTGATCTGCTCATCCTGTTCACAGCATCCCTATGCCGCTCCGGCCCCTGCGGAGGCTTGCCTCTCCAGCTACGCCGGACAATGGCAATGTCGGCGCGGTTGTTTTAGCATCACAAATTCCAAAACACGACTGGAGATGGCTCTCATGGGGATGCGCGTTGCAAGTCGTCCTGTCTTTGCAAATCTGCATTACAACTCTGGTGTATGTTTTTCGCTGTCCGCCTGACCTACCCCCCCTGCGTGTCAAGCCATCTGCGGCCTGGGGCAGAGGGGGGGGCAAAGTGTGCTGCAATTCCTTTAGCATTACAACTCTGGTGTGGGTACGTTTTTACTCAGGATACACACTTGACGGAGTTCACGAACAAGCAGTACGTAGCTGTCCTCGCGTTCTATCAAATACAAATATGTCTGGGTCTGGAAACTTGTAATGCTAAAAGTGAATCATGATAGACGTACTGCAATACGCAGCTATGCATAACAAATTTTTTGGCTGCCATGTCTTACGTATTCCGCATGGCAAACTGCGTTTTTGCGTGACAGGTAAGAGAGCCTTTTCGTGCCTATGCAACACAGATTCTCGAGTCATGCCAGACAAGCATGACAAACTTGCATCCTTCCAGACCCAGACATTTTTGCATTTGATACTTTCACCGAGCTAGCCAAAGCGCTCTCGAAGCTCCTGCTCCCCTTCGTGTTCGATCTGGTCTTGGTCGGGACCAAGATCTGGACGGAATTGCTTCCCCGGGAGGTATATGAACTGCAAAAGTATCGTACTCGTATAAATGCATTACAAATTTCCTCAGCGTGAGAGATAAAATTTGCAATGCGGGTTGACCTTAAGAAAAGGACTTGTAATGCATGATTGCAATACGAGTACTTTTGCACAGGATAAGGTAAAATACGCCTCGATCATCGGCTCCGTGGTGCTCTACGCGCTGTACAGCTTCCGCTGGGCCTATGCAAGGAAAAAACTGTGCAAGTGTAAGTTTGTGTTGCGGATGTATGTAAAACAATCACTACTTGTCATGCTGGGTGTGCGTCACAAGCTCAGACCTTACGTGTTTTCAACACGTACTAAGTGCGCATGACAGATTTTTTCTGTCATGCAAAGCGAATTTGTGATGCTACTCATCCTACAAAGTTACACTTACTCACTTTTTTTCCTGGATAGGGCCCGGCACGTGGCGTTTCTGCCGACCGCCGTCGGGTTGTACGTGTTGTCTGAGCAGATGCAGCTCTATAACCCGCTCAGGTGTTACAATCTCAAGCGTTACAATAGAGTATGGAAATCTGTGATGCAAGACTACATGATCTAGCCAACTCTCATAGGATTGCGCATGACAAGTTCCGGAGCCTCAAACCCAAGTACAAACTGGCGAAATTTGTATTGCAGAAAGTGAAACGCTCTTCGAGTCTGTCATGCTCAGCATGCAAGACAAATTGTCACGTTTGAGATTGTAACACCTGAGCGGGTTATAAGCTCCAAGACGACTTTCTGATTCAGTATTTGATCCCCTGTCTTTCCGTCTACTACCCGGTGCTCGAGTCCTTTAGCAAAGTGAAAAAAGCCCCCACCCCAGATTCAAAACACGATTTGTGTTGCTGGATTTGTGTACACACATGAGTTTTGTATTGCAGCAAGAGCTTGTCTGTATATTCTAAGCCCATTTGGGTACGCACCTGGCTAGCAGCTGAGCACGAGAAACAAGTCTCACATAGGGTAGGCGAAAACGCATGACAGACTCGCTGCGCAATGCGCTATATGGATGCCTTTTGCCTCGTACGCAAGACAAAGCCGATTTTTGGTCACAAATCAGCATCACAAATTTCCTTTTCGATATGGGGAGGGGGGATCTTTCCTTACGATGTCCGTACGCGCCTTCACGAGCAAGAGGAATTCCCTCTGCGCGGCCTGGCTGCACTACTGGAGTCTGTGTCCCCTGACCGTGTTCGGAATCGCAACATGGCGCCAGCATCTCATCAAGCACCTGCAGCAAATAACAGTGGGGACAGCTGCCGAGAGGGCGTCGAGGAGCGGGTCAGCAGTCAGTCCTACCATTGGGTCCTCGTCGTCGTCGCAAACGCTGCTCCACCAGTCGCTGAAGCCGATAACGCTGATTCTAATCTACCTGGTCTTCTGGCAGGGGTCCGACTACGCGTTTTACCTCTTGCAGGACTTGCTGAAGAGGGTCAGCGGGCTACTGCTCCGGTTCGATCTCTTTAAGTGGATCAAATATGCATTGCAGAAGTAGATGATCGTACTAGTGGTTCTATTGCATTGCAAGTTTTTCTTTTTGATGAAAATGAAAGAGCAAATAATGACTCGGAACCTGGAAGAGAATTCGTAAGCTCTTGGAACGCAGCACATAGAAAAGACACTTGTGTTGAAAGATATCCTGTATTATTATGGCAATGATTTCTTCATCTGCGAGTACGATGTTTTATTTCCGCAGCATAGCAAACGAAAGGTCGCGCTAGTCGTGTCGAAGCTGTACGCTTTCGTCTCCAGTAGAACCGCCGTCCCGGCGGAAGAAAAAACGCTGCAGATGAAACTGGTAGAGAAGCTGGCCACGAGCAGTTCCTCGCTGGGCGAAAACAATATCAAAAGCAAAAATCTTTCCTCCCCATATCAAAACGGAGATTTGTGTAGCATGATTTGTGACCACGTATCACGTTGTCATGCTAGAAGGGAAGAGATGCGCACTGCAGTACTGGCTGGTGTCTGAAAGCCTTGCGCCTTCAGTATGACAGGAAGCAACTGGAAGCGGAAAACAGCATGACAGACTACCGGCAAGCGAGGCCGCAACTGCGTCTCTTGGCCTTCAGCAATACAACTCGATGTGTGTACTCCAGTACAGCATCACAAATTTCCTTTTCGATGTGGGGAGGTAGGGGGGTTTGTCCTCACGATAGTCAATCAGCAAAATTCATCGTCTTCCGCCAGCACCACGGGGAGCGACGGAGGAGCCCCTGTATCGAGTGCAAATATGTCTGGGTCTGGAAACTTGTGATGCAAACCAGGGAATACTGGGCGCACTGGCATACGTGGCCAAGCATGACACGTGTTTGAGCTGCTATGTGTAGCGTATTCTGCATAGCAGATTGCGCTTTTGCATCATAGACAAAGCGATCTTTTTACACCTACGCATGACAGAGTTCCGGGTCATGTCAGACAAGCATGACAAATCTGGCAATCTTCCAGACCCAGACATATTTGCAATGCATACCCTGGTGGCGCAAACAATTATTTTGCAGCAGCTACGGGAGGAACTACAAGCAGAGCAGAGGCAGACGAGCAGAAAGACAACAGATCACCGAGACGAGATGAGAACGGAATAAATCAAGCATCAGGAGGTGGAGCTCCTTCCCCCAGTAGCGCGTTTGCGAGTCTGAAAACGAGAATCTTCCTGAAACTCCTGTCCCTCGGCAGCAACACACTGTGGCTCACCGTGGTAATTGCGGGGGTGACCTTTTTGGTCATGTACCGGCTACTATGCATTGCAAATATGTCTGGGTCTGGAAAAATGCAACTTGCCATGCTACCTTTGGATTCTAGCTAAAATCTGTATTGCATGAACAGCAAAAGAGGTGCAATTTGTGCTACACGGAGAGGGCATTTCTCATGCGGTATGAGCATCAGAAAGCCCTCGCAGAATCTCTGATGCTAGGGCATGCACCACAGGCCTCGTGGGTCATGCAAAATCTGCATGACAAACTCCTGCATTCTTCCAGACCCAGACATTTTTGCAATTCATAGCTACTCTCGTTCGTCTCCAAGTCCATCGTGTGGGTGTGGTTTCTATGCAATAAAAGAAATTCTTGTTCCCCGTACAACTGCTACGCGACGTACAAAATGCATCTGAAATTTCGCCATGTCAGAGCAAATAGAAATACAAATACCACTTGTCATGCTGAGTAGGATTGAAGGCAGCTATTTGGCATGCAGAAAGTGCATTTGCTTTTTGTACAAAAACTCATTTGTACGTCGTGTGCGGAACAGAATTTCCTGTGGATAGTTTCTCTACGAGCTGTCCTCTACAGCGCAGCAGTCCTCGCACCACCGCGCGGATCCGAACGTGCGGAAGAAACTTGCGATGGCACTGCTGTTCCTCTCGGCGGATTACTTGTTTCGCCAGAAGTGGTTTTTGGTCCCCGCTTTCGTCATCGACCTGATTCGCATACCGCTCTTGGTTATCAAGTGCAAAAATGTCTGGGTCTGGAAGAATACATCAAACTTGTGATGCGCATTTCAGAACACAGAAAGATCTCTCATGCATAGGCAGCAAAAGTTGCCCACTTTCTGTCACCAAAATCAGGAATTTGTCATGCGGATTCGGCATTGCGAACGCTTCTCGAAACCTGTGATGCTAGAGCTTCCATGCCAGACCCTCTGTGTCATGCAAAAACAGCATGACTCTTCCAGATCCAGACCCACACATTTTTGCATTTCATATTGGTGGTTTTCAACCTGTTCGGGGAGCAAATTCTGGATTTTCTCTTAGCGAGCTGCATGAGCAGCGCTTTCATCCAGCGAAACTTGGTAATCGGCAACAGCCGGCCCACCAGTCCGGGCGACACCGATAGCAGAGAAGAGGAGGGGGGAGAAGAGGGCGGGGATGCTGAAACCGACGGTGTAGTAATATCGCCGACGTCTTCTACTTTACGGCGAAACAACTTCCGCGAAGAAGACGATGCAGACAGCACAACTTCCCCAGTCGCGGCCGAGCCAGCAGGTGTCCTCGACGCGGGAAAGGGCAACATCAACAGCCCCCAGCTGGACTCCCCGGTAGTAGTAGCTTCTGTGCCCAAGAAAGCAGACCAAGCGGCCGAAGGCACAGAGGGGATCGAGGGTGCGCTAGAGGAGCACCGAGAAGAAGAGACTTCTGTTATCCTGAGCAAAAACGCTCCCACACCAGAGTCAAGATGAGGACTTTGCAACACAAACCTAAGAGCCTTGGACGTTACGCATGACAAGTTGCATTCCATAGTGTAGTGCAGCTTAGCAAGTGCAGCCGCACCACAGGTCCATATGCTTATCCTGTTCACAGCATCACAAATTCCAAAACACGATTGGAAATGGCTACCATGGGTATGCGCATCACAAATGTCCTCGTCAATGCAAATCTGCATGACAACTCTGGGGTGGGGACGTTTTTCCTTATGATATCTGTCGCCGCGTCAGACCTGCGGCAACGAAGGTGAGGCAAGGGTAGCAGGTATGATATTAACTTCCAGCTGTGAAGGACGAGCAACATTTATTATAGGATTGCACGTTGAGGACCACGAAAGACGCAAAATTTTTGCACACTTAGGGCCGATAAACCTTTGTCGTAATGAAAAACTTTCCCACCCCCCCAGCTACGACGGCCCACGGCCCAGAGTTCCAAGAACTTGGTTTAAGAAGTCGAGTTTTAAGCAGTCAACTCACAGCGGCAGTGATGCTATAGTGTATCTCTCTGAAGATGACTCCATGAGGATAAAAAGAGTGCCAACCCCAGGGTGCTGCTGCGCTGATCCGCTGTTTTCAACCGTCGTTATTTGTTCCGCACCGCCCTCTTCGTTGAAGCTCTTGTAGAAATCCTGTTGATGTCTGTCGTTTTCACTTTCTCTTTTCCTTGTACACGATTCTTGCTCTTTTAGTCAGTAGGTCCCGGCGCAGAAGGTCGGTCGTAGCGTTGTAATTTCTAAGTGCTGGTTTTATTATTTTTCTTGCAGCAGCTACTACGCTTCGGTTTATCTTTATGTTCGGTTTCTCTGTGGTGTACCTGTAGTCTATCGAGTGATCCTCCTCGTGTAAAAAGGAGTGTACGTAAAAAATCGGGCTGCAACGGGTATATAGAAAACAAGTTCCAAAAAGTCTTGTTTATGCAAAGATTACGAACGACAAATCATGACCCAAGCAGACGACGTCGGGCCTCCTGATAATTCTAATCCCACCAGCGCTCCTGCTGTAGTTTGACGACTGGGAAAAGATAGCAGTGCTTCCGCTTGCCGACCTAGGTGCGTAGTGGTAGTGGACCGAAAGCTCAAGGAGTCATGCCGGCTGGTATCTTAAAGGCGGCGATGAAGGAGCAAAAACCAAAATCATCTTTCCCCCACTTGGTGTTTGTGTACGGGATATCAAATGCAAAAGTGTCTGGGTCTGGAAGAATGCATGTTTGTCATGCTTGTCTGGCATGACACTTAAATCTGTCATGCACGTTACCCAAGAGCTCCATTTTTCTGTGATGCAGGAACGCAGTTTGTCATGCAGAACAGGCAACACCTAGAAGCTCAGAAACTTGTCATGCTGAGCCAGCATTTGTGGCCTTATGATGAGACGCCACCCAGCATCACAAGTTTCCAGACCCAGACATTTTTACATTTGATACGGGACTTTGAAAAAAGATTTTTTCAACTACAACCGCTTTATATCAAATGTAAAAATGTCTGGGTCTGGAAGATTGCCAGGTTTGTCATGCACATTTTGCATGACTCCTGATGTCTGTGATGCATGCCCTAGAATCACAGATTTTGTGAGGGCTTCCCAATGCCTATACCGCATGACAAATGCTCTTTCCGTGTAGCAAAACTTGGACTCTCTTTGCTGCTCATGCAATACAGACTTTTTTGGAATCCAAAATCAGCATGACAAGTTGGATTCTTCCAGACCCAGACATTTTTACAGTTGATACTTTATGAAAGCGAAGGAAAACTTATCCGCTGGGAAAAGTAGAACGAAGTCCGTGCTGTCTACAGCTCACTCTGGTTTTCTGCATGCTGCTGGGTTGCTATTTGATGTACATGACGATGGACTAAAAACGTTTGTCCCCACGAGGGCGGGCAACATAGGGCCCTGGGCAAGGCTGCTGGCCCTGGGCAAGGCCCCGATGCTCTGCTAGGGCCCTGGGCAAGGCTGCTGGCCCGGCCTGCCCATCGCCGCAAAGAAGGGAAGGTTGTTAGCCCACGACAGAACGCATGCCGGCGCGCGCTCGCCCGCTGCTTGTCATGGCGGGGGCGGGGGCGCGGCGCCCTTGGCGCTTATTCGTGGCGGCCCTGGCTTTCTTCCGGGGCCTACGCCTCTTGCCCATGCTTTGGCTCCGGCCTTCGGCCTTCCGCTCGGTGGGGCGAAGATACGGCGGCCCCGCCCCCCTTGGTGCGCGCCCGGTTTGGCGCCCTGCGTGAGATCCTCGGCGGCCAGCGGCGCCGCGGCGTCCCAACTTTAACGGGCGCCACCCCTGCGATTGGCCACAGAGCCACCGAGCGTGTCTGTGTGCCCGCACCCACAAAGGGGGCGGCGCCAAGGCCCTCGCCACGGAGGCGGTGCGCCGAATCCCTGGGAAAGCGAAGACGCAGCCTGATGCGGCGCGGCATCGTCGGCGTCTTGGCAAGCTGCTCCCGCCCTCGATTTGCCCTCAGTGTGGTAGCGTGGCGGGGCGCGGGCATCTACAACGCCCAGGAGCGTGCTCCCAGTTGCATGCGGGGAGGCCGCGGCGCCTGGCTAACAGCGAAGGCCCCGCGGCGGGCCCGCGAAAAAGTGGGGCGCGGAGGAGCTGGGCGCGGCCGGTCACCAAGTGGACAGACGCAGGCCCTGCAGGAATTGGGCGCGATGTCTTCAAGTGTTGCCGGGCTGCTTGGATCCCCACTCGTGATGGGGAAAAAATTTCGCATCAAAATTTTCAGCATACTTGAGAAAAGCGCACCTGACTCCACCATAGGGTTGCTATTTGTACATGACGATGCACTAAAAACGTTTGTCCCCACGAGGGCGGGCAACATTTGTTTCTCTAGCAATAGAGTTTGAGCATGTTATCGAGGACCGCAACAACGGAAAATGGTGCTAATCGTCGAAGCTTGTCCTGCGACACGCTTGCAGAACACCAGAATAGCTGCGGCATTTTAGTATAGCAGTTCTGCTTCTGACACTTGGCAGGCTTTTGACTATAAGTAGCTGAGGACGTTCATTTTACGTCGGATAGAACCTTCACTGGACATTGGTCTCAAGCCACGCCGTGCTCTATGGGAGTGCACAACCCCCCCTGCCCCTCATTTGCCATGCAAAATACCAAATCCACGCGTTGCCTCTTGGCATTGTCTGCATGACAAGTTCAGGCAACCCAAACAGCACTACAATCCTTTATGCAAAACCTGCACTCTTGCAGATGTCAATGTTGCTATTGCTGTTCATGCCTTAGCCTTACAAATGAATGGGAGTGGGAGTTGTGCACTCTCATATGCTCGAGTCCGCGCGTATCCGTGCCTTTTTTGTCGACTGCTACTACACCCCGTATTTGGTGCTGGCACCGGAGCAGGACAAAAATAAGGTGCAGCCACCTGTGGATGCAGAAATATTAAGTGGAGGAGATTTATATGTAGTGAGGTCACCGAACGGTTCTAACCTGGCAGTTTTCTTGCCATGAAGTGCCAAAAACGACCGGCAGTTTTGAAGCCTGTAAAGCGTTTTTTTGCATGAAAAAGCTCGCAGCGTGCAAGCCTGTTTGGCTTTGCCTTCAACGAATCGCCTGCGGAAACTATCGGTCGCCGCTTGATAAAACGACGCAGGGGCGCCGGCAAAAGGGGCGCCCTTCTGAGGCGCCCACCGCCTTAGTTTCTGGCGATTTGGGGCGCCCAAAAGGGCGCCCGAAAAAAACGCGCCAAAAATCAGAACAGCGAAACCGCATGGCACGGCCGCGATTTCGGAGCATTTTGGGCGGCCGCGAAAGCGGCCGCCTTTTCGCCCGTTTCTAAGCGGGAGAAGCTTTGCAAAAAGCGCCGGCGCGAAAAATAAAAACGCAAAAAAGAAAAAGCGCGCCGGACGCGCGAAGCCAATCCGCATGCTATGGGCCCGAATTTTCTTTGGTTTTTGGGCGCCCCCCGTGGCGCCAGAATCGGGCCCATAGCGTCGGGGTTGGCTTTCTTAAGGGAATTCCGGAAATTTGCCAAAAATCTGTTATGTTTTTCAAGCGGCCGCCATACCGTGCGGCATAACCTTACCCACGGCGGCACGGAGGGCCCACAAAAAGCAGGCGCCCTTCCGGCCCGCGGCCAAGGTGGGGGCAAGAAAGCGCCACCGACCTCACTACCTCCGCCACGGCGGCTATATTTGGTTATGTTCTGAGAAACCAGGGCTAGCACAAGCAGAACTAGCACTAGGGGAAAAGCTACAACAGAGCAAGACCGCCCACGGAGAACTCTACCGCGTCGACGATGTGTATGGAAGTACCAGGTTTTTGGAAAGTGACAGAAAGAAAGTTGGTGCAATCAGTCATGGATAAAATTATCGACTGCACCAGTTTGAGTTTCACACACCATTTCTGAGGGTTGCGTGACAACTTGTGTCCATGGATTTATCAGACTCAACTTGTCATTCTGTAGTTCATCGCAATAAACGTAAACCTAGGTCAGCTCCTATTATGGAAACCCAATCCCCGCGAGGCCGCTAAGCAGGCCTACAACCGGCCTCACTTGACACCCATGACAAGACAGGCACGACTTTGTGGCCGGGATTTCATGCATGATACAAGTTTTGCTGCAAAACTTTTGCAGCCCTTTCGTTTATTCCCAACCTGAAGCTACTTCCATAATATCATGCTGGCGGAGCTCGACGAGCTTGAGGGCATTGCGCGTATCCCGCGTGAAAACGTACCCGTAATTGCAATTGCAATTTGTCATGCGTAGTTGTTTTCGGTACCATAGTGCTACTCTGTTTATGTTCAATGCATGACTCTCGAAAAGATTCACTTCTGGATCTGTCGTTCAGAAATCCTCTCTGGACCACTCTGGGGTATAGCAAGTAAGCATGTATTTCTAGGTACGTTTTCTTCAAGTGATAACGCGGGACCGGTACACAAGGTCGGTGGTGAGAGTCGAAGCGCAGACTTGCGACGTTTCCGAGGAAGCAAAAGCAATGCAACAGGAAATAAATCCTGTATCAGCAACGCCTGGACGAGGTCCAGGACGAGCGGGGGAGCAAGAAACTGCGTATTATTTCGATGCGTTCGTGTACCATCTGAGGGCCGAGAAGGTGCCGACCGAGATTCTAGAGGGTGCCTCATCTATGCCGTCGTCGATTCGCTTCATCGAAAATTATGCTTTAGTATGGGACGACCAGACAGTGACAGTAGTGCTGCACAGTTCGCCCCTGGTTGTTCCCCTCCTTTGAAGGACAAGTATCGCGTCATCAGTCGCAACAGAAACAATGGCGCATAAAATCACGGAGTTTCTATTGCAAAGGATGAATTGTAAGAGCTCACGCGCGGACCCGGACGAGAGCTTGTCATGCAGATCTGGCGTGGTATCGGTATGCGCCAGGCCCGGAAGAAGAGCTTGTCTTGCAGGGCGCCGCCAAAATATAGGAAGGAGGAAAGCATCCGGAATAATTGCAGGCTTGCATGACAAATTACGAATGGGACGCCCTGCCCTTAGCCTTCCAACATGACAAATTACGAATGCGGGGGAAAGAAGTACACGTAAGGATTTGCAGCAGGACTGCAGCACTTCCATACCTCGAAAAGCACCGGCAAAACTACGTGGTGAAAGTATTGTGAGCAAAAATTCCCCCTCCCATATCGAAGAGGCGTGCTTTTCAAAATTTGTGATGCTGATTTGTGGCCACAAATCGAGTCTGTCTTGCAAGAGAGCAAAGCCAGAGCTGCCGCCGCATTTCGCAGGCGATTTGTAATGCTGCTGCGCCAATAGGGCAGACGTCTGCCATGCTAAGTGACTACCTCAAGCCACCCCTTTCCGGGCTTTGTATCTGCCTGCAGTGCTCTACTGCAAGACAAAGCTGATTTGTGTACGCAAATACAGCGCCACAGACTTCCCTTTCGATATGGGGAGGGGGGATTTTTCATTTTGATAGAAAGAAGAGCGCGACATGTCCAGGTACCAACCAGACTGGGGTGGCTACGTCTAGTTGGTGATTTAAAGTGCTTGTGAAACAAGGTAGAATCTTCGAAGAAGAAGGTTTAGAAGTTGTGCTACATCTTCTGCTCTGTCGAAGGGGGTTTCCAATTCCATTGCGCGCTTGTCAGGCACGACGAGCACTGACAAATGATTGACAACATTGGAGAAAAACTACAACGAAAATCTGAGAGGGATTTTTTCCATTTAGCTACTAGGACCACTTGTTGTTCTGTCGCCAAGTGTGTTTTCCAAGAAGCTCTGCAATAATGAAGGAGTCGCTATTTACTCGTAGTGGTTTTGATGTGTAGATACCTCCCGCCCTTGCAGGGAAGGGGGGCTACCAGCAGGTAGTCAATTGTTCGGCTGCGAACTACATCATAGCGCAGACTTTGCTAACGAACAACCCGCCCTTGCAGGGAAGGGAAGCTATCGGATGCTAGTTAAGTATTTAGAACAAAAAGCCTCGCCCTTGTAGGGAGGGGCGCTTAGCACGAGCTCGCAGCTGGTGCAAAAGTCTCTTCGCATAGCCGACCACGTAGCGGAAGACATTGAGCGAGACGCAACCTGCTTCCCGCAGGGAAGCTAGACACACCGGCCCCGGCTTCCTGGGTGCGGGTCTCAACGCAGTTAGGTTGGCCAGCAGCTAGCTAGCTACCGCGCGCGCCCCTCAGCGCTCGCAAGCACCAGGCGCAACGGCGCAACCCTGAGGCGCGGGTGGCGCGTCAGAGCACGCGGCCACTGCAGCAATAGGGACGCACGCCAAGCGCAGGCGCTGACAGCACGAAGGGCCGCGACTGCCGAGAACCAACAAGAGGAAGCCGGGAGCTGCCCCAGTTCTTCGCCCGCTTGGCTGGACTGCTGTGTGTGGTGGCACCGTCCGGCTTAGCCGAGGGACCCGCAATCTTTAGTAGCTTGTCTTCTCTCTGTCTTCCGCATCGCGCGGGCCTTGTGAGGAATGCAAGCCCAGACGGGAGAGCATTGCGGCGCCCCTCCTCTTCTGTCTAAGAAGCTAGGCAGGCGAGGAGGGCGCAAAGCATCCGCGGAAGCGCAGGATGCCCCCCGGCCGCATCACCTACAGGCTAGTAGCTCGTGCCCGATGTGTGCCGGCACTTCGCGGCAAAATCGAGCAACACGGCGCCAGCAGCGAGAATCGCCTTGATGTGGCCGTCAGGAACAAGGAATAGAGATTGCCGGAGCGTTTAAGTACGCCCGCCCCCCTAGGGGTCGCATAGGCTCCTCCCGGCTCCAATGTTCACCTCTTGTGCTGTTCGCCGGGCCTAGCCAGATCCATCACGAACACAGAGGGTAGCTTCACACCCTTGCTCGTCCGTACATATCGTTTGGGTGGATCGCTTTCCCGGTGACACGATCAAAAATCGAGCGGCACGTACCCCAGACACAGGGCAAAGTGCGTCGTGTATGTATGTATGTGTAGATACCTACGACCGATCTACTATCTCCTGTGTAGATTACCGAGAACAAGCCTATCTCCTGTTTAGCCTCGTAGAAAAAAGTCTGAACTCTTTTTCTTCACAGCCCTACGGTTATCGTTCGTCGAGCTGGAAGTCGTTTCATCTTCGTCCTTTCTGTTCCGTCTCGTTCAAACAACATGTCGTCACGTGCGAAAAATCATAATTGCTTGCGAACATCAACATCGTCGTTCTTTTCTTCTAGTAGGCTGATGTACTACAACTCGTGTTGCTCGTACAATGAGAACAAGTAGAGCCGAAATTTCGTCCTGCAGCTCGTTGTTCTGTTGCAGCTGCATTTGAAATTCTGAATCTCTGAACAAACCAGGTCGTTGTTGTAGTTGTTCCCAGCTTCAACGCGTTGACCCTTGTTTTTTTGTTATTTCTCCTCTTGTCGAGACTCTTCCTAGAACTAGAAGCTTTTCTTTTTGACGCGGCCTTTTATTGCAAGAAGTCTTTGACAGTCTGTAGTTTTTTTGATTTCAGAACTTTGACCTCCAAAATTATGACGCGCTTCGCACTACGGGATACCAAGTATATTCTCCTCGCCGGCGCGCCGGCGTTGCATGCGGGCAGTATGAAAATAAAAAGTGCCTTTAAATTGTTGTGCCCCAGAACCGTGGCGAATTTTTTTGTGATGCGCAAAGGTACGTTCTATATCGGGTACTTATCAGCTTCGACGGCCCATACGTTGAACACCGAAAATTTAAATTTGTATAAACATTGCCTATGAAGATGCTGAAGTTACAATAAGACTGGTTGATATAATTCTGGAGCAAAATGTGTCGCGTTGTGGACCTGAACATGCACTGCAGAGGGCTCTAACTCTACAGGCTTGCGTGGAGTTACCACCGGGGACAGGATGGCTAGGAAAGCAGGGCGCCCTAGGTAGGGACGGGGCCCCAGGCTCCTTGTGTCAGGACACACAGTCCGACAGTCGGCGGCTTGATCGGTTTGCTCGGTCTCGGACGCTAATACTACTACGCGCTCACGGGCGCCACCGAGGGATGTGCGTTTTTTCCATTGCGATAGTCGACTTGGGTGTCGAGTTTTGTCACTAGGAGGAGTGCGTTTTCGGACGAGGCAGCTGTGACGCTGATGCAGGGGAGCACGCACGGGGGCGAGTTTTTATTTATTTGGCTATGGCAATAATGAGTTACACCTTTTGGACGAATCTAGATGAGGGCGCCGGACGAGCAACCTGTTTTTGCCGGATTGCCTTGAGGGGAAAAGGGCGGTCAGACACGCTGGGGGGCATAGGTTTCTTGTTCGTCTAGGGGGTACAGAGGTACCTCCTGGCCTCGCCGCTGTTCTGGGGGGTCTTGCCCTGGGGGCCAGGTGGTGGTGGAGTGGGCCGTTCCCCGCTACGGAAGCTGGGCCAGCCCCAATAGGCGCGGTCCAATGGGCCGCTTGGGTGTGTGCTCTGGATAATTCTCGGAAGGAACGCAACGAAATCTGGAGCAAAATGTGTCGCGTTGTGGACCTGAACATGCACTGCAATCTGAAAAATCTGGCATCTGAAATCTGAAAAAAGATACTGGCATTTTCGGCAAGGGCCGATGGTGTGATGGGTTTTGTAGCGAAAAATGCGTCACGTGCAGGCAGCTCCAGCCGCTTGGAAATTGAAAAAAAATGTTGAAAAAATGCGTTTTTTCGCAGCATGCAAGCGGCCGACAAAATTTACCGATTTTCTGCAGTCCCCGGAAGCCGCTTGGAAATTGAAAATGACAATTTTTGCTGAAAAAGCAAAAGCCGCTT
>CAJINV010000005.1:6560624-6589927 GCA_905178155.1 Amoebophrya sp. A120
CCAAAACCTTCTGAAGGTGTGCTGCTTTTACTTTTTTGATTTTTGTCAAAGTGCGACAATTTTGAAAAAACCTTCAGAAGATTTTGAGTCTTCTGAAGGTGTTTTTGGTTTTCCTGATTTTTGGCCATTTTTTACGAGAAAAAAAGCGGCAGTCTTCTGAAGGTTTGCGACATTGCTATATCGCGCAGACCTTCAGAAGACTGCCTACCTTCTGAAGGTTTAACAAAGTCGTTTTTTAGTCTTCTGAAGCTTTTTTTGTCAAAAAATCGAAAAAATTCTTCAGAAGGTGAAAAAAAACCTTCAGAAGGTTGAACCTTCTGAAGGTTGCCCACAAAGGCCTCCGTTTCCGTTTTCGCGAGCTAGCTCTGCGCTTTTTACAATGAAAAATAGCCGGCCAGTTTTTTTGACCTTCTGAAGGTTGAAAATCGAGTTTTTAGCTTCAGAAGCTCTTCAGAAGGTCAGACCTTCAGAAGCTTTGGGAGGAAGAAATACATATCTTGCCCTTATAGTATATAGATTAAGTCATTATGCAAGCTGCATATTTTATACCACAAGCATTTGTACACGTATTTATGCATGCATGATTTGTGCGAGTTGAAAACCGAAATTATCACGGATGGTCGATGAAATGGAAACTGTTGTTGAAGCTGAAGTAGTTGTAACTGGTCGTAGTTTTCTTCAGTATACGACGTTTGCCCCGGTCGACAAGCAGGACGTAGTCCCTTCCGCGAGGATCCACGAGCAAAATGTGTCGCGTTGTGGACCTCAACATGCACTGCAGAGAGATCCTCTTGTTCCTGTGATCAGTTTTTGGAGAGTTGTTTGCATGCACGACGACCCTCTTCGGCTTTCTGGACATGCACATGGGGCACTTTTCACTTTCATATGCGGTGGGAGAAACTTTCTCGGCGTGGGGGCGGTGGCTACCACGCGGCTGCAGCAGAAAACATCAGAGCGCGCCTGTGACCAGGAAGATAGTGCTGGCGTGGTAGTTGAGAAGGAGGATGTCGACGATTGTACATGCAAACCTGGGTACTCGAGAAATATAACTACCGTCGATGGTAGTTGGCAGTGGAACCCTAGCGAAGCGAGGGACGTTAACCCCCCTACTCCCTGTAAAGCGGAGTCATGCGACCTGTCTTGTCCGACGGAGCCTGCGAGGATAAACTGCGAATCGTCCGAGGTCGCCGGGAAGGGCGGGATCTTTATGTCGAGCGATTTCAACGCTCACTCTCGGTGTCTACCCGAGCTAGACCTGCGAGGTATAACAGTCAGCGAGAACACTCTGCCAGCGAAGATTCTTGAATGGACGAAAGATCGCACGGAAACCGTCGGCGACACATCGGATGTTTACGAGAACCCGCCTTTTTCTCAAAGCGCCGGAAACTCAAATGGTAGGAGCATCCAGGAGGAGAAGTGTAAAAACCATTGTGCTGGCCATAACGGTGCTGGGGAGGATCCCTCTTGCCTCGGGTTTCTGTTGTGGAGGGCGAAGAAGGGGCCGGAGTGGACGACCGTGGATGCGTTACAAGGGGATTCAAATATGAACTGCAAATATATCTGGGTTTGGGAAGCTGTCGTGAATGTTTGTCATGCAGCTTTTCCATGCTTGATGAGGTCTGGAATGCTGTTGAACATAGCATCGCAGATTCTGGCGCACCAAGGTGGTCTATACCACGGTGCCTCTTCTGCATGAGATATGTCGTCTCAACTTGATCAGAAATGAATAACTTTTGGCACCAGTCTTCTTACAATACAGAGTTTTGTGTGAGCGCGCCATTCCCAGGCCGCATCCATCACTTCGAGGCCCGCCAGACATATTTGCAATGCATAGACGACACCGCGAGCAAGATGAAATGGCGGTGCAGATACTTCGACAAGGAAAGCGCTCCGAACGCCCTGGACACCTTGAAAGTGGTTCCCCTTGGCCTACCTCTTCGAGGTAGACTGGGGGGGGGAGTCAACAAGTGGTGCCCCTGTGTCATGTGTGCCGACAACCAGCTCTGGGACCAAAACTCGGGTCAGTGCACAGTATGCATTGCAAAAATGTCTGGGTCTGGAAACTTGTGATGCTGGGCGGCGTATCATGAGGAGGCCACAAGTGCTGGCTCAGCATGACAAGCTTCTGAGGTTCCAGGTGTTGCCTATTCTGCATGACAAACTGCGTTGCTGCATGACAGAAAAGTGGCGCTCTTGGGTAACGTGCGTGACAGATTTGAGAGTCATGCCAGACAAGCATGACAAACATGCACTCTTCCAGACCCAGACATTTTTACATTTGATACACAGACTGCCCTAGCAATGCGTTTGCCAACGCCGGCAGAACTGCGTGTGTGTGCGACGGGAACAACGGCTACGCAGGGGACCTCACAGACCCGGCAGGAACAGGATCCTGCTCCCTTTGCAGTGAAGGGGTCTCGAACCAGGTTCCCAACGCGGCACACACGGCGTGTATCTGCAACTCGGCCAACGGTTACGCCGGTAACCTTGGCGCGGGAGGCACCTGCGCTCTTTGCTCAGCCGAAGGCCTGAACAAGGTTCCGAACGAAGCTGGCGATGCGTGTGTCTGTCCGGACTCGCTCCCGCACCTGAACAGCACAGACAACAGCTGTGTTTCATGTGGCGCAAACCAGCACTGGAACGAGACAGCAAACCAATGCGAAGACTGCCCTACCGGCGCGGTGGGCAACGCTGAAGGAACTGAGTGTGTGTGTGACTCGGCCAGCGGGTATGCTGCCGATGCGGACAATAATTGTCAGTGCGATGGTGATGCCGGCTACGTCGCCGTTGCAGGTGAGAGCGCGTGCCAGTGCGATTCGGCTCGGGGCCTGGTGGAAGGGTCGGACAGCGGAACTTGTGTGTGCAACGCGGGACTCGGGTACGCCGGGCTTAGCGTGGACGCATGCAACCTTTGCTCAGTTGTTAATCCGCAGTTGGTTGCGAACGACGCTGGCACAGGGTGTGTGTGCAACGCGGAACTCGGGTATCGCGTCGATGGGAATGATAATGATTGTGAGTGCGATGCCGCCGGCGGCTGGCACCTCAATACCACGAGCGACAGCTGCGTCAGCTGTGAGGCAACTCAGTTCTGGAATGCTACTGCAAACCTGTGCGTCGCTTGCGGGGCGAACGAAGTGGCCAACGCCACGGGTACCGGTTGTGTCTGCGACGCGGAGGGCGGTTACGAAGAGGGCTGCGTTGACGACGAATGCTTGGAGACGGCGTGTTTTGAAAGCTGCGACCTCACGTGCCCGACCGAAGACAGGGAGATCAACTGTCGGTCGGCCGCAATCGTTACTATTGGAAAGGCGGGCCTGTACCAGAGGAGCGCGGAAGGACTGGAATCGATTTGTGCGCCTAAGCTTCTGGATACTGATGGGGATGGGGCTGATGATTTTGACAACCACGAAGCCGCAGTTACGAATACCACAGTTCCCCAGCCGGATTGGGCGGCCAACGACACCGCCGGATCATCGTATGCCGACGGCCATGCGCAGGTTTGTGAATCCGCATGCGATGGCAAACGCGATCCGGACGACCGTATGGGTGCCTCAGATGTTACAAGCTCAGCCGTCACGACAAGAGAGTTGGGATTTTGTTTGGCATTTTGGGCAGCATGAGAAGCATACAGCGCCTTGCGCCTTTCGCAAAAATTCTCAGAGCCCGCGCCCTCGAACTTGTCACGCGCATCAAGTAGAATTCTGTAGTGGGGGTAGACTGGAATGATCCAGTGGATCATGCAGTTTTTGCCTCACAGATTTCGATATTCTGTTCGTAGCTTTTGAGAATGTAACATTTGAGCAGTTTATAGGTCAGGACGGCGATTTGTGCGGCGGCTTCCTCCTGCTGGGTCTGGCTGGAAATGATTGGAAGTGCCGTTTTTTCAACCGCACCGTGCCTGCGTTGGAGCGAGCATCCTTCTATCACGAGGAAAACGAAGTCTCCCCTCGTCCCTATAGTGAAGTCAGAGATATATGTATTGCTATTGCTATTACAGGACTTCTCATCGTCTCGCGCGGCAACGGCAACACCAAGTTGTAGCTGCTTTGCATTGTATTTGACTACAGCACCAGCAGATCATGAAACGTCTGCCCGGTCGAGCAGCTAACACATGCACAACCCAGTTTAGGATCAGAATCAGCCTCGAGCACGTTGCTGCGTTATGTACTACAGGGATCCGGCACAGTGACCGCAGTTGTAGATAGATACTTTACCCCTTTGCGTTGTAAGCAAAAAATGGGTCGTCCCAGGGAAGGCTTTTTCCAATCTGATAGACGTGCCGCAGGAGGATCATCACCCACAATCAGAGGTGCCGCGAAGTGGTGCCCCTGCACCACGTGTAATCAGACCACCGAGATCTGGAACGAGACAGCGCAGGCTTGCCAGGGTTGTGCCGTGAACAAGACGTCGAACGTATTACGATGAAAAATGCCCCCTCCCCATATCAAAACGGAAATCTGTGATGCAAATTTGGGGCCACAAATCAGCTTTGTGATGCTAGAAGGCAAAAGATGCGGACTGTAGTGCTGCCTAGCGTGGGAAAGCCTTGCAGCTCCAGGATGACAGGAGGCAACTGGAAGTGGGAAACAGCATGACAGATTGCCTGCAATTTAGCCCGCAGCGTCGTCTCTTCGACTTCTAGCAATACAAGTCGATTTGTGTACTCAGATACAGCATCACAAATTCGCGCATCTTCCGTTTTCGATATGGGGTGGAGGCTTTTTTCACTTTGATAGAACGAGGCGGGGGACGCGTGCGCGTGCGACACGGAAAATGGGTACATCGACGACGGGGCCGGTGCGTGCCTGCTCTGCACGGGCAACAAAGAGCCGGACTCCAACGGGACTGCGTGCGGCTGCAACGCCAGCGCCGGGTGGCACCTGAATACAACGAGTGACGCGTGCGTGCAGTGCACGGAGGAAGCTGCGCCGCACTGGAACAGCACGGGCGAAGTGTGTGTGGGGTGCGCCACAAACCAGTCCTGGGACGCCACATCCAATGCGTGTGTCGACTGCGACGCAAACAAGGTGGGCGACGCGCGCGGCACCGCCTGCGTGTGCGACGCCGCCCGCTGGCTCGTCGACGATGGGAAGGGCGGCTGCCGGCTCGAGGATTGCGAGCTGGACGTGAGGACCTGCCCCGCGGACCCGGCGGCAATCAACTGCGCGGCAGACGCATTCACCAGCTCGCGCGGCCGCTACGTGCAGAGCGCCCTCGGCGGTCAGTCCCGGTGCGCGCCGGGCAACACTTCGGACGCCCTCCTGGCGGCGGTGGTGGGCGATGGCGTTTGGGAATATCAAATGTAAAAATGTCTGGGTCTGGAAGAATGCAAGTCTGTCATGCTTGTCTGGCATGACTCTTAAATCTGTCATGCACATTACCAAAGAGCCTCACTTTTCTGTCATGCAGAAACGTAGTTTGTCATGCAGAATAAGCAACACCTAGAAGCTCAGAAACTTGTCATGCTGAGCCAGCAATTGTCGCCTCCTCATGATACGCCACACAGCATCACAAGTTTCCAGACCCAGACATTTTTACATTGGATAGGGAACCGGATGACCCAACGAATGAAACCATCGGGATTCAGGAGCCACGGTGCGCTCAGCAATGCGACCGCCACCGCGCGACCTCCACCGCGGACGACTGTGTGGGGTATCTGCTCTGGAATGCGAACAATGGCTCGGTAGAAGACGCCGCCGACGAGTGGGGCTGCAAGTACTTCAACCAAACCGTGCCCGCCCTGATGCACATATCAAATGTGAGAATGTCTCGGTCTGGAAGATTGCCGGGTTTGTCATGCACATTTTGCATGACTCCTCAAGTCTGTGACGCATGCCCTAGCATCACAGATTTTTAGAGGGCTTCCTGATGCCTATTCCGCATGACAAATGCTCTTTCCGTGGTGCAAAATTTGGACTCTCTTTGCTGCTCATGCAATACAGATTTTTTTAGAATCCAAAATCAGCATGACAAGTTCGATTCTTCCAGACCCAGACATTTTTACAGTTGATAGCACATTGCTTGGAACGAAACTTTCGGGGATATCGAAAAGAAAAATCCCCCCTTCCCATATCGAAAGGCACGCCTCAGAGAATTTGTGATGCTGATTTGTGGCCACAAATCGTTTCTGTCTTGCAAGAAAGCAGCGGCATACTCTCCGCCCCATTATGCAGGCGGTTTGTAATGCTGTCGGGCCTACAGCATAGACGTCCACCCACATGCCAAGTGCCTAGACCACCTCGGTGCATTGGCGTGATTATATGGGCCTGCAGTTCTCTACCGCAAGACAAGCCCGGTTTGTGTAAGTACGCAAGTCCAGCGTCAAAAGTTTGCTTTTGATGTGGGGAGGGGGGATTTTTCATTTTGATACGGGACCGCGTGGGGTTCGCCTCAAAGTGGTGTCCCTGCACCGAATGTCCGATATGAGAGTGCGCAACTCGTCGTCCCCGGTGTTTTCATTTCGCATGCAAAATCGCAATTTCAGATGTAGTTCGCTTTCTTCACTACTATGCATGACAAATTCCAGCAGAAGCCCAAACATTGCGACTTTCGGCATGTGAACTTGTCATGCACAACACCAGGTTCCAGTTCCACATGTTCATGTGCTGGCATTTGTCAACAAATGAGGTGGAGGGGTGGGGTTGTGCACTCTCATACCCAACCACTACCGTGTACGATGCCGCTTCGGAGCGCTGTGTGTGTGATTTGTCGGCCGGCTACGCGGGGTCAGACTACAACTCCTGTAGTTTGTGCGCCGACTCGGAAATGGTCCCGAACGACGCGGGCGATGAGTGCGTCGCGTGCGATTCCAACCAGAACCAGCACTTCGACAGCTCGAAGAAACTACAGTGTACCACGTGTTTACCGGGACAACATTGGAACCCGCAGGAAAACACCTGCGTGACCTGTGCGGCCCCGAAGCCGGTCTGGAACAGCACGGGCTACGAATGCGTGGGCTGCGCTGCGGACCAGTTCTGGGACGCGGGTGCGAACGCTTGCGCCATATCAAATGCAAAAATGTCTGGGTCTGGAAACTTGTGATGCTAAAATGTGCATGATGGAAACGCTTCCGAATGCAGACCAGCATGACAACTGTCCGGAGCACTTTCTCATAGGCAGCCCGCATGAGAAACTGCGTCTTTGCATGACAAAAATGGCTGCGGCTTTTGTCGGTTATGCAATACAGATTTCCCAGGAATGTAAAGCTAGCATTACAAGTTACAACCTTCCAGACCCAGACATATTTGCATTTGATACGCCACGTGCCCGGAGAACTTCGAGTACAACGCGACACAACAAGTTATGGGGTTCTCAAACGTTCAGATTCTCAATTGTATACATGAATTCGTCATGCAAAATCGTCATGAGTATCTACATGATAATGATCAACAAGCTGCTCCTTCGCATGACAAGTTCTCGACGCTCCAGATAGCATTTAAGAATCTGCCGCCCCAATAAACCTGTAATGCCAGAAGCGCAATCTTCGCCCTTTCACTTTTGCCAGTCTTGCACCACAAATTCACGCAACAGTTGAGAGTGTAACACGTTTGAGAACTCCATACAAGCTTGCGTGGAGTCCACCTCCGGGCAGAACGCCACTTCCACCACGACGACCACGACGGACACCGTTGCGGTGGTCCCCACCACCACGACACCGAGCCCCGTAGAGGACACTCTGTGCAATCCCGCCGACCCAAACGAGAAGCTGTGCGGCCCCGGGGGGTATCAAATGAAAATATGTCTGGATCTGGATGAGTGCAACTTTGTCATGCACGTTTTGCATGAGCCATAATGTCTGTGATGTATGCCCTAGCATCACAGATTTTTAGCAGGTTTCCTGATGCCTCTTCCGCGTGACAAATGCCCTCCCCACGTAGCACAAACTGGGCTCCTCCTCTTGCTGGTCATGGTGCAATACAGATTTTTTTAGAATCCAAAGGTAGCATCACAAGCTCCAACTTTCCAGACCCAGACATATTTGCAATGCATAGGGGGTGCTTCCTGGAGGTCGGGGGCGAACCGATGAGCCAGGCCATATCCTGAGTAAAAACATCCCCACACCAGAGTCAAGATGAGGATTTTGCAACACAAACCTAGAACTTTTGGGGGTCACGCATCACAACTTGCAGTCCGTATTGTAGTGCAGGTTCGCAAGGCCAGCTGCATCAGAAATCCATCTGCTCATCCTGTATACAGCATTACAAATTCCAAAACACGACTAAAAATGCCTCTCCTGGCGATGCGCATTACAAATGTTCCTGTCATTGCAAATCTGCATGACAACTCTGGTGTGGGGACGTTTTTACTCAGGATAGGCCACCGGCGGGGAGCAGGAAAGCAGTAGGGTTCAGAAAATTCATTCCCCCCTCCGCAAACTGCAAAGCAGAAAGTTTTTTCCTTCCGTGAAGTAGTGGATGCCGATTTGTATAATTATCAGCTTTGTAGTCGTCCCCTAGCGTACAGCGGAATAAAAGGAAGCCATGTTCTTGTGCTGGTCCTCGTGCAAGCGCAGTCTGCAGCCATTCTGTACTAGCCACGCATTTTGTGTGCACTACACGTGGTCGAAAATAAAGTTAAAGATATCTGTCATGTTGTTCAATCGCTAGCCCGCTGAAGAATTACCGAGAAGACGGGCTTGGAAAGATAGTTTTCAAATAGTTATATGTACTGCCTGGTCTTGTTATTGTTTTGTTGAAATGATCGGAAGGGGGGAATTATTTTTCCTTGTGATAGACAGCCAGAGCCAGGGCCTTATGGACACGACGGATGTGGACACGGGGTTTCTGATGCTGTGAGCTGCAGGGGCAGTGTGAAGGATGAGGCCTCATCAAAATGTTTCGGCGGCGCACAAAAGGAAGTAAAAATTCGTTACTGAGAATAAAATGTAAATGAAAATTGGAATTCTCTACTTCATACCGAAGTTTAGAAGGTTGACGTGGAAAAACCCAAAACTCCTTGAAGTTGGAACAATTACACAAGTTCTTCCCGAAAGGGGTGATTCTTCGATCTCTTTACTTCTTTTTTTTTTTTTTTTTTTGTTTCGAAGCTTTATCAATCTATCATCAAGAAGACGCAGTGCATTCTTCTTGCTGCAGATGCAAATCGACCGCTGCTCGATCTACCTTTTAAATGTTTCTTTTTTTCCACAATTTTTCATAAACGCGAAGATTTTTCATTATTATGCAGAATTGATTTTTCACAAGGTTTCGCACGCACATTTTTCAGGCACAATTTTTCACATTAACATGCAAATTAGAAGTTTGTTTCACATAGTACACTACAGTTTATTCACACGACCACGACACCAATCCTTCCGCTAAATTTGCATTTTGACACTTCAGCTACTTTCAGTTTTATTTCACACTCGTTTTATAAGGTTTTTATTTTTTCGCTCATGATTTCTCAGGTTTCTAGTACTGCCGTGAGGATCCCAATCTGCGAGAACAAAGCGCCCCGCTTTGTGAAGGACGTACAAAGTACTAGACCCCCACGGTTTTTTTTCAAAAATCAAATCCCCACCGATATATTTATACGATTTGAATGTCGATGTCCCCAGCAGGAACACCCTAGAAATGAATAGAAAAAATAGCCCTCTCCAGATCGATAGGACCCCGTGCAAGGACTACACAGCCACCCCTGCGTCCGCGTACTCCTGTGGAAGTTTTTTAGTCGTATTTTTGCGAGAAGAACGAGGGAGATCATCAAGGTGGGATTACAAAGAAAAGTGTCCAGCCTCAAACCAGAGCGGCAATCGGAAAGAACAAGCCTCGGAACAGAAGTTGTGTTGTCCGCGGGCGTGTGGAAGAAGATTCAACTGAGATTCTGTTATCCGTAGCTACAAGCTTGTTCCTCTCTGCAACCGGAGGTTGAACTTGCAAAAAACTATAAAAGTCTTCCAGACTGATGTGATGTGGAAAGGATTTTCTTCCCCTCATTATCCCCCCACTAAAACGACGCGTTTTGTCTATCAATATGAAGCTGCTGCAAGAACTAAGAGTAGGACCTTGCTCCCGCGGGTTTTGCTGGTAGGTGAAGGTGAGAATCTTCTGCGAAAAATCTGACGTAGTTCACGCGACGTCGCTGTTCAACAAAAAAAGGCTCTTACGAACACAAACGCCAGTATAGTCGTCCATAATTTGATTTTGAACAATGTCTCTTGTCGTGAATCGTACACGTGATGGCTTTCGATTAGGAAATTTTTTTGGGATATTGAGCAATTGCCGCAAAAAATTCATTTCGCACACGGCAAAACACAAGTGTCCTGTGCCGCTCGCGTTGTCGAAAGTATTCATCCAGCCCTGGCGGACACTAGCCGGCATGGCCATTGCAACCGTGTTGCATGAAGTTTTTTATGAGCGTACGTAGATGCCGTAGATCTATTTTCAAATGATCGTGCAGCAGAATGAATCTGACGTCGTGCAAAAGAATGCCTTGAACTCTGTCTCGTGCTCCTGGGAAAAAGAACTATACAGATTCGTACGGCATTTCGTCCGATTATTCAAGACATCCAAAAAAACAAAAAGACCTCGTCGCCGTACAACAAACCGGTTTTTGTCATTTTTCCTTCCCATCGTAGTTTTTGTTTGGTTTCGTTCGCTCGTCCCGTTTTCTTTCGCCTGCGAAAATTCAAATGCATCTTTATCATCTTCCGAATCGCGCCCAACAGGAGGACCATCCGCATGGACCTTTCTTTTCGTAGTTGAACTCGTTCCCGAGAAAAACCCTACTATCAAACACTGAAGGTCGTGAAGACGAGACCACGGACTTCATTCTTTTAAAGACACATCTACCCTGGTAGAGCCTTTTTTTTTCATCTACCCTGGTACAGAAACCACCATGACGAGGCAACCTCCCACTGGAACTACGGGCGTTTGTCTCTCCGCCGCGACCAGGGGAAAAACGACCACGCGGAAAACGACAGTGAGGATGCGGCTGCCCTCCGTGATGTCGGCCGTCACGCCCGCGTTGCTTGGCGGCGGCGGGATAAGCCTTCTCCTCGGTGTGGAGGCTGTGGTGACGACGCGGGTGCAGCAGAAAACTGCGTCACATGCTTCTGCTTACATCTATCCGTGTGACGGTGAGCATGAAGTAGAGACCAATTGCTTCACCATCGGTGAAAATTCTTATTGCCTAAAATGTGGGTGCAACCCGGGTTACGCGAGAAAACATTGGCTCACGGGAGCATGGGTCACCAAAGCTCTTTTGCGGTCCGAGCCTCTTACTATTAAACCTTGTGAGGAGGTCTGCGACTTCACGTGTCCGACGGATCCTGCGAAAATAAACTGCGAGTCGAATGCGGTCAAGGATGCTCGTTTCGGTGAACCGCCGTCTGAGAAACCTGGGGTGTATGTGTCCAGCGGGGTGGACCCGGCCGCGGCGGGGAAATGTTTTCTGCCACTTGAAGGAGATGCCGATAATCTAGCAGAAATGGTGTTCGATTTCACCGGCTTCCGCACCACCTACGAGGACGCAACGCAAGCCAGTAACCATGTTATGCCGTGCAAATACATATGGCTGAGTCCTCTGAAGAATAAATGCGAGCTTGTGCTAAAGTCACTTCCCGTTGGCCGTACTGTGCACAGGTAGTAAAAGCGGCCCCGCTTTATTTCTTGTCACGACACGCAGATATGGTCGGTCGCTTTCGCATGGTGGTCGCTGAGCGTCGTCGCAAGAAAACATCGACTGCTTCGGCATGTAGTGCAGATTTATTTCTGAGCAATGCAAAAATGCATGACAACGGGACCCAGCTCCATATTTGCACCGCATAGCTTGGAACCAGAAGGAAAAGTGTGAGGAGTTTTGTGCTTCACAGGACGAGTGCCTCGGGTTCGTGCTGTGGAAGGGGGCAAAGAAGGCGGTAGATGAAGCTTGGGATATAGGTGATCTGACGGGGGCGGATTCTGATGGTAAGACAAAATGGCGGTGTGTATACTTCGACGGGTCAGAGGGTGTTGACGTGCTGGACGAGTTGGCAATGGTTCCAGAGGGCACGCTATGACCTGTAAATCTGTCTGGGCCTGGGAGAATGCAGATTTTTGCATACGGATACATATTAGTGGGGACCTGCGAGTAGAAGGTCCGCGATGCACGCGGAGCATAACAAGATCCGCGAAGGGGTCTTCCTTGTGCTTAGTCCGCATAAAAAGAAATGGCCCGTGCGGGTCGTGAGAAAAAGTGTGCGCTTTCATTTCTGCTCACGATGGTGCAAGACAGATTTTAGTGTGCTCCGGACCCAGCATCACAAGTTGCAATGTTCCAGAGGACCCAGACATGCTTGCAATGCATACACTCCGTATCGAGGCAGAATGGCATACGGCGTCCAGAAGTGGTGCCCCTGTACGGAGTGCAAGGATGGCCAGACGTTTGATACCAACTCGCAGAAGTGTAAATGCACCGGCGCCAACCAAGAGGTGAACGTTGCCGGAGACTGTGTGTGCAAGGACGGGTACAAGGATGACGGCGGGATTTGTGTCATGGATTGCGACCTGACGTGCCCCGTCGAAGTCATGTGCAAGGACTATGATGCGATTTACGGGTCCGACACGAAAATTCAAGGGGGCAGGTTCGTGACGCACCCGGTTGCGGAGAATGCTTGTGGTCCGCTGAACGATATGCATTGCAAATATATCTGGGTCGGGAAAAGGATTGCAACAGCTGCCATGCACATTTTGCATGACGCATGCTCTCTGTGATGTATGCCCTAGCTGCACCGAGGATTTTTTGAGTGCTTTTTGATCCTCTTTCCGCGTAGCAAAAAGTGGACGCCTCTTGCTGCTCATGCAATACGGATGTTTTTACAATCCACAGGCAGCATTTTTGCCTGGCCAGCGAATGACCCCAGGGCAACCGGATGGCTGTTGCCTGGTTATCAGCGGCTTCGGCGATCGATCGTGCCCCTATGGCCTTGTATTCCGGGTACTCCGGATCGCGCAACTAACCAACCAACAAGTTAGTTGGACTGCAAGTTCGATCCTCCTGTTGGGAATTGCTACAAGGTGTACAACTTTTCCAGACCCAGACCACATATTTGCATTGCATAAAGGATATTGCAGGCAAGACTCACAAACAGCTGTTCGCGGACAACGTTATGACGTACGAAGCAGACGGCGGGAAAGGGGCACTGGCCCCGACTGCAGAGGATTGCGAAACAGAGTGCGCTGGAAATGCTGAGTGCGAAGGGTTTGTCACGTTCAATACCAAACAAGACGGCGACAACGTCAACAAGTGGAAGTGCTATTGCTTTGGTACCAAGGCTGGAACCCATTATCCTTATCCAGACAGCAACAATGTGACGGACACGGAGAACGACAGAATTCGGCACCTCAGCAAGTGGTGCCCCTGCAATACCTGTCCAAATGGCAAGTTCTTCGACCCGACTGGTGCGCGGGGCAGTAATTGCAAGGAGTGTCTTGCAGATGCACATGCACCCAATTGGGACAGCAACAGTCACCAGTGCGTCGCGGAGTGCCCGAACGGTTACCCTGGTGCCGACTATCCCTAGTGGAAAAACCTACCCAGTACCCTGTATAGGTCAGACGGGAAATAGAAATAATTACAGTCATGATTTGCTACATCTAGAGGACAAATAATCCAGAAGTTCTTCTTCTTTTGGAACTTACGCATGACAAGCAGAACTTGAACTTTGGACATGCAAGGCAGTCCTGGCTAGCGTCCCTAGCCGCATAGCCAACTCACTAGCATAACGAATTTCCAAACACGACTTCTTCTAAAGGGCTGCCAGGGGGAGTCGAGTGCTCTCTTTTTCTTTTGCTTCTCCGAGAAGCAAAAGAAAATCCAAAGAGAATTAACTGAAATCCATGCGCGAAAAGTTTCGAAAAAAAAAAGATTGGCAGGACAATTCTAGGTAGTTGGGTACGTTTTTCTACAGGATACAGACAAAGTGTGCGTCGCGTGCGGCGACAGAATGAAGCCCAACGAGGACGGGAATGCCTGCGAATGCGAAGACGGGTACGAGATGCAAGGGGACACGTGTGAGGCTCCCGTTTGTGATGACACCGTGACACTAAGTGACGGCGGTACTCCTGTTGCAGTTGAAAACGTACGGGCCTCCGACGGTAAGTGTGCGTGCTTAGGTGGCTACAAGAGAAACACCACCAGTGGCTGGACGGAGGTCAAAGAAAAACAAGATGACCCCGACGCCCCGTACGTTCCGTGCCAGGCGGAGACCTGCGAACTCACCTGCCCGACGGCCCCGAGTGAGATAAACTGCCAGGCGGCTGCAATTACGGAAATCGTTGAGACAAACGGCAAAGGTATGTTCGTGAGAAGCCCCTTCGCCGGGCATTCCCGTTGTGCGCCCAAGCTGGAGGCGAACGCCACGAACGTTCGCCCCACAATCCTCGATCTGACGCTGAACTGGAGCGAATACGGGCAGGACCAAAAGCAAGCGACCAGCGGCAGCGGTCAGTTACCAGAGTGTGAGAAAACGTGCGCCAAAAAGCACGGCGACTCGTGCAAGGGTTTTCTGGTTTTCAAGAGCACAGATGACGAAACCCTGGATGGTGGTAATAAGTGGAGGTGCCGGTTCTTCAACAACACCTATCCGGAAGTGGATATTAAAAGGAAAAAATCCCTCCTCCCTATATCAAAACAAAGTTTCTAATGCTGGATTTGCGTACACAAATCAGATCTTGCAATTGCAGGCCTATATCGAGCCTGAGCCGAGAGGTTTTGGCCTAGGCGCTTAGCATGACAGACGTTGACGCTGTACTAGGTCGAACAGCATCACAGACCGCCTGCATAATGCGGCGGACATTCTAAATCTGCCCTCTTGCGAGACAGACGCCATTTGTGGCCACAAATCAGCGCCGCAAATCTTCAACAGCATGGCTGTTCAACATGGGGAGGGGGGATTTTTCCTGACGATAGATGAACTGGCTCCGTTAGACTTGCCCTCCGGAAGCGGAAGGAGCAACATTAAGTACATGAGCAAGTGGTGCCCCTGCACGACTTGCCCCGCGGACCGGCCGAACTGGAACCTGACTGATCAGGACTGCACCGCTTGCCCGCAGGCCACGCCGCATTGGCACGCCGCAAACCAGACCTGCGTCGCGGCCTGCCCGGCGGGAACACACGCGGAGGCAGAAACTGGGCATTGTGCGGAAAACGTTCTTGCCTGCTCTTGCCCCCACGGGATACGCATAGTGCATGTACTGGGTCTGGATGAGTGCGAACTCAATGTTGTGATGCGTATTTTCTTAGATCACGCAGAAATCTGTCGTGCACTTGCCTTGGACACAAAATTTGAACAGAATTTTGCCCCCTTGCTTTTGTGATGTCACCGAAAGATGAGGGCATCTGCTGATTATATGCGGATTTTTACGCAACACTGCAAAATGTCCTTTCTCAAGAACTTTTTGATGCTAGGACTTTCCTGCAAGCGAGACGACCTGGTGGGTCGTGCGAAAACACCATGACAATCTGCATTCACTCAGACGCCAGACATGTTTTTGGTTGATAGGGTACTCCGGTGGCGGATTTGGTCTGTGCCGCGAATTATGCATTGCAGAAGCATCGCTATCGTGCTTGTACTAGTGCAATACAAATTAATAGCGGAGCGTGACGAATGAGATTTGTCATGCTGATGTAGCTTGAAAAAGAGACTTGTCATGCATGATTGCGATTAGTACGAGTGCGATGCTTTTGCGATGCATACGGATGAGGTGAAGTGCGAAAAATGCAATGCCGGGTTTCACGACGCTGGAAACGGCTGCGTGGCGAATGATATCAAGTGTAAAAATGTCTGGGTCTGGAAGATTGCGAGATTTGTCATGCGTATTTCGGATCACCCAAATGGCGTCTGATGCAGGCAAAAGCATCACAGGTTTTTGGCACGCCTCATGATGCCTGTCCCGCATGAGAAACTTCCTACTTGCGTGCCAAGAAATGGACAGCTTTTGGCGCTCATGCAACACAAATTTTTGCGTGTTCCAGAGTTTGCATCACAAGTTCCAACCCTTCCAGACCCAGACATTTTTACAGGTGATAAACGAGTGCACGTGCGACAGCGGGTATGCAAAAAAAAAAAACTGTGTAAATGTAAGTTATCTGTGATGGAAAGCATGCTGAACACAGTATACAGTTGTCATGCTAGCCAGGGATTATAGAGTCCGATTTGTTCATATGTGTTGCCCTACGTACTGGCTGCGCATCATGACAGGAGGTTTTCTCTGTGGTCATGCAGAACTACATATTTGTCATGCTGTCGCGCCAAGACACCTAACAGTAACACTGACACAGTTTTTTTCTGGGATAGCGGGGCAGACACCGAGGTCGCAGCGACGGGAGAGGCATGTCCGACGCACGGAGAGAGCCTGTGCGTGTGCAAAGAGGGGCTTGTATGCATTGCAAATTTGTCTGGGTCTCCTGGAAGATTGCAAC
This sequence comes from Amoebophrya sp. A120, assembly GCA_905178155.1. Taxonomy (NCBI): domain Eukaryota; class Dinophyceae; order Syndiniales; family Amoebophryaceae; genus Amoebophrya; species Amoebophrya sp. A120. Next base: position 6,577,026 of record CAJINV010000005.1, read on the forward strand.
TTGTCATGCTATAGCTTTGGACTCTAAAAAAATTTTTACAGCATGAAGAGCAGCAGGAGGACTCCAGTTGTTGCTATGCGTTCGCAGACGGCATTTCTCTTCATGCGGGAGAGGCAACATCAAGAAGCCCGTAAAAAACCTGTGATGCTAGGGCATGCATCACAAACATCATGGGTGATGCAAAATGTGCATGACGAGCGTTCCACTCTTCCAGACCCAGACATATGTGCAGCTGATAGCTCGAGCGGCAAAGCGACGGAACTTGTGCGACCACGACACTGTCCGACTGCCCCTGCACGCACGGCACCGGCGTATCCAAGAAAAAAACGTTGTAGGTGTAACTTTTTTGGAGGAGCAGCATTACAAATCTGTCGGGCATGACAGCAAAAACCTGTCATGCGCAGATAGTACGTGAAAACGCCCTTTAATGGGCCCTAATAAGCACGACAGACGCAATCATCTTGCATGTTGCGCATTACAAATTTACACTAACAACGTTTTTTTCTTGGATACGGCGCCGCTGGCGACCAGTGTCCGGACAAGGAGGAAAAGTGCACCGAGTGCGACGAGGGCTACAAGCTGGGCGTACCCTAGTGAAAAGTATCGTACTCGTATTGCAATCGTGCATTACAAAGTCTTTTCGTAAGGTAAATCCGCATTACAAATTTTTATTTTTCATGCTGAGGAAACTTGTAATGCATTCATACGAGTACGATACTATTTTGCAATGCATAGGGCGCCACCAGCGGCAAGTGCGATGAGTGCGCCGAGGGGTTCGAGGACTCCGCGGGTGAGTGCGTGGCAGCTTCTCTCGCCCCTTTGGCGGAGCCTCCGTATTGTGAGGAAAAATCCCCCTACTTCCCCATATGGAAAACGCATCCGTCTCAGAATTTGTGATGCAGATTTGTGACCACAAATCCTGTCTGTCTTGCAAGAAGGCAAGAAGCCCAGAGTAGAGTCCGCCACATTATGCAGGCGGTTTGTGATGCTGCTCGCCTTACAGCATAGAAGACATTGGTTATGCTAGTTGCCTAAGTCAAAACCTCTCAGCTCAGGCTTGGCGTATGCCTGCAATTCTCCACTGCAAGACAAATCCGATCTGTGTACGGAACTCCAGCATCAGAAATTTCGTTTTGATATGGGGAGGGGGCATTTTTCCTTTTGATACTCCGAGCGAAAAACTGTGCGGAGAAGGCAGTTGTTTATGCATTGCAAATACTTGTGTCTGGGTCTGGAAGGATGCAAGTTGTGATGCTAATTCTGGATCGTGCAAAAATGTGTGTTGCATGAATGCCAAAAGCTGTCCACTTTTGACCAAGTAGAGTTAGAGAGGAAGTTTCTCATGCAGGATCATAGGCATGATAGGGATCATCTCACAGAATCTGTCATGCTAGGTCCTGCATTCCAGACGACATGGATCATGGAAAATCAGCATGACAAGCCTCGGAATTATCTTGATAATCCAGACCCCGACACGACATTTGCACTGGATATTGTTTTCTCGAAGTCAATGACGACCCAGAGGGGCAGCCGGCAGAACGAGAGGACGCGTTTCTCATGTTGTAAACAAGTTTTGGAACAACATACAAAAACATTTGCCCATTTCGTGGAGAAGAACGAGGGCAGAGTCAAGTACTAGAAATTATGACTCAAGAACAACGGGAGGAAATGAATTCTGCACTGTATCTATGCAAGAAAAAAACTGTGTAAGTGTAACTCTGTAATGCAGAATATGCAACAGACTTACGCCTGTCATGCCACACAACCACGAAGCTCTTTTTTCATGTGTGTTTTCCCTTACAAGCCGCGCATGACAGGTTTTCTCTGTCATGTAGAGCAAATTTGTGATGCTGTCAGCCAAAGAAAGTTACACTTACACAGTTTTTTTCTTGGATAGTATCCGATACAATTCGACCTGTATTCGTTCTTGAAGAAGCTCCTGCTGGCGGCCTAAGGCATGGCTAAAGGTAGAATAAAATGCTTTTGAGTTTATTTTTCTGTTCTGAAGCAGGAGTTGATGTTGATCTAGACGACGATCGTTGTTCATGTTATCACAAATTGATGACGAAGGGCCTGCTTTAGCATTGCACTTCCGCATGACAAACGAAACAAAAAAAAACAGGTTGAGAAGAACGCAGGGCATGAGGAGATTGTCCTGGCCGTCACGGATTTTTTGCTCATTTTCATGCGCGGACTGAGCCATGATGTGCTGAAGGTAGAATAAAGTGCTTTTGAGTAGTGCTTTGTGGTTGTTGAAGATGCTGTCACAAATTGATGACGAAGAACCTGCTTTAGCATTGCACTTCCGCATGACAAACGAAACAAAAAAAAACAGGTTGAGAAGAACGCAGGGCATGAGGAGATTGTCCTGGCCGTCACGGATTTTTTGCTCATTTTCATGCGCGGACTGAGCCATGATGTGCTGAAGGTAGAATAAAGTGCTTTTGAGTAGTGCTTTGTGGTTGTTGAAGATGCTGTCACAAATTGATGACGAAGAACCTGCTTTACCATTGCACTTCCGCATGACAAAAAAAAACAGGTCGCGAGGAACGCAGTGCACGCGGAGATTGTCCTTGCCATCACGGATTTTTCCTCATTTTTCTGCGCGGACAGACTACATTTTGATGAAGGACCAGCACCTTGTCCGACTACCTTACACCTGAGCAGGCCGCGGGAAGAAGCAGGTGGCTCTCTTCATTACACAAGTGGAACTTTTTTTTTCTGAATATGCACCTAGTACAACTTTAAGTTTGTTACATGACACTACAGGTACATACACAACTACATTTTTTTGCAACAAAACGGTCTAAAAGTAAGCGCTTTTTTTTTTGATTATCACAAATACGCAGCTACGTAATCTTCTGTTTTTTTCGTTTTTTTATGCCAGTTCATTTTGATAAAAAACATAATCGCTCAACGTTTAAACTTGATATTGATTTTTTTTGTTTCGCATATGCTCTTTTTTTTTACAATTTTTTACAACAAACTATTGCCTAGAAGACCCTCTTTTCCTGTTTCACCACAAGCATCTCCCATCGCCGTTTTTCTTCGATAAAGAACTGGGCGCCATAGTATCCCTATGTATAGTAGTTGCGCGGGAATAAGAAAGCCCGCCGGCTCACTGTGAGCCAGCGGGCTTTCTTTAGTAGCCGGCTGCTCACTGTATCGAAGTCCAGGACTGTGACACAGTCCTGGACTTCGATAATTGTACTCAACATATTTCTACTGCTGCTGTGAAGAGGATTTTGACCGGCGGCCGCACAAGGAAGCAGTTGTAGTGCAGCTCTTGCGCTTCAGTTTGATCTTCGAAACAGAAAAAAAAGCACTCCCCCACAATTTCACCCAAAGTATCGTAGACTTTTTGGCGACCCCGTAGTTCCACTTTCACTTTCACAGCCCCCCGAGTCGCATGCATAAGTACGGTATATATGATTCCCCCGATTATCATAACGTATAGCCCCCCGGCCCCGCCATCTTTGAAAAGAAAAACGCGTTCCGCAAGTGTTAGTCAGACTTTTGCATCTATCGACCACAGTGAGGGTCACCAGCCAAGATCAAGAACAGGGAGCTGCTTTTTTACTTTACAATCTCGCGCCAAACTTCAGCCGGCGGCGTGTAGCTGACGTAGACGTAGACAGTATTCATCAGACTGTTTTATTTCTGGTTAGGCCGACGAAAGAAGGGAACGTGGTGGCTGGAGCGGACAGACTGCGCATGGATGTTGTAGGGAGTATAGAAATGTTACTATGAGCTTATTTTTCTACGCCAATTTTACCACGCCAGTAGCACTGTTCACCTCCTTGTCGTGACGAGGCTCTAACCTCCTAGAAAATAAGCGACGCGCTCCTCGTAGTTAGTAGGCAGGCAATGAATTTTTGCAGATGAAAAACTTCTAGATGTACTAAAAATCCTGCACGAATAAACTTCTAGATGTAATAAAAATCCTGGTTCGTGACGAGGTGGAAATGAGAAGAAGATGAGAAACTGCTTATCCCTCTGTTGGACGTTGATGATGCAAATCTGACACCCCCCCGAGATATTATCCCCAGCAGTATTTTTCGAACTTTCTTGCAACGCGAAAAAAAACAAAACAGAAAGAAACCCGTTCTGGCGGGCTGCTGGCGTTGGGTGTGATGTGCTATTTGCTTCCTCAGCACCGACTTTGCTGTCTGTTCCTCGTCCTTCCCGCATCATTTAGAAATGTGTACTTTATTTTCGGGAGCGTTTTGGTTGCCCTTGCCGCCCAGGCCCAGTCCCAAAAATGCATATTGAGGAGAAGGAGATGATTCGCCCTAGTACTTCTCACTCGCGATTTTAGCGGTTAGGTACCAGGAGCTGCTCGTCGTTAATAAAAGGTTGAAAAGAGGAACAAAATCGAAGTTATCCTGTTGTGCAATATCTTCAGTAGTTGTCGTCCTGGTCGTCCCTGTCGTCGTTGGCTTTCAAACAGGCAGGGAGAAGTAGGAAATACAATTATTTAGAAGTCTACTTTAATACGTCGTTCTTCATTTCTGCTCGTCCTTATCTTCGTCCCGGTGTGGTCCCAAGCACTACTACTCGTAGTTTACTTTTTTTCGTTTTCTGTGTGCGTTTCGTGCAAAATCATGTTAAGGAAGAGACGGTTTTTTTGTATTAATATCTTTTTGCACTGGCCAGGGCCTCAACCACCTCATGCAGCCCATCGACCCATCTCGAACTGATAGTGCAGCCAACATCGGTTTTTATTTGCAAGTGCGTAGTGACAAGTCGAGCTTGAGCTGGATCATGCCCGCTTAAAAAACGCGCTCACTAGTATCATCTAGAAAAGACTACGAGCTGCTCGTAGTTTTCTAGTAAAGACGATGAAAAACTACGAACAGGGACTTGCAGCTGCATCTACACTCACAAGTACGGTCGCCGATCAGGTTCTTTATCACCAAGCAGGTACAACTACAAATAAAGTACTAGGAGCACCATCTTCTGAAGAGCACACAAATCATCTTGATGAGCATGTGTCGTCTATTATCTCTTCGGATGCGGTAAGCGAGTTCTTTGGGCAGGAGCTTCTTGGTAGCTTCACAAGTTTTACGGAGACCTATTATGCTGGTTCGGCAAGAATACTCGTATTCCTGGACAACGTCTGCAGCGGGCTTTCGAGTTGGTTCATCGCAACTGTTAATTTCGTCTTCTCTGACCTGCTTCTGGAAATTCTGTTCTTCGTGCTGAACACGCTGGAGCCGGGTTTCTTGGCTGGTGAAACCTGGGTTACAACAAACGCAGTGTCGCCGGTTTGGGAAGGATCTTTTCATGTGCGAGAGTGGTGTTGTGGCTACGATGAAAATGATTTTTCATCTCATCTTGGCAGTAGTACCGGCAGAGAGTCACTATCCACAGAGGCACTGTCCAGAAGGCTATCAACGACACTGGACACCGTGGCGACCGGTATCGCGTCTCTTACCCTCGGGTTGGAGGCGGTTTTCCTGCGGTTTTGTCTTTTTGCGAGCGGTGTGACGGTCGCTTTTCTTGGAAAAATTGGGGAAGTAGTAGTAGTAGTTGTTCTCTGGTTTGATTCATTTGGCGCAGGGGGTGGAAGACAAGCCGATGTGACTTCTGTGGCGTCAGTACAACCAGGACGACTGCAGGCGGCGACAGGACCTCCTGCGGCCACGATGGTGCAACAAGCAGGAGGCGAGGCTGGAACTTACATAGCTTCGTTGTATAATGGAAACGTATCATGGAATATTAAAGCCGCATTACAAACTATGCTGGCCCGCAACTACACGATTCTCCGGATTCGCTACGCCCCGGGACTGCCGAAGTGGGAAAAAGTCACCGCTTTCCTGCACGATTGCCTGGAGCTGCTGTTGCATCCTGCTGACCCTGTTTGGGTCCTCTTCCTTGTCAGCTGCATACTGATCCTCGTTTTCTTGGCTTTTTTGCAGGCCGCCGTCGGACGAAGAGGCCGGAAGAGCGAAGCGCAAAAGGTGTTCTTGCTGTCGTCCGAAGTAGAGGAGCTGCGAATTATAGGCAAGAGAGTGTTTATTTCAGCTACAGAAAAACAAGAGGAGGAGCCGATGTTGAACCAAGAGGATGAAGCTAGAAGAAGTACTGAAGAAATTATAAAATCGGCACAGCTAGAAGACGCTGATGCAACTGTTGCTCCACTAGAAGTTTTGTCGCCATTTTCAAAACGGAGGGGGCTGTCGGCGGTTGTGGCGGCAGGGCATCGCATGTTGGAGAAGTGCGAGACGTACTGCAGGATAAAAATTGAGACGAGCTGTGGGGGATCATCTTCGAGGGAAAACATTAAAACGGAGACTAGTATAAGACTACCGGCGAACAAGAGCGGTAGTGGATTTGACAGTAGTACTGCCTCGTCTACTTCGCTGGCAGGGAACAAGGGTTATGATGTTGGTAAAGAGGATATGGAAGACCGGGAGCGAAGAGGGGTTCTGCTCGGCGATGAAGCTGCACGAGAGACCACACGGCAACAGCTTCATGGAGGCACAGCAGGCGTTGGGGAAGATCCCTACAAGGGCAGCTGCGTCCACCAAGTAGGCGCGGACATTATTATTGTCGAAAGAGCACCAAGACCAACATCAAGGGGAGGCGGAACAGCAGAGACAGACCTGACGAAAGAGCTACCAGTAGAAGATGAGCAGCGAGGTAGCTGTTCGCCGGGGGACCAAGTACTTCTACACGTTGGCTCTAGACGTACAACAGATGGCACTAGAACGGAGAAATCGGCCATAAGAGGAACTTCTCCCGTCGAAGGTGTTGCGAGGAGGGGAAAAATGGCACAAAGTGGCTCAATAGCTGCTGCGGGACAACTCCCTGAGGATAAGGCTAAGACCATTAGGAAGAGAGAACATAATTCTTGTTACAAACTCTTCTGCTGTTGTTTCCAACAGGAGAACAAGGGGAAACTAAGTGTTGGAGATACCCAAACAAGATGAAGCCTCCTGGGTCTTCTGATGGTCAAGAAACCTCTGCCTTTTTTTCCAGTTCCTACATGTGCATTCTGTCGAGCATTTTTAGATACTACTTTGATGTTTCATGTCTCGAAATCAAAACGGCGTGATGCAATGCCGCGTCGGTTGCAAAAACATGATCGGAAATTTGAAGCTTAGCGTTCGGATCCTCGCTCGCCACCGCACAAGTGCTCGCTTGTCGTTATTGTTTTGGTGTTCTCTTTTTTGTGCAAATAGGAGCACAACACCCATCTTTGCTTCTCGTTGGCTTTCTAGACGAATCGAAGCGAAAGGTCCTAACGGAGGACACGAAGCCAGAACGTCGTTGAAAAAGTACTTGTCGCAAAGTAAAAAGAACCGAGAATGCTAGCGGGGCTATGTCGGTCGTATTTAATAGGGTGTTCTCACAAGACCGCATAATGATATCTCCAGTTGTACCACGGAGCTTTTCTTCCAGAAGAAGTGATGGTCACTGCGTGGTCTTCATGTTGCGTATAAATCGATGAAATAACTAAGGGTACAAGCGTATCCTGTGTAAAAACGTCCCCACCCCAGAGTTGTCATGCAGATTTGCCATGACAGGAACATTTGTGATGCGCAACCCCATGACAGGCATTTTCAATCGTGTTTGGGAACTTGTAATGCTGTAAACAGGATCAGAAGGTCGATTTGTGATGCGGCTTTCCTTGCTAACTTGCACTACCTTACGGACTGAAACTTGTCATGCGTGACTCACAAAACTCCTAGGTTTGTGTTGCAAAATCCACATCCTGACTCTGGTGTGGGTACGTTTTTACTCAGGATAAAGCGAGCGCGGCACAACTCGTGGCCAATAGTACTGCCTCGTCTACTTCGCTGGCAGGGAACAAGAAGTGTCAGGATGTTGGTAAAGAAGATATGGAAGTAGAACGGGAACGAAATGGGCTTACTCTGCTTGATGGCGATAGAAGTACTATCAAAGCCGCACTAGAAGAAAGAACCCGGCAAGAGCCTCATGGAGACACTGCAGGCGTTGATGGGGATCCTCACAGGGCGGGCAGCAGCTGCTCCCACCAATTATGCAACGACAGTGTGGTCGAAAGAGCTGCACGTGCACCAACCGGAGGTGGAACAGAGACGGGCCTGACAAAATCGGCCTCTCTTCACATCGAAGATGTCGCGAAAAAGGCAGAAGTACAAGATTCAAGACTAGGTGCGGGGCTCCGCCCTGAGGGTAAGGGCATTAGGAAGAGAGGACATAAGCCTTGTTACCAACTTTTTTGCTGCTTTTTCCAACAGGAGAACAAGGGGAAACTAAGTGTTGGAGATACCCAAACAAGATGAAGCCTCCTGGGTCTTCTGATGGCCTAGAAACTTCTGCCTTTTTTTCCAGTTCCTACATGTACATTTTGTCGAGCATTTTTAGATACTACTTTGATGATGTTTCATGTCTCGGAATGAAAACGGCGTGATGCAATGCCGCGTCGGTTGCAAAAACATGATCGGAAATTCGAAGCTTAGCGTGCGGATCCTCGCTCGCCACCGCACAAGTGCTCGCTTCTCGTTATTGTTTTGGTGTTCTCTTTTTTTGTGCAAATAGCAGGAGCACAACACCCATCTTTGCTTCTCTTCGGCTTTCTAGACGAATCGAAGCGAAAGGTCCTAACGGAGGACACGAAGCCAAAACGTCGTTGAAAAAGTACTTGTCGCAAAGTAAAAAGAACCGAGAATGCTAGCGGGGCTATGTCGGTCGTATCAAGGTTGTTCTCACAAGACCGCGTAATGTTATCTCCACTTGTACCTCGGAGCTTTTCTTCCGGAAGAAGTGATGGGCACAGCGTCTTGGTGTTGCGTACATTAAATCGATGAAATAATAAAAACATTACAAGCGAGCACTGCGAAACTCGTGGCTTTTTGCCCTGGATCGTCGTCGTATTTGTTGCTCCTGCACAGGTGAAATATCTTGGGGTACTTTTAATACATGACTTCGTCAGGAGTCTTGTCGTGAAAGGATGACAAAGCTGCTAGTGCTACATGGGCAAAAATAAACGTCCTCGTGGTTTCTTGTTGGAGCTTCGTGTCGTGGTCCATTCCTTTACGGAGGTGCCCTATCTAGTTGCACAACCACCCTCAGGTTCTTCGTCTGATCTGGGTCGTGTACGACTTGTACAGATTCAAGGTCGTTTCTACCAGCAGAATCGTTCAGATTCATAATCATAATTTCCCGCTTATTTGCAGCTCGTGTTATTTCTCTATTTCCCTACAATTGATGTTCCAAGCGCTCCAACATGGGAAGAACCGAAGTAGAGCCAGTTTTTTTGCGCAAAGAATTGTACGTAACCGGGAAAAATTCTTGTAAGGCTTGTAAGTACTACGTGGTACACGACCGAGGCTCGTAACTACGAGGCACAACTAGAACTACGGTAGTTGGAGCAAAATTTGAAAATAACTTCTTCTGGGTCGCATCAATTACAGGGTAGAACAACGCAGAAGGTGAAGAAAAAATTGTGCTAAAAGTCATCAACAAAGAAAACCTAGCCGTGTACTACAACTGCACCAGATCATGAGCACGATGCCATCGTCCATGCAACGCCTTGCGGGGAAGAAGATGATCTTGTCCCCGTTTCTCCACTCTGTGATCACAACTACCTTCGGACCGGTTGGGCCCAAGAGCTTTTGCGGTGCGGTGAAGCCGAAAACGACAACGGCGACTACCCTTCTGCGCAAGCGCCACGGGGGGAAAAGAACTGCCGAGAAGAAGGCCGCGGCCCTGGCGAAGGAAGACAGCGAAGAGGGAGGACGAAAGTCTGGTGCACACTCCACCTCCGTCGTGCCCCCGGTTGCGCACCTCAATGTGCTGAAGCCGAATCCCTACGAGAGTTATACTCCCTATGAGGAGAAGGACTTGGGCTGGTGCACTGGGCCGAGTGATACGACGTACCGAAAGGAAAAATCCCCCCTCCCCGTATCAAAACGAAATTTCTGATGCTGGATTTGTGTACACAAATCCGGGCTGTCTTGCTGGAGAGCACTGCAGGCCCATACGAAGTGCGAGTAGACGGGTTTTGGCTTAGGCGCTTAGCATGAAAAACGTCGGCGCTGTAGGCCCAACATCATGACAAACCGTCTGCACAATGCGGCGGAGCGTGCGGCGTTGCCTGCTTGCAAGACAGACGCGATTTGTGGCCACAAATCAGCATCACAAATTTCCAAAAATATATCTGAATTCTCAGTATGGGGAGGGGGATTTTTCCTTTCAATACGACGCCCGCCTTCCTCTTTCCCGTCTCGTCGCCGCACCTGAAGGAGATGCCGATGTTCGCGGCAGAGGTGACGAAGGGCAAGGAGCTGGAGGACAGGCTCGGCGAAGAAAGGTGGACGATAAACAACGGAAATCTGGTGGGCGGATGCTTCGAGAAGGGCGGGGTTTTGCTGCGCGGCGAAGTCCGGGACCTGCTGGCCATCGACACGCTGACGGACAAAAATTTGGAGGCGAACGGGCTGTACCTCTGCGAGTCCTTTGTCGCCTTGGGTGGCCGAGAACTCGGAAATGTCAGCAGGCAGTCCCCGGTATCAAATGCAAAAATGTCTGGGTCTGGAAGGATGCAAGGTTTGTCATGCACATGTTGCGTGACTCTTGATGTCTGCGATGCATGCCCTAGCATCACAGATCTTGTGAGGTGGGCTTTCTGATGCCTCTACCGCATGAGAAATGCCCTCTCGCCGTGGCCAAAACCAGACCTCTTTTGCTGTTCATGCAATACAGATTTTTGGATAATGCAGACGCAGCATCACAAGGTGCATTCTTCCAGACCCAGACATTTTTACATTTGATACCCGGGAGGACTGGACTCGGACTCTGACCTGTACAAGGCCCCGATTACGGAGGAGGAGAAAGATATCGCAAGAAAAAACTGTTTCACTGTGAACTTGTGATGCATGGAATGGAACACAGAACTATTTGTCTTGCTACACCTCCAACGCATTGGATTTTTAAGGTGTTTTCCCTTGGGAAGCGCGCATGGCAAGTTTTCTGTGTCATGTGTAGCAAACTTGTGATGCGGATCTTGCAAAACCATCACAGTGAAACAGTTTTTTCGTGGGATAAGGGACTCACTTCGGCAGCGGACGAAGAATACGAGTGTCCAGATATCAAGAAAAAAAATCCCCCTTCTCCATATCAAAACGGAAATCCGTGATGCAGATTTGTGGCCACAAATCAGCCTTGTCGTGCTAGAAGGGAAAAGATGCGCACTGTAGCGCTGGGTGGCGTGGGAAAGCCTTGCATGTTCAGCATGACAGGAGGCGCCTGGAAGTGGGAAACAGCATGATAAATTGCCTGCAAACGGTGCCACAGGTGCGGCTCTTGGCCTCGCCTTCTGCAATTACAAGTCGACTTGTGTACTCAAATACAGCATCACAAGTCTCGTTTTCGATATGGGGAGTTGGGATTTTTCCTTTTAATACCAGACCCCGGCCGTGCTCAAGTTTTGGAACGACCCGTGGATGGTGTGGTGTGTGGATGGACCCAGACCGGAACCTGGCGTCGGACGATCTCCGTCCTCCATGTTTGACAAAAAGCACCTCGATCTGGAACCCGAGTTGAGTCTGCACGACATTTTCCAAGCGATGCAGGCCGCAGGCGAAGACAACTACACGCTGCCGAAGGACCAGCGCAGTGCCATCATCTCCGCCGCGTTGGACTCTATGACCTGCTCAAACGTATTACGATCTCAAACGTTACAGCAGAGTCTGGGTTTTTTTGCGTGTTGCATGATGAGCATGACAGACTCGTCGCACAGCGTAGTTCTTCCACTTTCTGCAACACAAATTGAGCCGAATTCTCATTGCAGTTTGGGCAATTTATTTTCCGGAACTTGTCATTCGCATCAATCCTGTGGGAGTAGGGTAAGTAGATGATGCACTTCTTGCATCACAGATGTCCGCAATACTGATTCTATGGTAAAATAACCGATTTGAGATTGTGACAGCTGAGCAGCTTATACACTCAAAAGTGATCCTCTGGTACGGGCGGGGAGACAAAACGCTGTTATCAAATGCAAAAATGTCTTGGTCCGGAAGATTTCTAGATTACTACGAGAATCGAATAGCTTCGCCCGCTCGGCGTGACAGCGCAAACTTGCGCTAGAATGGGTAGTAGGGTTAGTGGGGGTGGTGGGTGAGGAAGCAAGGAAGGCGGCTCACTCCTGGGGGGAGGGAGACCGGCCCCAACCCGTCCCGCAGGAACGCGGAGCCGCTTGCGCGAACTTTTTTCGCAGAGGCGCAGTGGTACTCGGTAGGGAACACACGCGAAGCCTTCGTTGGGGGATGGCGCCGCAGTTTCCCGGTCGTGGGGAAGACCGCCGCAAGCCCCCCCCCTGTTTGCGCGATTCTGTCCCTGCGTACGTATTGAGGGTCCGACTTCGTACTTTTCCTGCGTACACATCAGAACCACCCAGACAGTAGAGGTCGCGTCTGCAGCAATGAAGGAACTAAAATCGCCCTCTCCTGCTGCCACGAAGAAACTTTTTAGCCCTCTATTGCGCAATACCCCGCGCAGGATAGACGATGGCGATGATGATGATGATGATGATGATAAGACGATGATAAAAAAGCAAACGATCGATTAGAAAAGAAGATACGCATCCAAGGCTGTTAGAAGTTCAAGTTGCGCGGCCGGCCACGCAGTCATGCTGGCTAGCCGGCATGCGAGATCTGCAGTAGGCCAGGCCCAGGAGCAAGAAACGATGATCAAAAAGCTACGCCGGGCACGTATGCCACAGGCGGGGGCGCGGGCAGGTTGCTTCGCCCTCGCGCTGGCGAACCCCTAGGGGCCTTGCTGCGGTTCATACTTACAATCGCCCCACCCTCTCATATCCACACTTCATCCCCGAACAGCGACGGTCTAGCTTTTGCTTTTCTTTTTACCACTGCAACCATTTACATTCATTTAGAGAAAGCCTAGCTTTTGCC
>CAJINV010000005.1:6594152-6606230 GCA_905178155.1 Amoebophrya sp. A120
GCCCCGCCGAGGGGGGCAGAAAAGGGCGCACTTTTCCAGGGGGGGCGCCGGCTCCACGGGCGGCAGGGCCATCCCGTTCTGTCGCAAAAAAAATAAAAATCCTGCCGCATCATGGGCAAGAAAAGCCACCGCGGGTGGCTCTTCTTCGCTGCAAGGTCGCAGCGCGGGGACTCTGTCCCCGCGCCATGACCTTGTTTGTCATGCATATTTTCCATGAGCGGTGATGTCTGTGATGCATGCCGTAGCATCACAGATTTTTAGGGGGCTTTGCGATAGTACCTCTACCGCATGAGAAATGCCTTCTCCGCGCTGGACAAACCCGACCCCTCTTGCTGGTCATGCACTGCAAATTTTTTTAGAATCCACCGACAGCATCACAAGTTGTGACCTTCCAGACCCAGACATTTTTGCAGTTGATAGCTGTTCGCTGGGAACTACCTGCCGTTATCCACAGCGGACGTGGAAAGCCAAGCGCCGGAGGCCCCGGGGTCGTGCTGCTGAGAAGGGATCCGAAGTCAACCACAAGTGAAATTTTCAGAAGAGAAAAACATTATCAGACAAATATGAGACTTTTAGAGTGAGACAGATCTAGAAGTAAGTTGTGCTTTTGGACAGATAAAAAACTACGGAAGATTTTACGCACGGAAGTAGTCTTCACATGTTGTACTTACGAGAAATCAATATTTATAGCAAGATGGACATATAACTTTTACCTTTAGAATGAGATTTTTGGAAGATGTCAGCAATAGCTTCCGCAGCATGGGTGGAGAAATTCGGGCAGGAGGTGATCGTGCGCTTTCGCCACTCTATCAGCAACGCCACCACTTTTTCTTCATCAGTTCATTTACACACGACCGCCCAGCATGTGAGACTCCGCAGTGTAAAAGTGTTGCTTACTTTGAAGATGCCAGAAGAAGCAGCACATCGGAGCGGTAGTTGTTTCTCCGAGCCGCATTTCGAAAAACCGTTTATTCAGACACTGTAACCTTGTTTTATTTGTTTGCACATTTGACAGATCATTGGTTTCTTATTTGATTCATTGTTTTTACAACAGCATCAGCAATAGAAGATAACGAAAATTGTTCTGACGAGATCGACGAGACCGGCTTTTCTATGAAGTTATTTTTGGCTAACAAGTGGCAAAATGTGATCAGCCTGTGTACATTAAAGATTATGCTACTTCATCTTCATTTTGAAATGTATGACAAAGCGGAAAGACGATTACCCCGCCACCAAGAGTACTACTACTTCTCCCGCCAGGTTGCTCGCTTGAGAGCAAATACAAGCGAGCTTATTTTTGTTCTTGTTTCTCCCTAGAATCAACAGCTCCTGGCGGTGGAGGACACGAAGCCATAAAATCATACGAAAAAAGCACTGATGAAATCGTACGACAACTTCACACGCTCTTTTTTCGAAGTATTATCTCGGTCCGTTTTTTCGACGTCGTGGAGAAGCAGGATCCCGCTATAGAAGTCGGTTACCATTTCAAAAATCGTCCACAACGACCAAGTTTTTTTCCTAGGAAAATAAGCACTGGACAGGCGTCAGCTTGTTTTCATCAAAAGCGTATCTGTGTATTTGTCTATGCAGCGGAACTTGTAGTTACTTTTAGAATTCGTCCGCTTTGACTAGTATATCTGTACGGCTCATGATCTTGCAGAACGAAGGACAGGAAGAAGTCCACATTTATCTTTGTGGCAAAGCCTAAAAATTGTCGTCCATGCCCGCGAGGAAAGGCGGTAATTATAGGTATTGTACAACAGTACAGAGCTCCTGCAGCAGCCAATACGTTCAGCGCAGAAAGCACTTGTCGCTTCAATAAGTTATGCAACAAGACTAAGTACAAATAGCGAATCGAAAGCTTTGACGACGTCGAATACGTTTTTACTTTGCATGTGAGAGTCTCGTCGTGTCTACAACGTTACAGTTTCGGATTGCATCAAGGTGATTTATTTCGTCGAAAGCATACTCGTCTACTCTAAGTACAAGTTCGCAAGAACAACTCTGCAAGGAGGAGTTGTCGTCGGTTTTCTTTTCGTTGTGAAGATTTTTTCGTCGAAGAACTGTCGTGAAAAGCTGGCACGTGCTGCCCACCGAAAAGAGAAATAAATATTCGGTCGTTTTACTATGAGAACTACGGTAGCATTATATGCGTAGGCTGTACTTCGTTACTTGCGCAGCTACCGAAGCCTATCGATTTGTCGTTTTTTTCGCAGATGAAGTGGTCTTAGCGCTGCTCGTCCCGTATAACGAGCAGGGTCGTCAGAAGTGTAACGTCAATACGTGCTGGCTATTGTATGCTGCTATTCGTCGTTTTTTCCTACTCTAGCCTGCCAGCGACAGGCTGTGCTGGTTGTACCTACCTCGTTCGTCCGCGGAAAGATACGGAAAGAGAAAACGTTTTTATAGTCGCATTCATACTATGCGTAAAATGTGTAGTTGCTCTGTGGCGTCTTTCAGTAATCTACTAATAGTTCATTCTACGGTCGTGCTTTTCATTGTGGCAAGAAAAATTCATCACCCCGCACATCAAAGACAGTTGCAGCAAGAAGAAAATCGGTTTGGAAGTGTCACTCTGAAGAACCACTTTTTTCCGCAAGATAGAACAACAAACCTCCTGGATAATTAGACCTCTCTAGTCGAAAATTGTCACTTCTGACTCCTATTGCGTTTGATATTTAGCTGCATAAGACACCTCTCGTGCGTAAAATCTTTATTTTCGGCGTCAGTTCGTGCGCCAACAAATTTACCTTTACTTCTTTTTGGCTCCACAGAAGAGATCGGTGTATTGCATTTCTTGTCGTCTGAACGAGCGTTGCCGTCTTTTCAAAGAAGATTACAACTGGAAGATATTAAGTTGCACGACCTACAGTAGCACAGGGACGCGAAAAAAGGAAAATTGCATGGTCTACAAGTACAACGAACTGCAACTACACGGAAACAAGCATTTTGTTTCGCACACGTACCAGGCACACGGAAACAAGGCACAGGACGTCGCACACGCAGTTCTTCTGCAGGCACTTGAGTAGTATCTACCTCAAAACAAGTCGACGCCGACCACATCAAAGTGCCGCGGTTCCTCTACCCGGCAACCCCGCAGAACTGGGTTTTGAACCTTGTCAACATCTACGTCGCAGCTTCACCAACAGCAACGGCACCAACTTCCTTCAACCATGACGGCGGGCGTGGAGGAGAAAACGGCGGCCGTGGCGGCGAAGAACACCGTGGAAGTGAAAAAGAACACCGCGGACGCGAAAATCAGTAAGAACACTGGCCTGCTCAAGGAACAAGCCAAGAAGAAGAAGAAGAAGAAAACGAAGGCTGGAGTTGTCAGCGAACCTGCACCCTGGCATCTGATGCTCGCGACCGAAAGTGGAACTTGTGATGCAGAAAATAACCAAATAACCGGCGCACAAGAACTGCAGTCCGATAGCAACAAAATTGACGCTGGAGAAGATGGAGTGCCGCCACCGCTGCTGACCACCACGTCGGAAGCGAGGTATCCTAGTGAAAAAAGCGGGTAGAGTCAGGGCCTTTTTGTCATGCAAAAATGAAAGTCATACTGAATTGGAAAATCTGTAATGGGCACAGGACCAGTAGCGTCCTGGGCTGCTTTTTGCGGTACTATAATGCAAGAGAGATTCATTATTTTTCGTGGACATGGACTTGGTTTTGGATATACAAGCATGGCCCGCCACAGCTGTTTTCTCTGGGATACGAGAACCTTGAGCACTATGGATCTGTCAGGATCGAAATCGTCAAAGTTGAAATGATTTTTCATGCATAAAATGCAGCCCACAAAGTGCCCGTCTTGCAGAGTAGGCAAGTGAGGCAGATTGTAAGCCTGTTGAGGGGTAGAAACTGAGGCGCTAAACTAGCATGACAAAAGGCGTCTTCCTTATTCAAACAGCATGACAAACTGGATACCGGTTCTACCCAGATTTATCATGCGCCACTTGGAAACTGGATTTCAAGTGGCATCCATTTTATGCATTACAAACTATTTCCACTTTGACGATTTCAAACCTGACGCTTCCATAAGCACCACGACGCCGTCCTCGAGCTCCTCGTCGAACAGCGGCTCCTGCAGCGATATCAAATGCAAATATCGATCTGGGTCTGGAAGCGTGCAAGTTTGTCATGCTCGGTTAGCATGAATGTGAATCTCAAGGCCTCTGTCATGCGCATTACCCCAAGGGGAAGGGCCCCAACTTTCTGTCATGCAAAAACGCAGTTTGTCATTGACTTTGTCACACTGAAATCACCTCAGAAAATTGTTATGCTGAGCCGCCACTTGATCTGGCATCGTCCTCGTGATCTTTCGCCATGCAGCAGCACAGGTTCTTTCCAGACCCAGGTCGAGATTTTCATTCGATAAGCGAAGAGCTGGCCGCTGGCGGGAACTACGTCATGTCTACTTCTTCCGGGAAAGAAGTTGAGCCCGGTTTTCTAGTAGTTGGCACTTCAACTTCTGACGCTGGTAATACTTCTTATTCGGCATCTAAAAACGCGGTTTCCTTTTCCGTCGAGATCATCCACTGTGCGTTCGAACCCGAGCCAGTGACGTTTGGGCCGCTGCGTGTGGAGATTCCCAAACCCTTTGAGACGAAGCTTTTCGGACAAGGACAGAACAATGATGATACAGCGGGAATATCAAATGCAAAAATGTCTGGGTCTGGAAGAATACAACTTGTAATGCGTATTTCAGAACACAGAGAAGTCTCTCATGCATACGTAGCAAAAGCTCCCCACTTTCTGTCAGCAAAATAGGGGACTTGTCATGCGGATTCGGCATTGCGGAAGCTTCTCGAAACCTGTGATGCTAGAGCTTCCATGCCAGACCTTCTGTGTGATGCAAAAACAGCATGACTCTTCCAGACCCAGACACTTTTACATATGATAGGGACGGACAATCATCCACTGCGCGTTCGAACCCGAGCCGGTCACGTTTGGGCCGCTGCGTGTGGATATCAAATGTAAAAATGTCTGGGTCTGGAAGACTGCAACTTGTCATGCTAAATCTGAAGCATGTAAAAATCTGTGTTGCATGATTACCAAAAGTCGTCCAGTTTTGACCAAGTCGGGAGGGAGTTTCTCATGCAGGATAGGCATGAGAGAGATCGCACAGAATCTGTCATGCTAGGCCCTGCATTCCAGACCTCATGGGTCATGGAAAATCTGCATGACAAATCGCGCATTCTTCCAGACCCAGACATTTTTACATTTGATAGTGGAGATTCCGAAACCCTTTGAGACGAAGCTTTTCGGACAAGGGCAGAACAATGATGATATTTTTACAGCGGGACGAACAACAACAGTTGGACTTGGAGCAGCCACTACTAGTACACCTTCATCAACCTCCTCCGCAGTAGATGAACTAGAAAAACTGCAGCAGCGAGCGCTGTATGCATTGCCAATATGTCTGGGTCTGGAAGGATGCAAGGTTTGTCATGCTTGTCTAGCATGACTCTGAGCTCTGTATCGCGTGCCCGCAAAGAGCTCCTCTTTCCTGTCATGCAAAAACGAAGATTCTCATGCGGATTACGCAACTCAGAACCACGGAAAAATTTGTCATGCTTGGCAGTGCATTACAGTGAGCGCATTGTAGTTCCCTGACTTGCATCACAAGTTTCCAGACCCAGACATATCTGCAACCCATACGCTGGAATTTTGTGCGAATTTGAAGCCAGCGGAGATAGAAGAATTGCTGGCCGCCGAAAGGAAAAGGAGAACTACTTCTACCCGTAAAAATGCAGCTGATATCCACAGGCACAGTAAATCTAAATTTGCCGCACACGACGTACGAATGCGGTTTCTGCATGACGAGTGCTTTCTACAATGCTAATAGCAGCATGACAAGTTGTACTTCCTAATATGCTCAATAAAATTGGGAAAGTCAACATTTGTGATGCATTTTGATGTACGTGCAGTACGGCAGATTTGTATTGCATAACAGCCAGTACAGGGGAACAGCAGCAAGGCGAGGAAGTGGATGAGATTATGGAGGAGATTGAGAACTACTATCAGCAAGAGTCCGGTACTATCAAATGCAAATATGTTGTCATCTGGGTCTGGGAGATTGCGAGATTTGTCATGCAAGCTTGGCATGACTCTGAAATCTGTATTGCGTGGCCGCAAAGTAGAGCTCGTCTTGCCTGTCATGCAAAAACGCAGTTTCTCATGCGGAGTAAGCAACTCAGAATTTTTCCATGGAAAAACTTGTCATGCTTGGCAGCGCATTACAGTGCGCTCCCTATTCCCTTTCTTGCATCACAAGTTCCCAGACATCCAGGGATATTTGCGATGCATAGGTACCAGTACCATCAGTGCCGTCACCCGGCAAACCATGGCGGGCGATCAGATCCGAATCTACTTATCAAATGCAAAAATGTAGTCTGGGTCTGGAAAAGTGCATCGTTTGTCATGCACGTTTTGCATGACGCGTGAGGTCTGTGATGCATGCCCTAGCATCACAGATTATGTGAGATCTTTACCATGCCTTTTCCGCATAAGAAACTACCTCCCGGCCTTCTCAAAAGTGAACAGCTTTATTGGCAATCATGCAACACAGATTTATGTATGATTCAGATTTAGCATGACAAGTTGTACTCTTCCAGACCCAGACATATTTGCATTTGATACTACTACGACGGGAATGATTTGTCATGCACTGGCGGACGCGAAGGCGAACAGTCAACATGCGGGTTTCATGATCCCAGCAACAAGAACAGCATCAAGCAATGGACCATCACATGGGAGGGGTTTCATATCGCAAGAAAAAACTGTTTCACTATAAATTTGTGATGCATTTTCCCTTTGGAGGCTGGCATGGCGAATTTTCTTTGTGATGTAGTGGGACAAACTTGCGATGCAAAATCTGCAAAGTAAGTGTTTTACAGTGGAACAGTTTTTTCGTTGGATATTGCAGGAAGTGGCTGTTGGAACGGTGACCAGCTGCACGGACTTGTTCGGGGATTACTTTCTGTGAAGACAAAGAGCAATACTGTGAGCTGTTAAAAACAATAGCAGCCGCCTTGTACGGCTCATCCATTGTCCTTTCAACAATATGGCGCAACAACTTACGCCCTGGTGGGTGTAGGTAACTACTTGCTGCGTTTTGAAGAGTAGTTTTCTCGAAAGTTTAAGTAGTTTGTGATAGTAAAAGATCAAAGTTTCTCAGAACGCGCAGCCCCCGGTTTTGGCAGATAGTGTATGCGTTTGTTTCGTTTTGACTGTTTGAACCCGTATTTGATTCTCATTTTCCTTTATACAAGTGCTACAACTTCTGCTACTGGTACATTAAACCCCCCGCATCGCGTTCTGTTTTCTACCCACAACGTAATCATCAATGCACTTGTAACATCAGCTCTATTTTTGTCCTCACCACAACTCAAATAGCTTTTTGCCCCTGGTGTCTCGCTGTTTGCGATATCAGTCTTGCGAACTGACAATCCCACAGTGGTTGTTCTTGAGTTCCGCTTCTTGTGCTTTCTATTCGACGAGAGAGATGAGGAGCAATCCGAGGAGAGAAAAATTGTCATTTTGTCTCGGCCGTGCAAAATCGTGCTCGTGTTGCCTCTTGGTCAACCACAAGACGAGAAGATGACAACTTTTGTCGTGTCAATTCGTCTTTTTCTCCTGAGTGCTGTTGCGAGCGCCACTTGACGTCTGAGCAGTCTTGCGTTTCATAAATCGTTGTAGGTTCTTCTTGTCGGGTCCCGTCACTTCATAAATCGTTGTTGGGTCCCGTCACTTCATAAATCGTTGTTGGGTACCGTCACTTGACGAATCTCGTGGCCGCATACTAGAGGCAAAGAAAGACCAACCTAGTTCTTGCCGCAAGAACTGTTGTTCCTGAAGATTTTCCAAACGGCGAGGACGACAACTACTACTGCTCTCCTCGTTGGAAGAGAAAATAAACGTCATGGCAACTGCACCAGCCGCGACCTCATCCAGTGCCGCTACGCTTCCCATGCCAATGCCCGGGCCGGCGCCACTTCCCACCGGCTCTGAGCAGATCGGCGGCTCTGCGTCCTCAACCAGCGCGGCTGGAGTATTACAATGAAAAATGCCCCCACGCCCACCCCCGAACTTGAAAGCATTTGTATTGCAAACCTTTCCAAATGAAACATTCGCCCTCTTGCATGTATCAGCATCACAGATTTCCGATCGTGAATAGCAAAAATTTGTATTGCAAAAGATCCCAGCAAGAGCGGTGCTTGTCATGTAAGCGATGCGAAACACAACTAGAATCTGCATCAGAAAGATTCATACTCCTTTCATGCATGACAAAAAGTTTTCATTTGGAAACTTCGCATCACAAATTTTTGCAACTTTGGGGTGGGGGGCACTTTTCACTGTAATATGGAGGTGCGCGACCCGGTTCTCTTGCGGCGTCTTCGAATGTAGCGGCAGCAGGTATGCATCGCAAAAGCACCTGTTATCGTGCTCGTATAGAATTGGCCATCGCGCATGACAGATCTGGGTTCTTCCCTATATTTGGAATTAATTATTTCGTGCTGTGGAAATGTGTCGTGCAAGAAAACAACTCTAACTCACTACCTGCACGATCACAGTAGTACTTTTGCAATGCATAGCAGCTGGGTTCCGGCAAATCAACACCAATGTGCGAAGGTGTGGCGACTTTGGCGACTACTTCTTTGACGGCAGTTGGAAGGCCAGTTCCTTCGTTTCACCCCCAGGCCACCTGGACACGGAACTGCGAACGCCATGGGTACTACTTAGAGTCAGAAATTTAAACATGTAGATCAGTGGGAACGAACAAGTTTGTGATGCGCGTATGACCACAGGGAAATACTGTGAAGAAATCGTGGATAAACATAAAGAGTTTATTCATCTTCATCTTGATGTCCTTTCACAGTACTATCATGATTAAGTACTTACCTGCTCCGGTAGATTTAGTTGTGCCGATCTTGTTCTCTCAATACCTTACAGACGAAGACCCTGAACTTCGTACCGAGATCGGGAAAGGCCGGCCCGCCCGCTTTGTGGCCGATCGATCACGTAACAAAGACCCCGACCGTGCCGCAGGAGCCGGTTTGGGGCTACGACAAATTATCGCTGCGGGGAAATCACGTGCCGGGATACTCGGGCTTTATTCCAGGCGAGAAAGCGGAGACGATTTATGGGAGTTTACGGTCGGGAATAAGTGACCACGCGGAGGGAATTATCCTGAGTAAAAACGTACCCACACCAGAGTCAGGATGGGGATTTTGCAACACAAACCTCGGAGTTTTGTGAGTCACGCATGACAAGTTGCACTCTGCAGTGTAGTGCAGGTTAGCAAGTACAGCCGCATCACAGACTCATCTGCTCATCCTGTTCACAGCATCACAAATTCCAAAACACGATTGGAAATGGCTCTCATGCGGATGCGCATTACAAGTCTTCCTGTCTTTGCAAATCTGCATTACAACTCTGGTGTGGGAACGTTTTTACTCAGGATAGGAATACGGCCCTACGAGGAGAAAGACGTCAGCTTGAAGCCGATTCTGGTATTAGATAGAGTGAATTTATTATCTTTTACGCAGTTCTTGCAAGACAGAGCTGGTAATCATGCGTTTATTACGTAGTTGTTGCAAGACAGATCTCATGCGCACAGGAGGGACATGATAGTCTTTCCTTCCTTCCTGCTTAGATTCCACCTTTTCCAATCCACGAGTTTTTTCTCGTTATACAACACACAGACTTCGACGTCAAAGGATAAACAAATTTTTACAGTACAACAATCCCACGATCGGGCGGATGCCCCTGAAGAAAATCCTGAAGACCACGGATTTGATTCACACGGTGAGCGTATCACAGTCGGAAAAATCGGAAATCCTCGACGTTACATCTCTCAATCGATACAGAAAGATTATGTGCTACGTTTTTGCTCTGGCTGGGTCTCTCCGGCAATGTGAACGTAGCATATAATCGGAGTCATGGCTTTTACTATCGGAAGAGGATTTGCGTTTTTCCACTTGATTCCCGTACGGAAATCTGGAGCCCAATCCTGGGAGTCGGTTGAAGCAATACAAAGACCACGTTCCGCCGCCAAGGATAACGCGTACTATATTTAGGTTTGGCATGCAGAAACTCTTTCAAAAATCGCATTTGTGATGCTGGATACGACCACGCATGGTTGATGACAAAAAAAAATCACCCTTCAGCAAACTGCTCCTCCACCGGTATACTTGGATGGTCGGGTTTATCCCAGAAGAAAAAAGATACGTCTAGATCACATTTGTAATGCAAAAAAAAGTAACCACTGCAAGCACGTGCATCTAGACCTACAGCACGACGAGACAAAAAATTTTATTGCCATAGTGTATCCCAGCCAGCATGATGCTACGGGCTCGCCCATGACAAACTTTTATTCCGTATCCGTGCATCTACTTTTGCATTACAAATGTGAAGATCTTTTTTCCGCCTGATACGATTTCCGACCTGTGGTGAACCGGAACCTAGATGGACGGAAACCGAGCTACCTGTCCCACGATGTTTATCCAAGATAAAAATTGTCAATTAGTGTAAATCTG
The DNA here is from genome assembly GCA_905178155.1 of Amoebophrya sp. A120. Taxonomy (NCBI): domain Eukaryota; class Dinophyceae; order Syndiniales; family Amoebophryaceae; genus Amoebophrya; species Amoebophrya sp. A120. Next base: position 6,604,694 of record CAJINV010000005.1, read on the forward strand.
CGATGCAGAACATGTAAGGTAGTTGCACTTGTCATGCTGGATGAAGCGCGTCCCAGGCTGCCTGCTTTTCCATGCGTGTTTGCAACACGTGGTAACTATGCATCGCAACTTTTCTCTCTCATCCAGTACAGATTTGTGATGCTGTCAGCCCAAGATGAAAGCTGCACTAGGTAAACAGTTTTTTTCTTGGATAATGTACAGATGATCACCGGGAAAAATGTATGGAATGCTGAAGACGCAACACAAATTCTCACTTCTATACTGAAGACGCAATATTACAAATTTTCACATCCTCTACTTTCTTCAGCATGAGGATATAAAATCGTTTGTCATGCTAAAAGTAAAAGGCCAAGGCTGCTAAGAGGCCAAGGGTCCTTGTATGGTTTCGCATGTCAAGAAGTACCCGAAGAAGATATAAGCAAAGTGAGAATTATGCTCAAGCAACGGCTTCGCCTTCCATACACCAATCCGGGCTACACGGGCTACCGGCCGGGGCATATTTGAGGGGAAAAAGACCTTTCGTGATGGGAACAACGAGAGGTTCGGGTAGAAGTTGGGTTTCTAAAATATGGTAAGCGCCGGACGTTGTTAGTAGATTAAATGATTAAACAATTGTTGTAAGATGTTAGAGTCACCTACTACTCCACCTACTGCATCACTGCTTTCTTCAAAGCAGAACTAAGAGATTTTTCCATCAGGAGTGCACTGAGAAGGTACCACTAATGTCTTGTTCAATACCATTTGAAATGAAAGTCTTCTCTCATGTAAAAAAAGGGTGGAGCAGGATGATCTGAACACAGGTAACGACCGTGAACTGCTTGAGCTGGTTTGTACAAATTTCGATTGCCATTGCATCAGTACCCAAGAAACTAGCTGTTATCCGTGTGACCGCAGTATTTGTACACGATCGCAGCCGTGCCGCTTGCTGTAGCAAGGACCACAGACTCTAGAGCAGGGGTGGGAGGTGAGTGGGAAAGGAGGGAAAGGGGAAGGCAGCGAGCGGGACAGGGGGGACGCAGAAAAGAGGGTGGTAGCCGGAAAGGAGGGGGGGAAGGGGAGCAAGGTGGAAGGAGGGGGGGAGCCGGGAAGGCGGTGCCAAAGAGAAGGAGAGAAAGCAGCAACTCGCGAAAAGGAAAGGGAGAAGAGGGGCAAAGAGGAGGAAACAGGGGAAAACGCTTCAAAGGGGGGTGAGCAGCAGGGGGGAAACGGGGGGAAATGCGAAAAAAGACGGGCATGCCAGGGCAGAGAGGTAGAGAGAAGAGCGGAAGCAGGAAGCAGGCGGCATTGATGGGAATTCGTGGGGTTTGTTCCGCACGGTAGAAGAAATTCTCCGGACATGGGCTTCCCAGGTGATTTCTGGGAAGCAGTCTACGGCGTACTGCTTCACAGGAGGAAGTTTGTAGTAGAATTCCGTGCTTCACCGGGTGATGAAGCTGTGTGGATGCCCGAACCGGGCCCGGGGCCCTCGCCGGACCCCGGGGTCCCCCCCCCCCTCCCCCCTCCTCGAGGGGGGGTCCCCTCCCCCGGACCCCGGGGG